>JASJUZ010000616.1:0-158092 GCA_037159825.1 Tupiocoris notatus | reverse complement strand
TCAGGAAAAATTTGATGGGTGTATAAAGGTTGAGGGGGGAAATACAAGCGACTCTTTCTCCGAATTTACATTTCTTAAGTTAGATATGATAATGATCGTTGTTGAAAGCAAGGCGAAAATTCTATTGATCTTCTATTGTTATAATCGTTTCCTACAGAGGCCCGTAGGAGCTAAAGCGATCGAATATCTTTACACAAGTGAGCACGTCGCTTTTTTTCTTCGCCTTAAACTCATGATAGATGGTATTTCCTTCCTGGCTATGGAAAATATACCGACGCAAAACAATCAGGCGTCGCCGATAATAAAAGAACGGACCCAGCAGAATCTGAAGGGAATCGCGCGATGAAACGAACTGCTGACGCTGATAGAAAAATGAGGTGCTTGCTGCTCGGTGAGATGTGCGCAGCAAAGGGACATCTTATCCCGAAACTTGACTGACTGAGAATGAAATGAGTTGTGCATGTTGGGAGGTGTAGGACGGCGGAAGAAGGCACAACTCTCCCGTGACGTCATGGAAAAATACAAACCGAAGGGGGCTTTACTACTTGGGCGAACAACCTGCCAGACCTCGCCAGTCCCTACCATTGCGATCCCCGTTAACCCCTACCCACTGGATCGACCATCTGCCCAATATTTACATTTGTGTTTTTGCAACCACGAAATAAAAAAAAGATGCTATTTCCTAGCGCAACACATTACAAAAGCTGGAACATTTTTATACTCCAGAAAATACCTTTACGAGCTTCTGCCAAAATGAAAATATTGCAGCGACATATAGAGTTCACGATTTGTGAAATTTTCCACTTTTCTGTCGAATTTTCTCTCGAATATATTTTTTATTTGTTTCAAATTCACCCTTCGAATATTGAATTAGTCTTGGCAAAATACTTAGTGAATCCAAATTAATAAATGAACAAGAAAAAACTGGCACTTACGGCGGGAACTTTGTGAAGTGGCGCCGTGTCGCGAGGGCCTTTGCTCGAAGACATGACTGGCGGGCACTAGCAATGACTGGCTTCGTGAAGACTATCGAAAGGAACTTGAAGGCGGCTCGCGGTGTACTGAACTCAGAGCTGAGGCCGCCGCTTTGGGCAACACAAGACACAACCCACGACGCGATCCGGCGGAACCCGAACGCAGCCGGACATGCCTCGTGTCCCGTGCACATTCGCCGTGGCGTTCTCCTGATACACCCAGGTGCAATGAAAATGCGGTTTTTTTCTTTTGTCCGGGGGTTGTGAGGTGGAGAAAAACCAGGCGACTCATTCTCCAATTCTTTATTAGCTGGCCAAGCACTTTCGCCCATTCGGGCATCCTCAGGGCGACGTGGAGCCATAGGGTCCACAGCTGTGGACGCCCGAATGGGCGAAAGTGCTTGGCCAGCTAATAAAGGATTGGAGAATGAGTCGCCTGGTTTTTCTCCACCTCACAACCCCCGGACATCAAGAAATGCGACGAGAAGGAAAAGAATTTTTTTTTTTACAAACCATACAATCCCTGAAAATGGCGTGGGGTCGGTAGAATTCCAAAAGGATCGACTGGACATTCAGTACGAATATGTGCAAGCAGATGGTTGCAAAAAGGGACTGATGTAAGAGTGAATTTGGTAATGTATGGTGTAATCCAAGGCAGTACACTCAGTCCACTGCTTTTTCTTCTTAACAAAATTGAGCTGTGTTTTAATCATCATAATGACTTTAGCTTGTACTCACCGACGATACAGCTTTAGTAGTTGCAGAAGTTAGAAGTTGGAATCTGCATCACGTGCAGTACAAGTTCTTTGCAAATGGGTTTTGGATAGCTATTCAACACTGTGAACGAACTAAAATTATTGGTCCTTCTCCTCAAACAGAGCTATGTCTGTGAGAAAAGTTCAACGGTCTATGTATCAAATTTTGTTGAAGGTTTTCTGTGAAATGTCGGCCACAACATTGAGTTTTCATGGTTCAAACCTCAAAATGACCGTTTTGGCAAAAACCCCGACTAAAATTTTCTCAAAATAACGCTACTCGATCGTTCAAGTTTTGAATTAGAGGAGTGTGATCACGATGACATAAATTATACATGATCCAATCAATCGCTGAAAATGTCATACATCTTAACAAAATTTTAGAAGTAGAAAAATCGAAAGTTGGAATTCGCATCGAACTTTTCAATTTTTTCATTTCAAAAGTACATGCGACGCTGATAACCAAATAATGGCTACAAGGCCTGAAACTACATTTGTAAAAATTGGTGATTAGATTCTATAGTATAGATTAAGATTCAATTGTAGAAATTAGAGATTCTAGTGAGGTTTGGTCTGCGGTTTGCGAAACGGACGGTGACGCTCTTTGACGTCTCAGTTTTCTCCTGTTATGAGCTAATTATCTCTTCTTTTTTTTTAGGAATTTGCTTTCACTTGCGAATAGTATCTTCTGGGAAGTATAACATTATTATTGATTTGTAATATAAAATTCCTGCAAATTCCCCGTTGTAACAATTTATTCTTACAGGAGAATACGCTGATTTAATCAATGTGAAATTTATAGTGTCTCGTTAACGTTTCAACCATTGTTTGAATTTTGCTAGACGTGTTTATAATATCATAAAATTTCCCTTCCACGGGGTTCAATCGTGAAATTAATTAAGATAGTGAAGTCTCAATCTAAAAGTGGCTCAACTTTGATAAAATATGAACTACTACATAAATATTCAAGAGAATAGGTTTAGGTACGTTCAGGTTTTCTGCTTGTGTGAATTTCGAATCGGAAGGTTAAACATAGTCAGGCTCACAAATGATTACGAAGCTTCATATTTCACAGGGTTGGAAGCAAAATGTGCCACGAAGTTGAGAATCTGTTGCGATCGACAGAAGAACAAGCAGACTGCGATCGACAGAAGAACAAGCAGATTAGTTTCTAAGTTGTCATGAGAACACTACCCGAACAATGTGAACGTAGCATCCCCTCTCATTCATTGTTCTTGCATCTCAGTTCGGCGAGGACGACCCTGAGTTCTCCTATGGCTGGTCAAGAGCCAGACTTACACGTTGAGTCCACGCTTTTTCATTGTGCTACACTCGCACTTCTCTCCATTGCCACTCGTCCATAAGATAGACGATTACTCCAGATGAATGTTCGAGTTATAAGTTAATGCAGTTATGGCTTACAAGTGAGAAAATCTAAATAGCTTCGACGCGGCATAGGCTCTAATCTAAGATCCGGATTAGTCATTTTACCAGGCGTTTTAATGGGATGTGATATAATGGGATTTTAGTTGTCGGGTCGGTGGGGAGAAAAATTTCGGAAAGAATCGCAAGGCACTGCTTTGATTTAGACGATTTTCAAACTTCATCTTGAATGCCCAAGTGACAAGAATTCGACCACAAAAAATGTATGCGCATGACAAATTAGTGATAGCCGAACGTTTCGTGTAAATACATGAAATAGCTATAATCATAACGCATCAGTACAGAGTACGATTATAAGTAGTACTATTATAAGGATTATTAATTATAAGTATTGAAGTTCGATTGACAGAGACACGTGTCGTTCTGTCTATTTTTGTCTCTGGTTCAAGAAGTATAGAAAAAAATGTCTTAAAAATAAAATGTATGTAATAAAATAAATATAAAATGTAAAAATAAATGTCTCTACGTAAGTACATTGTCAGTAAAAAATTATTTTGCTTGATTTTGAAAATGCAATGGAATTTTCACTTAAGTCAAATTCGTAATTTGTTTTAGTCTCATGCTGTTTCTTTTTTTTTACTTTTCTAAAAGCAATTATTTTCAAGTAAGTAATTTCTGAGTGCCGAATTTCCCAGTACAGCAATCGCTATGTACAATAAGTCGTTGATGGAGCTACACTACAACAAGCATTATTGGAATGTATAGTAGGACCAACACAACGTTTGAAAGCCCTTCAATCCGTTTCAATAATAAGGAAGTACCCGGTTTAGCCAATATAACGCCAGCCACGCTCTACGTGTCAAGGTTACAAAACATTGAAATTACCTACCAATAACTGTGTCAGTGGAAGAGGGTGTGATCCAAATTCCAGTCACAATGAAAAGTGGTGGTCGTTAGAGTTAGAATTGAATGATCTTCTTAAACTAACTTTGATTGATCACTACATTTTGCTCCTAAAGTTCTCAAACTAACAACCCTCAAGCTAACTGCGAACCGTTATCGAGGCCATATTTTCTCCCAGGGTAGAGGAGATTTACATCATTGATACGCATAGCTATCAGTACTAAAATCAGTAAAAAAAAATAGCAATCAGTACTAAAAATTCGACACTTGGAATTACAGAAAATAATTCAAACATGGATAAATTGCCAATTTTGCACGATCGGTTTTGGCAAATTTATATAAGTTTATGCAGAGCCGGTATAATCAGGTGTAACCATTTATAAAATCGAGAAACTCATTCAAAGGCCGGAGCATTAGTATAGCTGCAGTGTTATTGAAAACCCTAGCCAGATGACCAAAAAAAAAAGCTGCTAGAATGAAGTAAAGAAAAATGCAAATCACCTGGAAGTACGGTGTATGACATCCACGATAAAAGCAAGCCTTATTCCTCGCCGTTACACATTCAAATAAATTGATCGATAAATTAATTGATTTTTGCCACCAGGAAAAATCGAAATACAAAATACGCACTAGTGAATTAGCGAATAACGTTGAAGTACAGCGTAAGAGCCAAACGATAAAAATTGAGAGTCAACTACTTGCCATAACGAACATTTTGAAACCTTGGCAACAATATTGATTTTTATTGCATGTAAAACTCAAAATATAAAATTCTTCGAACGATTGTTCCTCGAAAGTACAGTTTTTTATCGAAAATTCAATAATAACAATTTGGCATAAAAACATTTTCTGAAATTTCATCGATTTTTACGTGGATTTTGATGACTGAGGGCATCCTCAGGGCGACGTGGAGCCATAGGGCCTCCACGTCGCCCCGAGGATGCCCTAATGGGCGAAAGTGCTCGGCCAGCTAATAAAGAATTGGAGTAAGTATGTATTATTGTGAGAAATCCTTACGACCAAAAATTGATTTTGCTTACGCTACAGCTTCTTAGTTTTAGTCAAAATATTGGATACCTCATTGCAAATGAACCAATCACACTCTCAAGTTCAGCAAGTTTAGTAGCTGAATATGAAGTACGGAAACACAAATCGCACCTGAGTTCCTAGAATCAGGCGAGCAGAATTTTCAAGTTAGCTCTGATTTCGACAAACTAATTCAAAAACACAACGTGTGCGGGTTCGTGGGCGAATTCTATTTACAGCCTGACAATTTTGGCAGCGTGACCGAATGATCCTCGTGAATTAATGTCAAGGGCTCAGTTTCGAGGAAGCAGGGGTGGTCATGCTACAACACTTCTCCCACACGAATTTTCACTTTCCTCGTACCAGTTGGAAAAACAAACACTTCATAAAAAATCAATGGAGTAGGAATTTTTGAGATATCATGGTGTAGTTCGTAGCTATGGACGGATCAATAATATCGGCCTTAGAGACACCTTGTTGTCAATCATTTTTCTTCTATTTTACAATAATTTTACTCATTTGGAGTAGCCACTACCTCAAGGTACAATAATTAACTGACCTTCACCTAACAGTCAGAGCTAACTGTTCTTAGATCAAAAATATTTTCTTGAAAAAAATAGTTCCAGAACCCCATTATTTTTTTAGCAAACGAAAACGGGTGGAAAACTCCGATTTGAAGAACAACTCAGATTAAAATCAAGGATTGTGAGCCATCGTATTTAAATAAACAAATTTATTGACGTTTCTACCACACTAAAATTCTACAAATTAATATTTTGGAGCTCAAGTAACATTTTTAGATGAATTCAACAACTTTTTGATCTCATTGTTGTCGGCCATGTCAGCAGGTAGGACACCGTTGGAACAGAAAACATTAGCATCAGCATTATTTGACAGAAGAAGTTTTACGACTTCAAGATGATCGCATGAACAGGCGTAATGGAGGGCAGTCTGACCTTGCTCATCTTTCATGTTGACGTCAGCGCCTTTCTCAAGAAGACACTTCACTACCTCTAAATTGCCACGATCAGCAGCCCAGTGAAGCAATCCCATTCCATCCTCATACTCATCAACAATGTTGAGATCGCCGTCGTATAGTAAGACTTTTTCCACGTTTCCATCTTTGACAAAGTCAAAAATATCCTTATCGTTTTCATCAATATCCTCGTCGCTATCAAGCACCGCAAACGTACTGACCGATACCCAACCAGATGTAGCCGAATCTCCATCAACGTCAGTTTCCCATTCTGGAGCTACTGAAGTCATCAGGTCGATGTACCCATTGATAGCATCCTCTTGTGTCATTCCCTGCAAGCTGTTCCAAGCTTCCCATTTCTGCCTGTTTGATAAAGAAAAATACCAACTGGGTTTGGGTGTGAAGCAATTGCCAAACGTCGCTTGTTTGTACAAACCATAAAATTTGAGCAGATCTTCCTTATTTAATGAAGGTACTAAACCAGGCAGGTATGATGCAGCCGATGCGAATCTTGCTTTCAAATCATCGTCAATGGTCTCCATGATGAATACTACTACTATTTATGAGGAATGGCTCTTCTACGATCGTATCAATCTATCTTGTTTTTGAAGGAAAAACACGAACAACATGCCCATCGATGACGTGGCGTTTTGCTGTCAATGCTGATTGGTAGCCTTGCTCGTTTGTGAATTTGATGAAGCCAAAACCGCGAGAGAAGCCGGTATTCTTATCAAATAACACTGACGACAGATTCAGGTCTCCGAACTTTGAGAAATACGTCTTCAGCTTCTGAGAATTAACAGTCCACGGTAAATTGCTCACAAAAAGCCTGTTAACACTTTTGATAACGTTGGCCATGTAGAGTGCAAGATTACTTTCTTGTTATTTCAAGTAAATGAATAGTATGATCTTTCATCAACTCACTGATGTCGATGCCCGAATCAGTGCCCAGACAGTTAGTTGGTAAGTGCTCACAAGAAAGTCCCCACTTGTTTAGCAAATGTTCAATCGACCAATCACTGCTTCTCTCCTGATAAACCGATATGAATCTCGCTTGAGGATTACTTTCTAAAAGGAAAGCAACAGTAACTATGATATCTTCAAAAACTGATGGATCGTAAAAGCAGTCGGATCCAATGATAATATCAATTGGGCCCAAGCTGAAGGTTGACAAAAGGAAGAGGCTCCAAGTTAAGCCAGTGATTCGAACTTGACTGCTATTTAAATTGTTAACTTCGCAACAACGTTTCACGTGTTCCAAGGCTCTGGGAAGTGTAGCGCTCTCTGTAAGTGTGACCGAAGCTCCGCACTTCGCTGCTAATATTCCAGGCAAAGCTGTGCCAGCACCCAATTCCAAAATATGCTTGCCAACAAGTTCGGATCTACGCTCCCAAAGGAACCAGGCGAGGATGGGGGCAGACGGCCAAGTGTAGCAATGGTAGTTTGCTTGAGCTTTCTGCAAGAAAAAAAAAGACAACCATTAATTATCACTAAGGTTAAGTTGACAGACTAAAAGTAAGGTTTGATGATTAACATCTATTGTATCAATTACATCAACTTAATCGAGGAATTAGCTAATTTAGCTAAATAATTGAACCGTTGTTGGTCAAAAAATATTGCCCAGAAAACTAGAACAAGTAGCTTACAAACTTAACTTTAAATGTGCTGATAGCGACGACCAGAATTTGTTTTCTATGCTAACAAAATAAAATCCTCGATTGATGATCAAACGCCTAACCGAACTGCTGAAGTGTTTGACAAGCAGTTCAACTAGTATACCGAACACACATTTGCCTTGAAAAAAAATTGAACAAAGCGAATTCTCCATGCCTTAAACAACTCCAAGAATCCCTTAAAAACGCTGCAAATGATTGTACAGTGGATTATTATTCCTACGCTTCAACAATGATTTAAGAAGATTATCTATTTGTGATAGTAATTATCCAATTAATAGATTGGTAACTATAGGGGAAAACTCCGTAGCAACTATTGTAATTTTAATCATTTTTATTATTCTTAATTACCAAATTAAAATCTGAATTTTTCGCCTTACGGTATAGTTAAAGAGAGTGTTCGACGACCATTCCAATGAGTATAGAACGAATTTTCATAGCTCCACGAACTCTCGAGATATAACCTAATGCCAAATTTCTGAAAATCTCCCAAATTTGACACAAAAGCTGCGATAACTCGAAAACCAATAAAGCTATCGACCCCGCGATGGTCTCATTCGGTTCAGCGTCCAAAAATCTATGGAAATTGATACCAAATACACATTTTTCTGAAAAACCTTGGAAAATACGAATTTTCTCCCCCGCAAAAATATCCTTAAAATTGAGCTAGCAATGTGATTCAAGAATTGGGCCTTGTGAGGCCGAGATTGATTTTTTTATTTTAAGAATTTAGCTATTAGGTATAGTTTGGCCGGAAAAGTGTTGACGGCGTACGGCGGACAGACGGAATTTTTTTTTGTTGGATAATCGGATTCTACATGCCTTGACACGTTTTTTCTTGGGCGATTACAATGGTTTATTATTGAATAATAAACCAAAATGAGATAGCGTTCTGGCAAAATAATTGAGCCATTGTAAGACCGAAGATGATTTTTGGTGAAAATTGCAAGTTTCCTCAGGGAAGTGTTGGCGCCGGACGGACAGATTTTTTTTTTTAAATTGGATACTATGATTGTAACAGAATTTTATGAGGTACCTACTTACCTTGAAAAGAAAAAATCAAGTTTTGAGTTTGAGGATTGGTTAGATAGATTTTTATCGTTGGGGACACACCGAACCTCTGTGGTATGAAATTTTTCGTAATTTTCAGTGTACATTTTCTATCTCTGAGTCACCAGGGCACGAAAATGGTCCCATATTCACGTCAGACGTTGACTTAAATTAATTAGGTATAATATATTCGAGTGGAGAGCCTACCAACTCAGATATTGTTTTTTTTTTTTTTTTTTTTTTCAACTGAGCGAGAAGCAGACAGACCTTCTGTAGGATTAGAATAAAAAAGCTCTCATGAGAGCTCAACGACTCAAATCGAGTTGTTGGACTAACACGAGCCTATTTCTAACCTAATAATCATTCTCATTCGGAATAAGTAAGATAGGATAGCATAACGTTTAGGAACGTTTCTCTACCATGTTGATAACTACAATGTTTTATCTTAGGAATCTATAAACCCCTTCCTCTTTTCTTATACGCCCAACTACGAAGGTGAAATACACAACTACCCTAACTTGTGTGAGCTAAACATACCGATTTGTTTCTGGAGCGATCAGAATGAATAACAAACCAACATTAATGGGGAAATCTCAAAGAATAGTAAGCACCTAGATTAAATAATACAAACAATGGGAAGTGCCTTGGTTTAGCCTTCTGGAAATACGGCAGGCTTCTCCGCGTAAGAGGTAATAATGTCGACAAAAAGAAAAAAACTCACCTCCGGTATGAGAATTTCAAGTTCTTCGATGTTTGTGCTGTCGGGCGATTTTTTTCCTTTGAATACGAACTTTTTAACTGTTTCCAAATTTGCACCAGCGCCGGAAGTAGATTGCGAAGCTGATGGAGCACCAATATTTCCTGAAACCGACATGAGGTGAAAAACGCTTTTCATAGCAAAAAACAGTGACACCACCTTGACAAATTCCCTACTATGGGAAAAAATAATCCTTTTTTCCTACTTCTAACTGAACTAGCAAGGTTGAACATTTCTGACATTCACGTTAAAATCCGAAATCCTCGCGTTGTTAAAATTTTCCGTAAGAATGCTTCATTAATTCAGCTTACGACGACCCATGAAGAGTGAATTTTCGTAACAATCTTGTTTAGTGAGGGACATTTCCCCGCCCTTGCGTACTAATTTTTCTCTACTCGTAGCTTACGGAGTCGGACAGGTCTCGCGAGCAGGGACTTTTGAGCGTACCACGGTTTGCAGAATTCAGTTTAGTACAATAGCAATTATTAATTTATCATTTTTCCTAAATAGTTGCGCTTGTTTTGTTGATTTTAGTGCTTAGATACTATTATAATAATCATTTCGAGTCGAAATTCCTTCGAATTCCCTCTGATTTACGCAGTTGACGCTACCAACGTGTACAGTGTTGCAGCTGCAGTTCAGTAATATTTCTTTTTATTTTCCCTTGTGTACTCTAGCCTAGTCTTGAGCCCTAATCCGGTTTACGGTCGTTTATTTTTTCGAGCTGGGTTTCTACTTCTTTCGCTTCTTCAGTCCAAAATGGAGATCTGTTTGGAGGGCGTTCGCCTTGTCGATTATCCGAGTCCGGAAATTCGTGCGTAAAAGTGCATTATTTTTCGCGTTCACTTTTCGAATTGATTGTGATCTGGCCGTTTGAGGGATGGCGAAGTTGTCAAATTTGACAATCCTCTTCAACGGAGACTTCCTATCGGCCGACCTGACGTAAAGCTAATTTTTTTCTTCGTAATTTGTAATTGAAAAACAATGGATATGGAGAGCAGCGAGGAAACTCAATCTAATGCAGTGGACGAGATCAATCAGAAACCGCCGAGTTTAAAAAGGAAAGCATCGTTGAAGGTTTCGTTTTCCGTCAAGAAACAACGGGATAAAACACAGCTGCGAGTAAGCCTTCCTTTTTCTTTTTATAAAATGCAGTTTCCGAGGAAAATTTCCAAAAAATACGCAATAGGTAACGCTTGTATTTCAAAATGTGTGTAATTCTAATACGCCCCTGTTAGACGCTTTGGTAACTTGGCAACATTCATTGTTCAATCGTTCAACAGATGGTAGGTTGATAGAACATCAGTTTTCTCCTCAGTTTAATACTTGAGTAATTATTATTTAAAAAATAGCTCGTTCATTAAATAGTTTGGCCACTGTTCGCAAAATTATTCAGACCATTCGGATGTAGTTTAGAAGGTCTCGCGGGATGTTTACAATTTTGTTATTGCCCCTACTGTATCGGATGAGTGGATTCACTTCAAGTGATTAATTTTCTCGTCCCTCTTCCGGAACGACCTGTTCCGTACACGCGTGGAAATATCACTAACGAGCATAATATTTTCAGCCCGTTAATCCTGTTGGTCGGTTGTTAAGGTGGTAGTAATAAAAATAAAATTTTGAATAAAAACCGGGAAAACTCCCCTTTACCTTATGTGAAGTTTTCGTATAGGGATCATCAAACCGTTAGTATTTATTTCTATCCAACTGCAAAAATGTTAGCCACTCAAAAGTTATAACAAATATAATATTAAATCAAGAAATCATCAGATCTTTACCGACTCTCGATGGATAACATAAATCATGTTAATAACAAGGAATTTTCTGTTAAAACACGAGTTATTATCTTTTGTTAAGAGAAATTTTTTGGCGATCCAGTCAAGTTAATAACTTTTTGTTAAAAACTCGTGTTATTAACTCCGGTGTAAACGCGGCTTAAGACGATTTCTTACTGACACCCAACATTTCCGAGTTCTAGAAACACCATGAATATCTCCCCCATGAGTAAGCCCCCACAATTTTTCTTTAAAACAGTTGTAACACTCTGACTAAAGATCAGAGCAACATTTAACCGATAGTGATTTTAATTAAAGATTTTATTCTTGTTGCTTGGATCGTTTTATTAGATTGATTGATTGAAGTGCTTTATTTATCCACCAGGGGAGGTTAGGTCCAAGTGGCCCTCTCTTCCACCTCCCCTGGAAAATGTTTGACAAAAATTGGCTCTTACAATCAAGGAAACCTTACATATAAAAATAAATGATACATTCTCCGTTCAAATAATAACATGTAAATGAAAATTATCCTAACAAATTACAAAATAATATCCATGCTTCACTTATAGCTCTCCAATAACATTTTTTTTAAATTAGATTTGAATTTTCCCACTGTCTGACCGAGATTGAACATTTGGAGGTTTTCATTGAAAACACGTGAACCCTGAACTAAGAAGGAACGTTCGAAAATAGTAGAAGAGAGTTTATGGCGTACTTTAATGCCACACTTGGTGATTTCGGTGTGCCGGACGTTTGTAGAAAATTTTGACTTTCCAGATTTCCAGAATTCTACAGAAGAAGGAAAAAGATCGAACTCCTGAAGAAATAGAATTGCTCTCAACGTCCGATGAAATTGTAAAGAATATTTCTCTTCGGTAAGTTCGTGATTTTGAATGAACAAACTTAATAGTGTTGGTGAATTATGGGAAATTTAATTTGACATTTTTCGTCTCATAAATAAATGGTTGAATTGAGTTGTTGAAAACATGATGAAAACATTCTAAAAAGCCTAACGACATTCTAATTATCTATTTTGATCTATGTCTCAAGCTTTTTTGTGAAAGTTCGTGACTACTTTAAATCAGTTGTATTTTTAAATACAAAACGAATAACCAAATAATAATAAATTTCTCATTTATATTGGAAATTCTTTCAATATTATTATTACCTAAGTTTGAGGTAGCCTTGAAGTATATTCTAGTTTGAACAATTTGTAATTATAGGAAAATATTAATCAGTTTTTAATGTTAGAATATTGCTTCAACTTGTTCAGCTGCAGCAACCGTCTAAACTATCGATATGAAGTAATGAATAATCCTACCGTTGTTTGATAGCCTAAAGCTTCCTTTTGCTCCCAATTTTATGTTGTTCAGTTCACTAGAACCATTCTCATTTCCCCTATTTTGTTTCTCAATACTTGCAGTATAGAAAAGAGGAAAAAACTGTTGGCTCGCTCTGAGGAATTTGAAGACAGTGCCACTGTACTTGAAGAGAAATGTATTCGGTTGGCTGAGGCAATTCGAAAATCGCAATATATGGTTGTATATAGTGGTGCTGGAGTCAGCACTGCTGCCAGTATTCCAGACTATCGTGGCAGCAATGGGATCTGGACTAGACTTCAACAAGGAAAAGACATTGGGTAAGATGGCAATGTACTAATCTTCTGTTTGACAAAGGACAATATTCGAGTTAGATGACAGGAGTTCTCAGCAATTAAGGAAAAACCTTAGTATTCTTCAGGACTGAATTGAACGTACTTTCTACCACAAAAATAACATATTGATTCTAGGTAATAACAGTTTAAGGAATTTTTTAAATTCCAGGAATCACGATTTGTCTGCTGCTGAACCGACGCAGGCTCACATGGCTATTTCTAAGCTTTACCGTCACGGCTTTGTTAAGCATGTCGTCTCACAAAATTGTGATGGCCTCCACCTTCGCAGCGGTCTTCCTAGGCGAGCGATCTCGGAAGTTCACGGCAATATGAATCTAGAGGTTTCTGAAAGCAAATTATTGTCTTGATAACTGACATCTTTATTCTACTGTGATTACTCTCTAATGCTTTCTTGTCACGTATGATCTGCATTGGTTAACCTAGAAATTTTGGGATATCTAGTGATTATTTCAAGCATGTTTCTTTCTACAATGGTAAGTGTAACAGGGTATACACGTAAATGTGTATTACAAGCCATGTAGCTAGTAATACAGTAACGAGGGCATGTTTTACAAACTTCCTTGAGCTTCGTATTCTAGGTTATAGTTATTTTCTACCAACTAAAAAATGTCACTACCAATGGAGACATTTCTAATACTATTCACTAATTAAAAATGGTTCTTATTGTCAGGTTTGTACCAAGTGTAATTTACAAGTGTGGCGAAATTTCGACGTAACACAGCATACAGGTCGATATGCGCATCATACAGCTCGTAGATGCGCTGAGTGTAACGAGCCTCTGAGAGACACAATTGTGCATTTCGGTGAAAGAGGGAGCCTAGCATGGCCTATCAATTGGAACGGTGCATGTGCAGCTGCCAAACAAGCGGACATGATTCTCTGCATTGGCTCCAGCCTAAAGGTAATAAATTCAAGTTTGAAATTATTTTATTTTTATCCTCTCGCACATTGGCATAGGTTCTCAGAGCATTGAGCAACTATGTTGCGACGGACTTAAAGTGACTAGGTTTTACTCACTGGTAACTTCTATTTTGAACGAGAAGGTGTCAGCACTTTTGGCATATTTTAGCTTCAAGATGCAACTTTCAACTGGACAAGAAAATCTGTTTTAGCTTGGTCTGTGATGATGTCGAATAACTTGAAGCTAATTCACCATCTTCCAATTTACGTTCCTAAGCTTGCCTTAATAATTTACCACTGACTTCAATTTTCTGTTCTTGGTTGTTATTAAAAGCGTACGTATTTTATCGTTTTGCATTTTGTACAGGTTCTCAAAAAGTACCCCTGGCTCTGGGGAATGGATAAACCAGTTAAGAAAAGGCCTCAGCTGTATATAGTTAATTTGCAATGGACTCCAAAGGATGATCAAGCTACTATTAAGATTAATGGTAAACTATCTTCGTATATTATGAGATTTAGCTGACTTTATCACTTCAGGATGTACGCAATTCCACAAATATTCAACAATACATTGACGTTCACTTTGAATCTTTTATTTTGTAGGTAAATGCGACGACGTTATGAAGTTGGTAATGAGCTACTTGAAAATCGAGATTCCCGATTATGACAAGAAATCCGATCCAATTTTTTCGCATGCAACAATACTTCATGAACAAGAGGAACACACGACCTCGGCTCAAATTCTAGTCGGACCGACCAAAGTGGAAAATGGATCAATGTATCTCAATTCTGCAAAAATCGATGCAGTTGTAAGTGATCTTAAAAAGGAGAAAGACATATGGCGCCCTTTTGGCAACGAAATCAATATAATTCCTGTTCAAAACACTATCAAAACTGAAGGTGTCGCCAGCCAATCACTTGATATCAGCCCCAATTATTCAGTATGTGTTAAAATTTTTGATCATGTTTATCAAGAGATAGCGAAGAAAATATTGATGGGAACAAACATTGAATACTACAATCGAACGTACGAAGAACCGTTAGATTTATCCAAGCCAAAAACAGAATGCGAATTCTGTTATAATCGTTTCGCCACTTCATATTGCCAATTTTACCTCAAACGTGAAACGAAATTGCCGACTATTGGGCCCATCTGCTATTGTTGTGATTCGGACGATGAACCTGAACCTTCGCCATGCACCGATAATGAAAAGAAAGCTCCTTCCAATCCTGGATGGTTTGGCAAAGGATACAGGAAACGTATGAAGAAAAAAAGGTAGCAGCACAACAATCCTTAGTGTTCCGTTTTCCTCTTGCTTTCTTCACATAGACGAAATTGTGGCAAACGAATAATATTTTCTTTGTTATAGGTAATCATTAATTTCGTACTTTATCACCTCCTTATGTTATTTGTATTTGTTCTGTTAATGTTTCTTTACATTCCGTGAAACTGAAAGAGCTTCCCTCAAGATAAGTGGAATCTTGGTAGATTTACAAGCCGGCGAAATTGAAACGACTTCGGTTCATTGATTGGGAAATTTTGAATCTATTGTTGGTTCACATCCTTGGTGATGCATGCAGCACAAGCTTTATACCTATTCCAGAATCACATTTGGCCTGTGTACAATCGGAGCTACTGATAAAGAACTGATCAGTGACACGAATTGCAACTAGTTTAAGTCCCTTCCCATATAATCAAAAATGGTACGCTGCACTTGGTGCTACTGGTTCAAGACTCGTCTACTCGGGAGGCTCCTTGGAGGCCCTTATTGGGCCTACTGTAAACAGGCTCAGACTGCCCCTCTTGATGACCGTTTTGCAACTATTGTACAATCTAATGAGTAAATTTCTGACACATAACAATTCCATCTTTTACTCAGCAGACTCAATGAAAATTGTTCAATTGATCAATCAAAAATTGGAAATCATCTGCGTACAACACAACATTCAATCGTGCCTTGTGGTGTGGTTCTCATAGTTGCAATGTAGCTGTCGATAGCTGTCCTCCATTGATGCTGTGCACGTCTTTTGTTCATTGTGGACGAAATATGCTTAGGGTTAATGTTGAGCGACCCAAGTTAAGATCAGACAATCATATTGTCACATTTCTTCTAGAACCGTCAATTTATTGTGATCTTGTAACCGCATTGTTAGCTATGAATCGTTTTTGTTGAAGTGTTAGTTGTAATGTTTGATTATGTTCCGTAATTCTGGTTCAATGACTGATCTACGCAGCTTGAAAATCGCTAAGCCAGTTAGGTTTTAAGTTGTGTGTTAACCTAGTCATATTATCTTCCGAGCAATTCTTTTCTACTTTTATCAATGACAAAAATGATTCTTGAAAGAATTTTTGAGTTGTTTTAAATATTAATTGCTGTTATTTATTATTTTTATGTATTATTTTAATTTTTGTTTTCACAAAATGGGACAAGCATTACTCCATCTATGTTCCACAAATCTCAGTTTTTCTTATCATGCCAATCAGGTGTCGTATAGAATGATACTGCTTGATTTAAAGAATGCTTGGTACTGTCAGAGTGTTAATTTTGACTGTGTGGAGCAGTGGGCAGTTGAAGGGTAGCCCTGAGTAACCTGAGAGCCACAGTCTACTTGATGGGATAGCAAGGCTGATGTGAATAGTAAGAGCATGATGAGCTGAGATCCCCTTGATAACAAGGAACATGCTGTTTGTTTTGATAATGCAGGCAAGCAAGCACCCACAGAGTCTCTCACTGTACATTAAATATACAATTTTTTCTACTGTGGGAATTTTGAGGGGAAGATGTGTGAGGGCCATAGATACCACATGGACCTTTACTTCCCTGTGGAAAACCCATTATGCGAAAGTGCCAGGTGCGATAAAAGGAATATTGATTAACAGTGGCCTTGTACATCTCCCTCTCAACATAGCAGCAACTATGATCCAGTACACTGCACAGTTGGTGACATATCTATTAATCTGAAATCTAAGTATTTACCAAGAACGTTAAACCAGGATTCAACTCAATATTTACTCAGGTTCCATCGAGGTTGGAAGAGTGTGCAGTGTCCTTCATGAGGAGTGGTTCATTGTTGCCTTTATCAAGGAACGTCAGGGCATTCAATTGGTGATTTGAAACGCTGGTTTACCCAAAGTTTGCGCTTTTGTAGTTTTTTTCCAAGTGTTATTTTTTATCAGAATACAAGTTGTGGCTGCAAGGAAGCGCTGATGTATGTTTGCGGTTCACTTCTTCTAATTACCAGTTGGCAATATGTCATCTTGTTTGCTACTGCAGGATAGTACTCCAGCAGTCTGTTTCAACCAGAATACTCCCTGTGTTAGTTCTCATGTTGTTAGCTTGCTAAAATTATTGTGAAGTTCTGTTGTTTTGGGAAAATGTTTTCCAATGTGACACCTCTAGCATGTAAGCAATGCCTGTAAGCAATCGAAGTGCCAACTGTGCAAAAATTCAGGATCTGAGATGTGGTTGGTGTAGGTTTTCTCTCCAATTCGCTTGCCCTGGCTCTGAATTTGTAGAACTTATGCGGGATTATTAAAAATTGAAGACAGATCATTTTTTCCAGCTGGGCTTAGCTCTTGGTGCCTGCTAGCAGTCATGTAGATAATCAATCTGTAGCGACAAAAATCCTTCTCAGCCTTTGTTGAAATTTGCTACAAAACTTGAATCCCTTTAATCTTCCTATCCTTTCTACGTAGGTAATTATTATATTGTAATCGATTTGAGTATTGTCTGTCGAAAATATGGTGATCTCTGTTTTTCGCATTTTGTTGGTGTCGGTTGATAAGGGTACGTTTTTCGTCGTTGTGCTTTAATTAATCGATCTCATTAAATTGTTGGTTGACATACGATACCAAAGAATAGATTACGCTCTTGTGAATGTACGAACAAAATAATGTCTGATGTAGTGGTTTGGTCTCTTTTTTTACTTCTCGTTTGAGAATCTAACGGTATCCGATTTTCCCTGTTGCATTTAAATAAATTGTGCAATGTTTGAAAGTCGAGATTGCGTTTTTACGTATTATTCCTTCATTGTATTGGTGATATTCATCACTTTCTAGAACGTACTTGTTTGTTAAATAAAGTTCAAAATTGTGGGTTCTTATTGAAGCCGCAGTTTACTCTAAAAAAAAGGTTATCTTTCTTCATTTTCCAAAATATACCGATCATATTGCTTAAGTGTTATGATTTTGTCAACTTGGAAGGGAAAATTCGCCTCTTCACGGTAAATACGCTCCAGTAACTTACAGGGCTAGAAAATTCGCTCTCATCTTTGGTTGTTTGGTGCACAGCTTCAACGATATCGGTATTTTTATATCGGCTAATAGAGTTACTTAGTGTACATGTACAACTCCATTTGTTTGTAAAAAATAAAAGGCAGGAATAACATTAATTTGGAGTAGAGGGGTTGTGAGGGGGAGAAAAACCAGGCGACTTATTCTCCAGATTTTTAATGGCTGGCCGAGTACTTTCGCCCATTCGGGCATCTTCAGGGCGATCTATGTACATTATCAGTGTTGTTAGCATGGAGATACAGTATTACTATTACTACGACGACAACCAAACGAAGAACATTAATTTGGTTCACACAAAGTAGTAATGTGGCTCCGCTCGCAGTAGATTATTCTAATCTCGTTTACCTCCGATATCAGTTGTCACGCCGGTGCTGTAATGCGGTGGCAACACTGGGCAGAAACATTTGTCACCTCTCACGGCGCACGAATGTGGTAGGTAGAGGTAGAACTTTTGAAAAAGCTCAGTCATCTTCGTTCTCTTCAAAATTTTCCTTTGCCGAATTGTTTAGTTTAGTCAAGTGCGTTCAGCGAGTCGGGTCGTCGAAAAGCAAATTTACCTCATCGTGCCGGTGAAGGTTTTTCAACATGGTCATAGAGATCGTTTCAACATCGGGTTCCAAACCCGTCTGTACCGTTGACAATTTGACCGCATCTTCTACTATCATCGATGTCAAAAAGGCAATCTACTGTCAAAAGAAGAAACTCTATCCCGATAGACAGAGCATTCGTCTCGAACCGAAAGGTAAGAACCGCCCGATGTTAGATAAATTCTTTAAATTTAGCGCTATTACAAAATTCGGCTTCAAATGAATTGACCAAAGCATGCTAATTTACCAAGTGAGTAACATAAATATACTTTATGTATTTTTGCAATAAAAATGGTATAAATACTTATTATATTAGTTCCTGATATGCTCGAGAAACGGTCGTTAATTTACATCTCCCATAAATTATCAATGGGATTAGTAATGAACCGAAAGGTTGAGGTCGACGTATTGAACTGCCAGTCATGTCAGTTATTTTATTCACCCTATTTTTAGTTTTATCATATTTTTATCCGACTTAATTATAAAATTATCTTTCTGATGGAATATTGAAGCAAGCTCCTACGTAGAATGTTAATGTTCACTGTTATCCTTCAGTGACCATGATTGATTCTCACTATCAATATTAATCAGTATTATTTTATCCTCCTACTAACGAAATTTACCTACTACTAACGATTACGCAATTGGCCCTCTTCTCGCTGAAATGTAGATATTGGCACGAGGTTAATTATTAACGCCTGATCATGGGCTGGCTGGGGGGGGGGGGGTTAAAGTGAAAAGAGTGGAACTACGAGATCATCTTTTAATTTTTCCTCGGACACTTGTTAATCATAACGACGGGCAGGGAACGAAATATGTTCAAAAACGCTGAACGCAAGATGAATTCACAAGTTTTTGCAAGGTGCAACAGTATTTATAGGTAGTGTGATATTATACTTATATTGTAAATGATAAATTACTGCTGGGAAAATGTTAATGATCGAAAATTTCCCTTCCTCCTGATCCCCTTTAGTTATCCCCCCTCCGTCTCTATTAGTCGAATAAAAAAATCGATTATTATTCTAATAAGCCCTAAAAATGATATTTAATAACGCCAAACATTGTTCTCATCTTATTAAGGCATTAGAAACAAAGACGTCGCTCGTATTGTATTTTGATTAATTCACTATTTCGACGGTTATCCTACCGAATCTGAGGAAACTAAAAATATAAAAGTTTTCCCGAAATCGCCCACAGCTGATTTTTTGGAAACTACTTACTAGTTTCCACCTTTAGCTCGTCCCTCGAAATAGATTTTTTTTTCTAATTCCGCGTTGACTGTTTCACTTTGTCCAAGATGTACGAAGCATTGGGGTGTCGAAACTCTAGACAACGATTTATTGGTTCATTGCTCATGTAAATTAGGTGTAAAGTGTGAAGAAGAAAAATACGAGGCAAGAAAAATTATTATTTGTAAACCGCGAGAGAGTGAAAAAATGTCCCCAATGTTTTCAAGCTTTTTTGAAAGTTAACTGAATCCGAATTTGTGGTCAAAGCAATGGAGTTTCTTCAACAACTATCAGTTTTTCCATTTTTTTGGTGGTTCATTGTATTATTATATTGGTTTTATCATTTCAACAATCCGGAAAATAGTTTGTGCATACTAGTGTAATAGTTCTAGCTGTTTTATTCTCTGTGAACTTCAAGTGGTTTTTCCTATTGAATGCTATTTGAATAAATCCGCACTAATAAACGAACGGCTGCCAGGAAAAATCAAGCGCCAACAAAAAATCTAGAGCTGACTGAATCAGGAAATTTTACCCAAAGAAAAGTCCAAAATTATTTTTATCTTTCTGTAATTTTTTTCTACCTGTTAACAATTTTTATTATCCCGACTTGAGTAATTTTAAACTATTATGACTTTTGGGTCAAGACCCGATATACATGCCAAAAATATTGTACCTATTAAATTGATACCTATCGTTTGTTCTGTATCAGGACCAGGTACCCTGTAATTCATGTTGACTTCGTAAATTGGTTTTGGTGATTCACATTTTTCAATTCTATGAAAACTGTTCGACTGTGTGTTGATAATGCAGGTAAGAGCCTGAAGGACAACGAAACTCTGAGCAGCTTAGGCTTCAAAACTGGAGGCAAATTGTACCTAAAAGATCTCGGACCGCAAATTGGATGGACAACCGTTTTCCTAGCGGAATATGCCGGTCCTTTGGCTATTTACCTTTACGTTTACACGCGACCTTGGATTTTCTATGGAGACAAAAACGTAGCGATGTCACCAACGGTTCATATTGCTGCAGCTTGCTACTCCTTCCATTATGCTAAAAGGCTGTTCGAGACAGTTTTCGTCCACAGGTGAATACAGCATTCTTTAACTGATTTGAGTGTGGAATTACACATTTCTTTTCTTTTATTCAGTCAGATATGTACCTAGGTCTAGAATTTTTTTGTTTCTAATCAATTTTGTGTAATAAATAACCGTGCCATCTGCGTCAAACAAGCTGTATTGCAAATTGACCGTTTCAAAACCTAACCTAACGTTGATGTGATAAGACTCGGTTTAAGCTTGTGTAATGCAAATTTTCGGGTGCGATGTGGCGTGCACTGCATACTCTCGCTTCGCTTCCATCTTTGAAAATACTAATATCAAAAGGATGGACTTGTTTTTTTTTTTTTTCAATGGCTTTTGACATGGTCCAGATTTCTCTATGTGTCAAGGATTTTGCCATCCCATTGGCACAGCTCTTATAGAAAATTGTCAATTATATTTTTCAGGGTGTTTCATTCAATTATGATAGTTTGCATGTATAGTCAATTCACATACTTTTCCATTCGTCATTTGAGTGGTCGAGTCATGGTAGTTAAATTTGAGTGGCACATCCTGTTCAGTTATTTTCTATAACGTTCAAATATTTTACAGGTTCTCTCACGGAACGATGCCAATCATGAACTTGTTTAAAAACTGTTCTTACTATTGGCTATTCACCTTGTACGTTGCGTATCACGTCAATCATCCCCTCTTCACGTCACCTGGAACCCTTCAAGTCTACGCCGGGCTAGCTGGCTTTATAATCAGTGAATTGGGCAATTTGAGCATCCACTTGCTTCTCAGGGATCTTCGACCCCCAGGCACTAAAATTCGAAAAATCCCGTACCCGAATGGAAATCCGTTGACCAAACTTTTCAACTTGGTCTCTTGTCCCAACTACACATACGAGTTCTACTCTTGGCTCTCATTCACCATAATGACTCAGTGTCTTCCCGCTGGGCTCTTTGCTTTGGCCGGACTTTACCAAATGTCTGTTTGGGCTCTTGGTAAACACAAAAATTACAAAAAAGAGTTCCCAGATTATCCAAAAAGTAGAAAAGCTATTTTGCCGTTTATCCTGTAAAATTCATACCTTTTTTCCCCTATTGGAATTGAAGAGGTGTTAGGTATCATCATTTTCAAATTCACCTTTTTTCGATCTATTCCATAATATTCAACTAATAGAATAAAATTATCAGTTGATTCCAGTACTGTTTCTTATATATGCTAGTATAGACCTTGTGTGAATTCACTTTTACCGCTGAACATTCTCTCAAAAATAGTCGCACGCTATGTTGTAAGAACCATGTATCTATTTTTTAACATTGCTGCTGTGGTTCTTAAAACAGTAACTAGGTTCCACTATTTTTGAACGAGTCAGACACATTTGTTCAAATCATTGGCGGCTTAGTAAGTTAGGGTAATTTCTTTATTTTTCTAATTTTAAGTGTTTGCAATTAGCCGTCACTCTCAGGTCATCAATGATGATGATTATTTGATTATGATTTAGCTGAAAATTTTATCTCGTTTCCACTCTACTTTCTTAATTATTCATTCCTTGGGTGACTGTTGGTTCGTAATCGCCATGACTTTTAGTATAGTAAGCATTTCTTGAGTATCAGTTATACCTCGTTATTTTTCTAATAAAAATCTTGAACTGATGTCGTTATCTCTTTCAAACCACTTCTATGTCTAGTGAGCCGGGGCTTGCTCGTCTGGGTTTTGGCCTTTGAAACCTACTTTTGAACCCACTTGTGAGCTGAGGTCTGCTCACTTGGATTCTTAGAGAGTTCCAGCCCTGCTCAATAAAAGATGTTTTGTGAGGAAGCCAGCCGGAGAAGAAAGGAACGAGTTGTGTTGTTTTATGTAGTCAAAATCAATTTTTTGTCATCTGCACAAATGCTAAATTTTTTTTATTCATCCCGTTGAGTGAATTATTAGATATCCGGCACGTTTGAGTTTTTCCCGTGCAAATATATTCTATTAGAATAAGAGTAATCGTTTTCTGTGGTCAGGAAATAGCAACCCTGGCCAGAGTCCATGATTATATTTCGCATGTGTTTAGGAAAGCTATTTTCAACCGCGTCTGTTTGGAACCTCCGAGAATGAAGGGCTCCCTAGTTATACAGAGGAAAGCCTCGGTTTACCTAATTCAATGAAGCGTCTATGACGTCGCGTTTAAAACATATTGGCTGGGATCGGATGCGTGACGGCCGGCCGCTGACACGTAAACAAACAAAAATACTTTTTTTGTTGCGCTAACGTCGAGGGAGGGCTTGCGAGCCGAGGCCAGAGAAAATGGAATGACACTAGTGAGTTGAAGAGTGATAACCGTAATAGGTACGTCATTCCTACAGAAAGTACGAAAGGGATGAGATGGATATGAATTGTGTCGGCGTGCACAGACAGGCAAAGGCGTTGCTAATGCTGACGCCCGTTTAGATCGATCATAAGAAGATAATAAAATTCGTTAAACGTGCGACATTGTTGTCCTGTGGGAAAATGTACTGTTTTTACTGTAAGTGCTATTTTTTACTTTGAAAGTCTTAATGCATTCAGGAATGTCGTTATATTTGCCCAAAAAATCTTTCCCATTTTCCAGTGTAATTATTTTATAATATTCATACTAAAAAAAATCATTATTTTACGCAGATATATCGAGTGTCGCACGCTAAAATCGTTGTTTTCTACTGTAAAAGAAGTAGTTTTGAATACTTTTATACATTTGAGGATTCGCGCAGCAGATGGATTTACATAAACCCTTTAGTCCCGAACATGATCTACCACTATTTTTCCAATTGATTTTCTTAATGGCGGCATTATTTTTCAAAATAGACTCGAATCTTTCAGAAGTGCAGTAAAAAAACTGTTATTTCGGGTGACATTTTCACCTTCAATTTTCTCAACCGACCTTGGTGGAGTTAAAAAAGAAAAAAATATCCTAAGTAATCGAGCGAAGCATATTAAAGGTACAATGTTTGAAAACTCATAAAATAATCAAATGATGCGAAACAAAGATTGAATTTTTTATATCGGGTGATGCTAATTTTTTGAGTCGCTTGGACAAAACTCCTCTTTGCTCCGAGTAGGTGAGTTATTATACTTCTTGTTAGTTTTTCTGGCCAGAATCTTCCTCCTTGCAAGTAAATAAAGAAAGAATCAGATGACATTTTTACTCTTAGGAATGAAACATTTCAATATAGTGAAACAATGGTTGTGACGGAATTTGAAGAAATCCGTCTACGTGCGGTCGTGTAGGATGAACTGCCATTCGTCTGTGTGACGAACCCGGTGCTCGATCATTCTGTAGGCTGGTGGAAGCACCCGACAGAATGAGCCCTCTTTAGTATCTGATGAGCTCTCGCCGCCCTGACAGGATGCCTTCTTCGCCGTACTTACCAGATCAAAGGTCAAAACTTGAAGCTAATCATTTTTGCGCAAATGTCTAAACTAACGCAATTAAGTATGTCGCTTGACGACAACCGGGAGCAAGAGAATAGGAATAACGGTTGGGAATTCATTTTCGCAGGTGTTACGAATACAATTTTTAATTTTATATTTTCAATTTACTCGCTTATTGTCAACATCGTTTCTTTAGAGAACTAAGTTTCACTATTGTAATAATTGGTTTCATTTCAGAAATTAAAAATAGGTATTCAATTCTTCGGCTTTTCTATTTTGACATTGTGTTAATTATCTGCTATAAGGGTCCGTAACATGTTTCAATAATCATTGTAATTTTTATACAATGATTTTAATTTTTTTATTTGTCGGGAAAATTATTATTATTATTACTTCTATACCTTATTAAGTACATAGGAAAGCTCAAGCTTTAGCATTTGTTGTTATTGCGGCCAGTCGGTCTGCATAAAAACGTTAATAAATCATAATTAATCACGCTCGATCGTGCTTTCATGTTGTTCGCATATTTTGTGCGTTCATCTAGTTTTAGAAAAATTGTCCCATTTTTCCAGGATTTGTATTTAATTAAATATTCAATTGAAGAGCCTGACATTTTTTAATATTGCCCGAAGTTTTGGTTTTGATATTAATTAGAACTGAGTGAGAAATACAGTTCATCTATTAGACTTTCTCTCATCTGTGTAGGTACAATAATTGAGTTTGTGGTGGGAATGAACCATCATCACCTTCGGTTCGGTTATGATAATTTTTGATAGACTATAACTCCTTCTGACGCGAGAAAGCGCGAGGTAGAATGACGTTTAACTGCGTTTTGATGCAACAAATGAGCATATTTGGCCAATGCAGAACCAAAATCCATTCAAAAGATTAGCAGTACAACAGGATTCTCGTATTAATTTCCCAATATTTAATAAAAATAATACTTTCACTCGCCGCTATAGTGGACGTTCGAACAATGCTTTGAAATTATTGACTTGAACAGCCTGTAACAGGTTTCAAAATTGTATTTAGAATCCTAAAACTGTCGAGGCTTACTAATTGCATCGTACCGGTTAGGTTGAATCGATAAGGGAAGCCATTTTAATGATCGGCTGAGATTTCAGAGTCAACACGTCGTATATCCCAGGCCCCACCCATCTTGATCAAACATGGTCTTAATTAAAGCTCGTTTTATGGAGGGGCTTCTTCGCGTTCAACTTAGCAGGCTACGCACATTTTATAAATGCATCGTTCGACTGCCGGTGGTAAAATGAGGGGTGTCACTGATATCACACAATACTTCTCTTTGAGTCTACTGACAAGTATAACCAATTATTTTTTTTGCAGGTTGAGGGGGAGAAAAACGAGGCGACCTCTTCTCCATTTTTTTTTTCTTTCTTTTAATTCAGCCGAGTGATTTCGCCTGTTCGGGCTTCTTCAGGGCATTATAGGACCAAGGGTACCTATGGTCATAGGTGGAGAAGAGGTCGCCTCGTTTTTCTCCCCCTCAACCTGCAAAAAGAATTAATGCGACCACCTGGAGAAGAAAAATAACCAATTATGATATCACCAAACCCATTCGAAGGCCTCAACGTAAGAACAATACGATATTTTTGCTGAAACACTAGCCAGACACAGTCCAAAACAGAAAAATACACGAATTTGGATAATAACAGATAGACACAAGTTTCGTGTAATTGTATCTTTTAATAGCAAGGAAACCCAAATAGAGAGAAAAAAAAATAAAATAAAATGAATGCGAATCACGTGGAAGTAAGGTGTGTGCCACTAACGATAGAAATCAATCGCCATTTACTCGCCGTAACAAACATTTGTTGACCTTAGGTGTTCAAATATACTAACTTTCGCGGTCTGCGAAGCTTAAATTATTGTCAATATACGAATAACGCGGAACCAAGGTGTGTGACTCACGCGATAAAAATCAAGCGTCATTCACTAGCCATAACGAGTAAGACTATGAGTATTCAAATTTATTGAGTTTTGTAATAACGGCCAGTAAAAATAGAAATACAAAATACCATTTTTCTACATACCTAAACATGGGATCAAAAATGTTTTATCTTTTTTGGAACTAATTGTCGCTCTGCTGTTGCTGTCTACACGCGAGGAAGCTCGAATAAATTTACCAGCAGTTCCAAATACAACTTGAGAATTGTTCTCAAAGTTAAATTCATGAGACGAATGGAATGGTGAAGTTCCTTATGATGAGGTCCCTATAATGGTATAGTCTAAATATAGTACTTCGCAATACCAGTCCTTTGTCAGGAGGTTACATGATATACACACTCATATTATAGAGGCAGGCCTTCATGTAAATTATCAAAACTTTCTAAAATTTGTTCCATTTGTTTGTAAAACATGGTGTACAAACTCTTTTCCAGTTCAAAATTCAAGTTTCCCGTTTGTACTGATTGTTTAGTCTTTTCTGAATACAAATTTGTTTCCAGAAATCATTAATGATTGTCGGGGGGTTGTGAGGGGGAGAAAAACCAGGCGTCAAAAAGCATATCAAAATAAAAAAGTCAAAAAGAGGCGAGGGAGTTCCTAGTATTTATGGCCTCAAACATGTATTTTATTAGTTAGGCACCAACGACGACAAAACTCAGAGATAACTAATCTCATCGCTCAATAATCAAGTTTACCAATCACGACCGTGTTTTAGCTTTTTTTCTCTTCGATAACTTCGGCTTATCGTCGACTGTACTTTTTGCCAATAGAACATACCAAAGTTGCCGATAATTTGTCTTCGGCCTCATTCCCGCTTGCGTCAGCTTACGTAAGAATATTTCGTGATTAAGATAAATATTTAAAGATATTGGCTCTCTGAAAATATTGCACGCTTTGGAATACCCATATTAGCTGATTTATAAAATGTTTATTTTGGTTCATTTTTGCATAATTATATGAAGTTCTCGCAAGTCTCAGAGACCTCGAATATTTTTCCTTTGACCTTCCGAAACTCTAACAAAAAGTCATCGTTTTAAATTATTGAATAGCTATAGACTTTTCTAAGATTTCCCGCTGCAGACAGTTTTGTGTTAGTATGTCGGCCAAATGAAAACACTTTTTTCAATCTTTGAAAACACGTATGTTGGCATCACACCTTTTTTCTCCTCGTTGTGCAGTATTACCTATTAGCGAATAAACCACAGTCACCTATCTTAAAAAAAAGTTTCCCAATGAGAACCTGAACTAAAAAAACTGAAACTCTGAACTCTGAAAACCTCTGAAAATCCAGAGTTGCAATCCAAATGGTACACTCGTTGAAAAAAGTCATAAACACATTAATGGGAACTTTAAATTTTATTTTAGTATGGGGTTTACTGATGGACAAAAACCTACTTCTCCTTGGTGGTTGTGCAAGTTTTCCACTACAGCATGGATGAAACATCGATCTGCCGACCTTTCCCCATCAGCAAATTCCCCCGGCAAAGCTGGTTTGGTGAGCTATTCGTATTTCCTTCATACGCTAGAAATCTGTAAAACTACTTATTCTTTTTAGTTATTGAATTATTGGCTGATTGTTTGCATGGATTGCGTCCGTCGAATGATTTCTCAACAAATCAGTCGGTAGCTATTTTGACTGAAAAGAACGGCGAACTCTGAGCTTGTCAATCGTGAGATATAATTTTTATATTCCCACAAACATAAATTATAATCCTTTTCAGTCTTTTGACATGCTTCATTTTCTGTTCCACGCTATTTACAGTGTTGAAATGTTTTCAATTTTTTTCTTGTTAGTCAACAATTAGTTTTAGTGCTAATATCAACTGAGTTTACTTATTCATTTTTATTTGTAACTGATTTCACGTATTCAGTGCTCTCAGGGACTCGAGGAACACTCAACTAATTCTAATGAAATTCTCATAATTTTCAATTTTGAAAATGGTTTATTAAATAATTATTTCACCTGGCAACACCATCCTCAACTGATTAATTCTGTACTTTATCCGGAGAGTTTGGAAATAGTCGACGAGCGAATTTCTTTTCAACTTATTTTTCCTTAGATTGATTGAGGGAAGTACTCTGGATGATTCATTCTTTGAATTTTCATTCATTTTCGGTCTGAATACTTCTCCATTATACTTAGATTTTCAAGGATCTACGCTCGACCAACTCATCTACTCTGTTACTAGCCGTTAGTCGTTGCATAGGTTGTTGAAAAAGTCCTCTCACGCAGGAGATACCTTTTCCTTTTATCTTCTAGTTAGTTACTCACCCTCAAAAACCTACGCAAAGACAAAATACTAGTAACAGCGTAGATATTTTTTATTCGTAAAAACTGGCTAAAGTATATTGCTGCTTAGGGTTGCTATAGTGTGAGTGTCGCTCCTGATCTTTTGCAGCATTTGAAATTCTGTTCTTATGAATGAATTGAATGTTGGTTCTGATCTGTCAAAATAGAAGAACGATGACGAGTTTCATGTTCAATAAAAGTCGCACTCCAAGTTACCTAGCAAAATCTACCCAATCCCATTTTTATTTTTCGTCTCGTTTGCTTTAAAGATTTGTTTTCAGAATGAATGAGACTAACTTGTTCGTAATTACCACAGTTCAAGCTCAATTCATTTTCACAAATTTCGAAAATTGTTGGTTCCTGTAAACACAAAAAACATCTGTCTTCACTTGAATGAAAATAAGTGAAGACAGGTTTATATCAGCAATAGAGTAAATCCCAACACCAATTTCTTCTCGCTTGTTTAGAAAAACTACGAAGCATGCTTCGTTTTAATTTGTTACCACTGCACGCATGCTATTTATTGAAGATAATTCCAGGAAGAAATCGTGACGAAGGATGATATAAAGGACTGTGATCCAAGAGAGCTACTTTTGCAAACTAAAAAAGTAAGAATTCTCATTTTCGATGAAAAATTCAGTGCTGAAAGGCTTTCTCTAAGAATTTTTCACTTCACACTTCCATACAATCCCAAATACAGAATTAAGTATTCTGTTAAGGAGAACTTGTATTGAAAATATTTCCAAGGAGGTTTGGAAAATACTTAAACTTAAATATTGAACAGATCAATTCCGAAAATTAAGTTATTATGAGACTTAGCGGCTTGCAAATATAGACTTCAGTAATTCGCAGTCACATTCTAAATGTTGTTGAATTGTTCATTGTGCGGTTGTTACGATTCTCGTTCAATCAGCAATTATCAATTTTCTTGTTTAGCGCGTGCACCTCTGGAGCAACCCCCGTGCCCTAATGAAGCCTTTGGATTTGGATGCTGAACTTCGCGAGATGATCGCTTCACCGGAGAAAGTACAGATGGTGACGAAAATCCAAGTTGATGGCGCTGTTTGCCTTCTCCGCGACAGCCCATTCATGATATTGAGGGTATATAAAAGGATAGAAGTTATACTCTACTTTTATACATTGTGGGTTGGACATTAGGATATTTAAATATACATTTGCATTTTAAAAAATATATAATTTCTTCTTTTTTTCTTCTTCATTCAAATATAACATTTGCATTTAAAAAATATATAATTTCTTCTTTTTTTTCTTCTTCATTCAAATATACATTTGCATTTAAAAAAAATTATAATTTCTTCTTTTTTTTCTTCTTCATTCAAATATAACATTTGCATTTAAAAAAATATATAATTTCTTCTAATCTTTTTTTTCTTCTTCATTCAAATATAACATTTGCATTTAAAAAATATATAATTTCTTCTTTTTTTTCTTCTTCATTCAAAATAACTGGTAAACGAAAATCCAATGTAGGTTTTTTTCACATTTTCAAAATACAAAGTTTAAAACATTAATTTTCCACAGATTGTACGGTTGTTAAATTTTACTGAGCAGATTCTATAGTCAATAGCAGATGAAAAATATGTTTTCCCTGTCTAAACAGGTCATCATTTTATTTATTTGCTCACGGTTGAGAGTTACGAGCACATAACTCGGATAAAATGAAGGGAAGTTCTTTCATCTTTTTTTCATTTGGGAACGAATTCATTTGAATTGAAACGCCAAGTTGATACAAGCAACATCCGATGCTCGAGTTGAACATTTTTGGCGTTAATGGCGTTCTTCTGTAGACTGCTGTAAAAATGATATTACTTTTGTATCTTCCGTTTTGTTAAATGCTTCATTTAATACTGACGACTATATGTATTCAGATGAAGTACAAATGTGACAGCTAGGCTGTATTAGTTTCAGCAATTACTTGATGGACTCGTTCGAATGTCTGACGTAGCTATAGCACAAATTGGATCTGTGTGGATCAATAATAGTTTATTCGACATTGAAGAATGACGGAAATTACCCACGACATCCCTAAGAGCATCAAGCAAATTTGACGCTGAGGTCGTTGTCATCTGTTTCTGATACTAGGGCAGAAAATTGCTCATTTTTCCCAAGGGAGTGACGTGAGCGCTTCGCCGAAGAAATTACATTAAGCATGCTAGGAATCAATGTTGGTTCTGGGTTTTGTAATGTAGGTATTTTATTTTGTATGGTATCGAACGATGAAAATCACGCGCTGCAATTTGCACCGCAATGCGTTTCCGAATTAGTTGGTAATCTTACATTTAAGTGCTACAAGATAGCAGAACACAGTTATGATAGCAGCGATACAATATAGGATTGACGATAGTATTGGAAAATATAATTTGGTATGTTGGTGGAGGTGTGTGTCATGTACTTTGTATCATAAAGTATTGGGTTTTCTCTTGGAGCAAAGTAGGAGCAAAATTAGACATAACAACTGTAAGTTTTCCAAGATTAGTAACTTGCACATTGGATAACTCAAACAAAAAGTCGTCAATTCAGATGTTTGAATATACCAAAAGATGGGTAATTTAACTGTCCACATTTTCCTAATGTAATGTACCTATCCATTTTTCAACCGTTTTGGCGTTATTCAACAATATTAGTCGACTATACACGAAAAAATGACATTTTTCAACTTTAAACGTTCTTTTCATCTATTTAGTGCGAAAGAATCGAAGAATGAACCATATATTATTGATATACACATCATCAACTATCATTATGCCGAATTTGAGCGAAATCTATTTCAAAAAATTTTTCGCGAAAAATCCAAGGGGGACCCCTGCGATTTTTTTTAACCGAACAGTTAACGAATTTTTACTCGTCTTTCAAAACAGATAAAAATCTGAAATTTTCAGGAAAGTTGTGTCTTACCGAGATGTATTTTTGTGATTTTTTTCATTTCTCGGAAAAATTTGCAAGTGGTCCAAAAAAATCGGTTTTTGAAAGCTCAAAAATTGACCTTTAACCGAGCTTTTCGGGGTCAAAATTCAATTGAATCAATTGTTTTAATATGCAGGAGTCTTCATTTGAACGCCTTACATACGTACATAGCAAAAAATTTGGTGAAAAAAATTTAAACAGAGCCAGAGAAATTATTATCCGTAAATCGAGTTTTTCGCCGGCCGAAATTCCGAGCTCCGCTGGCATCGGTAATGGTGAAAAATTAAACTTTCGTTTTAAAGCGATTTTGAAAGCTATTCTTATAGGAAATTTAACGCTGAATCCGAATATGACGTCAAAACGGCGGAAATTTCACGACAACTATCAGTTTTTCGAGGTTTAATACTACGCCACTCCTAGGTTTTCAACTTTGAAAATCCGTTGCAAATACTTACAGTACGGATCAAATTTGATTAATTAATGATTCTTACAGGAAATTAGACGTAGAGTTCGAATTCAAAGTGAAAACAATCAAATTCTTACGACAATTGATATTTTTCGAATTTTTTACGATTTTCATACTTTTGAAGTTTCAACTTTGAAATTTTTTTTCGTCACGTTCGCGAAATGGGAACGAGATTTGCCACGTCTGTTTTTTTTTTTAATTTTTTTAATGGGCCAACATTGCAACATTAGTGCTGTTTTCTTGATAGTGCATTTCACAAAATTGAAATGTTATATATTGAATTTTAATATTAAAAAAATCACCCTTAGAAGCTTTTTGACTCCCACTAACATTCCCGTTATCCAGATATGTATAGGTGCTATATTAGTACCTTATACTTGCCTATGCGAATATTTTCACTTCACTCAACCATCTTTTTGTCTATTTCTTTCTGGGCTGTCTATTTACTCCTATAATAGTCACTCTCTGGCCTCACAGTACCCAAAGGAGTGCACGGTTTTTTCGAAGTTGAGAGTAAACTATAGAAATGAGCAAAAACCCTTGTTAATAATGTCCTTGCAAAATTGATTAGTCAACGTTCAGGCTCCATCTAACTGATTAGTGAGCTTATAGAAATCAGTTACGAGCCCTTCTATGGTGCGAAATTGGTTTCCATGTATGAAAACCTTATGGTGGGTCGATGGACCTGCCCTTCCCCAATTTAATCAACTAGCTTCTTATGCTAGCTGCTATTCTCCTTCGAAGATGATGATCGCTCGGCATGCAAGCTTTGTTCAATCTCATTTTTCCGAATTCAGTCTTCTCGAAGATCGCCAAGAAGCAACATGACCTTCACCAATTCATTTTCTGTGAGGTTTCCCAGTTGGAATTCAATTCCCGCTCAATTTTATTTTGCTTGTTCTTTCATGCTTCTACGCTTCCTTTGAAATATTTAAAAATATTAATTCATTAATGAAAAAATATCGATAGGTGTCTATTTAAAATATAGTTTTATTACAACCGATATTCAAGAGTTCAGGGTCGGTTCAAGTGATCAAAATTTGGATCGAATCGTAGGTGCTCGAAAAGTTTCTTTTGCTGCCTGTGCATTTTCACATGGATGAGTATTTTGATTCCAGTTTATTCTAATCAAAGCCACTGAAATGATTTATTTTCCAGATTTTATTCATACTTGTCTTTGAATACATTAAGTCTCTGGTATTCCTTAGGAAAGCAAAGGTTTTTAGGAGAAAATAAAGACGAGAGAATAACCTTTTTCGCTGAATGCAATAAAATCATTAGATACAACACCTAATTTAAACTTTATTTTTCTAAATTTATCAGTTACGTTAAAAAAAATTTTTATCTAGGAGAACCGGGCTGAACGAATTCATTATCAGCGCTGACTAAGAATTTAAGCGGCAACCAGTGAAAATACTTTTTTTTTATATAAAGGTGCTTCTCAATCGCTCGCATACAATGTTTCCCAGTGATCGCTCGTAAAGCGTAACACGGTTGACTTGCCAACGGGAGAGTGAACTAGGCTGTTCGTTCATGCATGTGTGGTTAACCGACCGATTTATACTTCTTGATTCTTGCAAGGCGAAACACAAATTTTTCGAAACTCAAAGATCAAAGTCGGTGCGTGAACTATTTCACTCCCAAGTGATGAAAACCAGTAGAAATCGTTTCTATGAACTCCGTAGACCGGTTTGAATTTGTGTATCGTAATACCGGCAGCAGTTGAATATTTAGAAAATTAATTAGAAAAAATGAGAAAAAATTAGTAGAAAAAAATAGAAAAAAAAAATTAGGAAAAAAAAATTAGAAAAAATTAATAGATTGAGTTATTTCTTTCGTTTGTCAAATCAAGGCGGTAAAATAGCCAAAAATGTAAAACGTTAGTTAAATGTTTACAACAACTTTCATCGTCCTTGGCAACATAAGACATCTTGTCTAGCCTAGGTATACAAAATTGAATATAACGATCAGAGTAAACGGTGTAAAAAAGTTTAAATCGCCGGGCGAAAAAAAAGACCCCATAGAAATTGAGATTCTTAAATATTTTTTACACGTAAGCTTCACCCACTCGAGTAGGATACCATCAAACCGAATTCCGTCGCCAAATTTTAATTCTAATAGATTATCCCACTCAGAATTTATTATCTTTGCTAGACTTCATATTCTCTGTAACGTGCACAATTTGAAAATATTACCGTACACAATTTAATTTTCCAACGTCACCAATTTTAGAGTTTGAAAAGCGAACTAAACGTAAGAAATCTTTCCTCAACATCCGGCGCAATTTTTATTTTCAAAGCGGCAGGGTTGAAGAAATTAATCTTGACAAGTGTATATATCGACAGCCACAGTGCAAAAGCCTGTATGTACAAAAAACGAAAATGTTCAGGAAACGATAAAAACCTTTTAGTTTTCATACTACGAACTTCTAATTCCAAGTTCCACTTTAAATTCATTCCTAGGGCCTAGACAGATTTTTCTAGGTGATTCAGATAAATCTATTTTGCAAAATGTGATTATAAGGCTCAATTACACGACTTACAGCAATTTACACCATTCCGGGTTGCATGTTTTGATGACTTGCAGGGTTTTGCATACATCAAAAAGGTTGAAAATGAGGTTGTCGAAATAAATAAAAAATCAAATTATTTGTTTTAACGCACCAACGGTTTTATTATAAATGAAAAATGAAGAAGGCACTGTTTCAGTCTTACGTGAATAGGGGTCCACAGCTTGTGGACCTCATGGTTCCACGTCGCCCTGAAGATGCCCGAATGGGTGAAAGTGCTCGGCCAGCCATTAAAAATCTGGAGAATAAGTCGCCTGGGTTTTTCCCCCTCACAACCCCTCTACTACAACAAATGCGACGACAACCAAACGAAGATGAAGGTTTTAGCTGTCTGGATGGCCGGTTCACGTACTCCAACGTTTTGCTTGACTCTCATCATACATTTTATTAACAAGTCCAACGTATGCCAGCCCGGATTCTCTTTTGAGTTTCTGGCCCAATCGGTGCTTCAAAGTTTTTCTGAAAACCCCTCTGTATTTGCCATTTTTCCGAGCACTGGATCTTGGTCTTGGGCTGGTCTTTTTTTTTGGATCTTGGTCATGATTATTTTCATCTCCCAGTTCTACGACTTCAATTGGCTCACCACTGATGTTTTCAGTTTGGAGGGCTTCCTTGTCAACTGGACCAGGAACCTGATAGAGAAGGAGAAGGAAATGAAAAGCCAGAAAATTGTTTATAATAATGAGAAATAGCTTATTTCTTAGAGCTCTCTGACCTGCTCCAGCATGAAGTTAGATGCTGCTTTGGTTTTTTTTTAACATCTTGTAAAACTCTGAAAAAAGTAAACGAGTGCACATAACTAGTTAGTCTAAAACTTCCTTAACTGGTCCAATTTTATAATTATACACATCATAGGCATTCATTTTCAACATTCATTAGAAAGGCCTTCATTCCTTTATGTTTAGATACAGCCGATTCCCTGTATGTCGATGTCAACACCAGTACGCAGGGTGCAAAACCCTGTAGGTCGGGTGCAAACCGCTGTAAGTCGATCAGAACTAGAAAAAACGACAGGAACAAAACTCTGTAAGTCGGAATGGTTTTCAACACGTCTATTCCCCGAATTAGGCCATTTTTTCGATGATAATCATGTGGTAGAAAGGAAATAAAACTTTCTCTCAACACGGTAATAAAATAATTTTACTATTTAGAACATGAAAAACTCAAGAGTACTTACTGTTCTTCAAGCATGGCCGAAAGTAGTGCTGCGTTGCTCGACTTACCGGTTTTTGCTTTGTAATAAGAAGGCTTCCGACTTGCAGGTAATTAAAAATCGTCATAGAGAAGAGATGAAGCGTTTTCCACCTTTTTTTCCGATCACAAAATGTGCGCAAGCACTTACTAACACACAGGAGCTCATATCCTTAATTTCGACCAAAAATGTACTTACAGGCTTTTGCACCGTGGCTGTCGATATGTTCTTTTCGGCAATCAAAAGCTCATTTTGTATTTAGGACGTCTGCTTTCACCAGACTGATCGAAATTGCGAATATAAATATTACGTTACCATAAATTGATATGGGCCTACTTTCATTGACGTAGGTGTAAGATTTTTTTTTTCTTTTATTGCATTTGATGAATTTAGAACATTGTCGTGGGGCTCAGAAATTTAAGACAAACAATAAAGGCCTTCTTTTAATTCCTATTACCGATGAACGAGAGTAGTTACATTTTCAGTAGTTTCTAAAAGCGCCAAATGAGTGTAGGTACGTCAATAACGAATTCTTATACATGCACTATATTGGAAGTTGACCTACTAGTTCACCGTTACCCTCTTAGCCAACTTGGAAATAATTAATGAATTGGTGTCAGTCATCTTTGGGATCCAACGGAGCAATAAGTAATTCTGTCAGTTTTAAGATGTCAACCACTCCAATACTTGCTGTTCTTCAATGGAAGAAATACTTCAAAGGAGTTAGATATATGAACAGAGTATACGCTGAAGAGATCATCATGGTAATAAAAAATTTCTAACGTTGGATTCATGTGGCAAATCCATGTACTTGAACATTACTTTTTCTAAATAAAATAAATAAATAAACTAGTCAAACGACAGCTCCGCTACATCAGTTTCAACAACTTGTTGCCAGTTGCACTTAATTTTTGAATTTTTCTTCCATTTTTAGGCAGCTGAAAGTGGAAACATCGATGATTTTAATAGACTCTTCACTGACGAACCGAAGCGGCTGAGTGTGCGGGACAGCAAAGGACGAGCCGCTGCTCATCAAGCTGCTGCTCGCAACAAACTCAATATACTCCAGTTCATTGCAAATCATAACGGAGGTAACCGAGTTAAACTCGAACCATTTGGATTTTATACGACTTCAAGACTGAATGGGAGAGTTATTTACAACAGCTCATAGGATAAGCTGCATTACTTCAATAATTTAATACCTTCACCCTCATCAGTGAGCCCAGCCTGCATTTTAATGTATATTGAAGCATTTGTAATTAAGTTTCTGGCCTTAATCAATTCACAAGAAAGACAAATCATTCCATCAGTGTATACAGAAGCTTAGCTTTCTGATGAAACTGAAGGCTAGTGCGTTTGAAGGAAACAGGTATACCAAATATAAATTGTGGATCTTCATTGTGTATCTCTGTGGGATCAAACTGCATACGACTGCTGAACATTATATTGCTTAAACATTTTAGGAACGCGATTAGTACAGTGTTTTATTGCTTTGGATTGACACTTGCAGATTTAAACATATTGGACTACCAAGGAAACACACCATTGCATGTGGCTGTGGAGAATGAGTCCTTGGAAGCCATCAATTTTCTTCTTCAACAGTAAGTTTCACTAAAACACGAAAACAAATCAATTTCATTTTTCAATTCGGCATTTGTGTAAATGTGTCCAGCATGCGCTTTCTTAACTTTTCTCGACCTCTCTTATCCTTGTTTTAGACAATGTCTGGATCCTAACATTTTGAATGAAAAGAAACAAAGCGCTGTTCATCTGGCAACTGAACTGAACAAAGTCAAAGTCCTCGAAGTCATGAAAAATTACAAAGAGAGGATTTATGTGAACATTGGGGGCGAGCATGGGAGGACCGCTTTACATTTGGCTGCCATCTACGACCATGATGAATGCGCTCGTATACTGGTAAGTGTTTCTTTTTTATAGACCAGTTAGGGACAATCTAGATCAGTGGAGGGAAATTGGGATCCTAAGATGTCTGAATCGATTTTCAAAACATCAATTTTGTGTCATTCACCACAATAGTACACAAATTTGTTCTAGCACATTTCCTTAGACCCGCATCTTCTCATACCACTTCATTTTTCTGATGAATAGGGAGGGATCTATAGAAATGTTGCAGACCAACAAAACATAAATCTGAACAAGAAACCATTGTCAACTCTTCTCACTTTTGGACCATTGAGAAAATGGCCGAATGAACTTCTTATAGCATAGATTATGACACAATTTATAGCCAGATTGCAGAGCGGCCTGAGGTGCTAAATACCCTGCTGCTACCTTTTAAGAAGGCCTTGTTGGTTTTATCCCCCAGAACCCAGGACATTAAATGACGAATTCCTCGTCACTCTCGTTAGATCCTTTCAATTCTCAAAACAAAAACACTCTTGACTAGACGAAAATCTCGACTTATAACAGCATTTACATTTGCATACTATTGAGCCGTCGTATTGAACTTTTTGCTCATCGTCATGCTTCCTCTCACTTCATCAACAGATCACTGAATTCAACGCCTGTCCTAGAAAGCCTTGCAACAACGGCTACTACCCGATTCACGAAGCAGCAAAAAATGCTTCATCTCGAACTATGAACGTTTTCCTCCAATGGGCAGAAGCTCGTGGCTGTAGTCGTGAAGAAATGATCTCCTTCTACGATTCAGAAGGCAACGTTCCACTTCACAGTGCAGTGCATGGTGGCGATTTCAAAGTACGTTCTGACATTGACTTGGCATTTCCCATCCAAAATTAAAGACATGGTGAGCGTTCTGGATGGGCTCAGTGAGGACCGCGCCCAATTGATTCAGCAGCAGCAACCGTGTTCTACATCGTCAAGCTGTCAATAATTTCCACAATCCTTGGTTATTGGTATTGTAATGAAGTGGCCAGACTTCGCATACGCCATTGCGGGATATGCTAATGGCTTTGCTTTGTCATAATATGTTTTCTTCCTTAAGTTTCCTCTTTTTCAATTTCATACATGTTTATGCTGTTGATACTCATGTTATAGGCGGTGGAACTCTGTCTCAAATCAGGGGCCAAGATTTCAACCCAACAGCATGATTTGTCAACACCTGTCCACTTAGCGTGTGCTCAAGGGGCTTTGGATATCGTTAAGTTGATGTTTCGACTTCAGCCAGAAGAAAAGAACACTTGCCTGGCTTCGTGTGATGTGCAAAAAATGACCCCTCTTCACTGTGCAGCCATGTTTGACAGACATGATATTGTACAGTATTTGATCAAAGAGGTAGTTCTATTTGATTTAATTCCTTTCAGAGCTCTTGGGGCCACCTCATTAGACATCCTATCTGTTGAATTGTGGCTAGGTTTTTTCAATGTAACCAACGTTTGACTAGTTTAATCATTTTCACGTTTTCATTTTATTTTAGGGAGCTGATGTGAACCCCCTGGACAAAGAGAAACGCTCTCCACTTCTTCTGGCAGGATCCAGAGGGGGATGGAAAACAGTTCTCACTCTCATCAGACTCAGAGCTAACATCAGGCTCAAAGACAGCAACGACAGGAATGTGTTGCATTTGGTCGTCATGAACGGTGGCCGACTAACTGAATTTGCCGAAGAAGTGACCAAGGTTAGCTTTCATAATGATCTGAACTGTTTAAATAATCATTTCCTGTCCTGATCGAAGCCAAAATTGATTTTATAATCCTTTTACATTTATTAAAAGGCCCAGTCACAGCAAGCATTGCAAGAGCTACTGAACGAAAAAGATAACGCTGGATGCTCACCTTTGCATTACGCCAGTCGGGAAGGCCACATCAAAAGTTTGGAAAATTTGATCAAACTTGGAGCCGTGATCAATTTGAAAAACAATAACAACGAGAGTCCTCTTCATTTCGCTGCCAGGTAATGGGTGGTAATCAGTTCCAGTTAAAATGTGGTTATACAGCATTGATACAATCTAATATTTTGCATTGTAATCAACCTTTCAAGTACTACGATGCTTGTTTCAATCCCCAACCTAAGTATGGGTGCCTTGTGCCTCTTAGATACGTCAACGTGTTTTTTTACAATACAATTTGGATAATTTTTTTTTAATCCACACTCTCTCCCCGAAATGTTCTACTGATCCGTTTTGTACCTTACGGATTAGGTACGGAAGATACCATACCGTCAAGCAGTTACTTGATTCGGAAAAAGGGTCATTCATCATTAACGAGACAGACGGTGAAGGGCTAACTCCATTACATATTGCATCTCAACAAGGTAGCAAAATCCTCCTTTAGAACTGTCATTGTCTTTGGCTGCAGTTCTCTATGTTGAACTCATCTATTGTCCGTTAAATGCTTGTCTTTGGTGGCTTTACTCTTTTCTATAAATTTTGAGCCATTTTTATACCCAAATAACACCTACTTCTGCAAAACCAACTTTCATTAATATTTTTTATGTTTACTCATCAGGAAATCTAAAATTAATAAACGACGTATCTAGAACTGGTGGAAAACCACTTCATACCTTTGCTATTAACAAATTCTTCTAATTAGTTGCAACTGAATTATAGTCAACAGGATTCTCAAATTCCCCAGTGATCGAGAGTGAAAGCCTTTCGTCTACAATCTCACATTATAATAACATAATGCTAACCCTTTTTGGCTGTTATTTTCTCATATTTTAAATGTACAACCGAAAGACAGAGTGTGCCAAATGAATGGCTTTCTATTTTAAATTCTGGGGTAGAATCTGAAGAAATATAGTGATATAGAGTATTAAACCAGTGTTTATGGCAAAAACTTTTTGATCATCAGAAAGTTTCGAAGAGGCTAACACTCAAACAAAAGACTATTTACATCTAACATCACAGCAAAGAGTTTTGGCTAGTCTTGAATGTCATTACCAAATCCGCCCTTGGGGGTGAGAAGACGTTACTTTCCATGTTTTTTTAGTTGAACTAGACGTGGTGGGCTGTCGTTAAATGCGATGTTTTAGGTTATCAAGAAAACAATGAAGTTTTGCATGCACAAGTTGGCTTAATATTCCCCCTAATATAAATCAGGCTCCTAGGACAGTTAAGCTACAAGAAAAAGTAAAGAAAGAAAAAGTAAGGGATCTCTTCATAGCACACCTCTAGTCTTAATATGGATTTTCAAGCTTCTGCGGTATCCCTTGTATCCACCTCTGTAAATTTTAGCCGATGCTTCTCAATTATGCGCTTCTGTTATGGTTTTCCTGCTATTTGTATGCCTGGCTTAGTCCATTGAAGGTGGCCTAAATAATTGCTTACAATGTCCACCTCAAACCAATACTTTGTCGAAACTATAGTATTTATTGCATTCATAAAAAAATAATTTTTCCTAAAGGTCATACGAGAGTTGTGGCACTCTTGCTGAATCGAGGTGCACTCCTTCATCGGGACCACAATGGTAGGAACCCATTGCACTTGGCTGCTATGAGTGGCTACACGCAAACCATGGAGCTTCTGCACTCCGTCCATTCCCATCTACTTGACCAGGTCGATAAAGATGGGGTAAGCTAAAAAACTATTTGTTTGCTATCATGTGGCTGTGTGACGGCTGCCCACAGTCGACATTAATTAAATACATACGTTTCACACCAGAATGCAAACACGATAAATATAATATAAAGATGGAGGGTTACAATTATAATTTAAATACTAATAGATATAGCTTTCACCTGAGTGTTGATCATTCATCAACTCGCGCTATGAACTCTAATGACTTCAACCAAGAAAATTAAAATGCGCATATTTTCGTTTTACAGAACACAGCTCTTCACTTGGCTACAATGGAAAACAAGCCGAATTCAATCGCTCTTCTTTTGTCAATGGGTTGTCAATTGTTGTACAACCATATTGGTCTGAGTGCTGTTGATTATGCTATCTACTACAAGTTCCCGGAGTCTGCATTGGCAATGGTCACTCATGATGATAGGTACCTAACAATGCATTCTATTCATCTGTGTTGATATGAGCTAAAAACAATATTTGTAAGAGAAAAAGGGATTTGACCTAAAAAAAATCCGACGTTTGTCTGAACAGATCATCACAAAACATTAATTTTTTAGGGCGCAAGAAATAATGAAAATGAAGTCCGACAAACACCCATGTGTTACACTCGCACTGATCGCTTCAATGCCACGAGTCTTCGAGTCTGTCCAAGACAAATGCATAACAAAAGCCAACTGCAAAAAAGATTCCAAATCTTTTTACGTGAGTCACTTTTGATTTTTTTTTTTAGCCATCTTCTAATTAAAAATGTATATTTGTATATTATTCATAGTGTTGAACTAGATATGTCAATTTGAAGGGGATGGAAAAATGCATGATCGTATTACAATTTTGAAGCTGACTGGTTAGTTACATATTATCAGTGAAATTACAACCTGCTAAGGGATGGCCAACCAAAAGAAGATTGACTTTTTGACTGGTTTAACATTATGAGGGTAGTTCATTTTGATATCAAAATTAAAAAATTAAATTAAATTTGCTTCAAGTCAAGATTTGTGACCTCAAAGGGCCTGACATGACGAAGGGGGTTTTTCCTGGAAGGTGAAACTGAAAGGGTGAGACTGCAAGCGTAATCAAGACTAAATATAATTAACAACTTTTGTATGATTTATTTTTCGTTTTCCAAACATTGATTCAAAGTATCTTTCTATGTCTTTGTTCGATATAATCTAATAGGCTATTCACACCTTTCAATTCGTAGATACAGCCTATATTTTGTACAAATACCAATCTACCCCTTTCTAACACCACTAAATATGACCAAACAACTTTTTGAATGCTCGCATTGCACAACCACTTCACCAAAACTATTACAACTATTTGTTTTGGACTGATAACACCACAATTTTCACATTTATGAGATGAGTTTACTCTATTTTTTTCATTCACCTACTTGGAAGCTTCATCTTAGTGAGCACAATTTTTTGCTCAGGTTACAATAGAGCACCATTTTCCTTCAATGTTAACCCTTTTTCGACAAGGCGTTACATGGTTTACACGTTTTAAAAATACCCTACTTTAAACTCATCATGGAGCAAACCAAGAGTAATAACACTAGCGTTTGTAAAACATTGCGCCTTAAAGGAAATTATTATTTACAGTATCACTTCATTTTCTCACCAACATCTAGACTAAAGTAAACATTTTTTTTTTGTTTAATTTTAACCACCTCAAGGATCTGTTAAATATACGAGAAACAATAGATAAAATTTTTTTTTAAAGAACTGATGTGGGAAATTGAAGTCTAAAGAAAACCCATTTGGTGAAACAATTAGCAGGCCTTACATTCAGCTCTGCAAAACCATCACTCATGTTTAATGTTTGTGCGTCTACGCTTAAGAAATTTAATACAATTTTGTAATAATTGTACATAAAGTTGCATGGTTTCGGTTGTGTTCAGATCAAATACAGTTTCTCTTGCTTCAATTGCCCTATTACCACTCATCATGGAGATCACAAAAGTTGGGAGCCCTCCCAATTAAATCCTCACCCGCTCCAGGCTTTGAATGTAAGTGTGTGTTGTCTGTTGTACAGTTGGGCCTTTTTCGTCTGCTCTGACAATGTTAATGCCTAATGTTTGCTATTGTTTGTTAATGCCTGCTCAATGTTTAATGTTAATGCTTGCATGCTTCATCATAAATGGTGCCCAAGTCAACTGCCTGCTCTCTATTTCTAATCGAATTAATAATTTTAGCCCAGCAGCACAAATCAGCTCGTACAACAAGTATTATTCCATCAAGTACACGAAATAGAAGTACAATAAAACGATTAAATTTTACTATTAGACGCTTGTTTTGTAACTTTGTGCTATTAAAGGTGTTAGCAGCACAGTCACACTCAATATTTATTCGTTAGAATAGAATATTTTTCAGCGGCGCATTTCGTACCATCTGTGTCATTAGTTTGCACGCAGATCTTCTGTTGATTGTCTTTAGATCAAGTACAATTTCGAAAATTACGATTGCCCGTTGGAAACTATCAAGGCAAAAAGGAAACGGCTCGGAGACCCAGATTGGAGACCACCCCCTCTTCCTATCATCAATGTAAGTAATGAGACGAGGTGCTTAAGTCTACGTTAATCTAGAGGTTAAGATATTAAACCGCATGTCACTACCTAACATAAGGTTCTCAGCCCAAATACCAGACGCTGAAACTGCCAATAATTATAGTTTTCCGCACCATGATGCCAGCCAACATTACTTGCTGGGCTTTGACAAATATCCAGCATACATGGGGTGAAGTATGATATGAATCAACCTGTATTTGGAAGGCACCTGTGATAGTACTTAGAAACAACCACAGCTTCATTTTAAGCTGCCCACTCAAGTCAACCGTTGGGAGGTTTGGCTAGTAGAAAAGGGAACCACTCAACCAAGTCGATACATACGATTGGGAGAGCCACACACACCGTTGAGTGTTTAGTATTTTTCCCCCTCTCCCGATTGTCGGAGAGTGGGCAGCTAGTAGTGTCTATTGAGTGAACTGCACTATGTGAATTATGTTGTCAGCACTTCTATAAAAATTGTTCAATCACAAACGGTCATTGAATAATTTTTTTCTTTCATTTTTCATTGGGCTTCCATAGCTTTAAGCACTAAGGTACTATTCGAATGGTTTGTCTAAGCCCTTAAACCAAGAAAAAACATACTTTTGACCAAGACAGTTTTACTATTCTTGAAGACAGGTGAGTCCCTTGATTACCACTTTGCCTTGAAAACACAAGCATTTAGTAACTGTAATCCCTAACTATACCTCCAAGACTTGTAGAATCTCAGGAAAGAAGGTACCAAAAGACCCTGAACTAGAAAGAGCTAATCAACTAAACCTGCACATAACATAACCAATACGTTTACTTGCATTTGAAATAAATTCAAGTACATCAGCTAGCTAATACATTTGATTTTTCTAAGGCAATGGTGCAACATGGAAGAGTAGAACTACTGGCGCACCCATTGAGTCAGAAATACCTTCAGATGAAATGGAACTCGTACGGCAAATACTTTCATATCGCACACCTCCTTCTATTCTCCGTTTTCTTGATGCTCGTGACGATGTTTCCTTCTCAGATCATGAATAACCTACCGTATAATATCCAAGAGTACAGTGACGGCAACTGTTCAATTCCGAGGGTAATTTTCTCAAGTCGATCATTTATTAGGTTTGACTGTTGTTTGACAGTAATAACGTAGTGAAAAACAATGTCTCATATTATGGTTTGTTATGGTTGTTCCTTACATGTTTGGTTCAAGAATTTTCTTTCTTTTTTTGCAGTGCATAGAAAACTGCGGCTCACTGACGTTTCAAAGAAATAGTTCAGAATTCTGCAGCGCAGCTCTTATACTCGTTTATGTTCTGTCGAACGTCGTGCGTGAAATATTCCAGTTGGTACAAAAGAGATGGGAATACGTATTGGACCCTTCCAATTTTGTATCCATCTGTCTGTACACCTCAGCATTCATTATGGTGATACCAGCCATCACTGGGGAGACAGAAGGTTGTGCAGATCTACAACTCTCGTGCACTTCTATAACAGTTTTCTTATCCTGGTTCAGCCTTCTTCTCAACTTACAAAGGTGAACATTGTACTGCTTTCATTGTCACAATGTCTAGTATAACAATTGAAAGACGTCATAGGAGGTATTGGTCTGTGGTTCAGCAAGCATTGAAGATGATAAATGTGAAAGTTATGGATTGATTGTTAACCAAAATTCAGCTGCCCTCAGCATCTATCCTTACCCAAGGGTTATACTCAGTTGCTGATTTTTGTGGCATAAATACCATCGTATTTTTGCCCTTACATTGTAAAAAATCGGAAATCCAAGTACCAAACACTGTATTGATAACTTTGCTGTAGAAATTATTCAACAAAGCTGTAGTAGCCAGAGATGCAGTGCACTTAGCCTACCAAAATCAGTGCTTGATTAGCAAGCCAATAGCAGTTCATGTTAAAGTTATTAATACTGTTGAGATTAGCCAACAGCTCCTAACATTCATCCGATAAAATATCAATTATTGGTACACCCATAAAAACAATACCCATAAAATATAATGGTTCAAACTTATATTATGGAACTCCTGCTATCGCCTCTGCAAACATAATAAAAATAAATAATAACGATTCACAGTTAGGCATTCTTTCTTTCACAATCAGAATTTCCATTTTGTTACAGATTCGATATGGTTGGCATTTACGTGGTTATGTTCCTCGAGATTCTACAAACACTTCTGAAAGTACTGGTGGTGTTTTCCATACTGATAATCGCGTTTGGACTGTCTTTCTACATTCTGCTATCCAACGTGAGGAGTTTTCATGATGCGAAGTACAAACAGAGTTTTGTAACTCATGAAGAGGAAGAAAATCTTCATTAAATTCAGTTGTAAAAAAAATTTTGTTTTTGTATTTATTGTCAATAGGGCGGGCATTTGAGCTTCAGATCAATGTGGCTGTCACTGATGAGAACATTCTCCATGATGTTGGGCGAGATTGATTTTGTAGCTTCCTACGTTCAACCATTGTTCCCTGATGAATACGTGGAAAAAGATCAGAAGACTCCTCCTCATCTACCTCTGCCGTTTACAACTTATTTCATACTGGGACTTTTCATGGTTCTCATGCCGATTCTTCTGATGAATCTCCTGATTGGTTTGGCTGTAGGAGACATCGAATCGGTGCGAAGGAACGCACAACTTAAACGACTTGCAATGCAGGTAAGAAAGGAAGGCTATATTGAGTAATTAAAATAAATATTTATTCAGCCCAGTCGCAAGGTAAGGGAGTGATTTACACATGATAACTGAACACTGCGCTCACATTGCTACCATTCTTTGTCTTCACATCAAACAAAAGCCAATTTTCTGCTCGAAGGTGGTTCTTCACACTGAATTGGAGAGGAAAGTTCCGCAGTTCTTTTTGGAACGAGTTCACAAAACTGAGCTTATAGTTTACCCAAATGAAAACAAAGGAAAATTGGGCTTCATGGACCAAATACTGAGAATGTGGCTGTGCAATCCATTTTCTGAAGATGGTCAGTATCTTACATGTCACCTTTTTATAAGGCAATGTAACAATGTAAGGAATTGCTTGATTACTTCATTGTTAAGTTTATTTTGACAAAATTCACGACTTTTGACATCTTGATTTCCTTCTCACATAACTAACAGCGTAGTACGTGACCTGATGATGAAAACTTCCTATTTTGTGTAGGTTTTTGGAAGGAAACGTGGAAAAAAATAGTTGTTTTTCAATAATTGGGGTGGCCGCCACTGAAAAATGAAAACAAGATAGTCAACCATTGGTCTAAATAGAAGAAAGTCAAGGCACGACCAACATCCTTTGCTATTTGTTTCAGGGCTAGATATGGTTTTTGAGGGTGAAGATTATGTATCAGAAGAAATGGCCAAAATGAAGATCAAGCTGAAGGAGATCAACAAAACGCTGGATTCCCAATTTCAACTCATGAAACTCATAGTTCAGGTCAGTGTTGCCATTCTACTATTAATAAACAGATGCATTATGAAATGTGAACATCTATTTTTAGAAACTTCACTTCAGGAAAGGCGTTTTCAAATGCCATTGATGAAATTCTTATAAAGGATTCAACACCATCAAGCCTCCAACAAAAGCGTGTGGGCATCCTCTCCTTCTATGACTATGGTGATAAGGATCCAGACCTTCTTTTCTCATTTGATAACAATTGCTTGCATTTATTGCAGAACCGTTACGATTTCAGATTTTAATCTCATTAGGACAATTCTCTTTGGGGGTTGATTATTGATTATTTAGCCATGTTGGGCAGCAATACAACAAGACAGGCACATTTTGAGATGGATTAACCAGGAGATATTACAAAGATGCAATAGGCACCTTGCAGAGATATTGCACAGGAGCCGGAAAACACCAGTTCCACAATCCACTCTTACCGACCCATGGCCCAACATGCAAAATTTGCATGCACTTAACTTTATCACCAACGAAGTATGTTTGCACAGAAGGCACGAATCACTTTGGGCTTTTCACTTACCCTTAATTCAAAAACCTAAAGGAATTTATAACATTGCAATAAATCAGCGAGGTATCTAGCTCAATTAGACTTGACTATTAACTGTAACGATGTTTGGCAGAAAATGGAAATCAAAACTGAAGCTGATGAAGTGGACGAAGGTGTATCACCCAAGGAATTGAAAGGCACCTCTAACCCTGGCACAAAATGGACGTCCCCAAGAGTCAGAAACAAATTAAGGTAAAACCAGAACTAGTATTGATTTTGAATTTAGGAGATTAGAGAAAAAGGATTTTATTTTTAAAGAAAAAGATTTTTCCCCACATCGATTGTGCTACACACATTTCGTAGAAAAAAAGTTCAATAAATTATGAACTGTCCGTTTACAAATACAAGTGAGACCTTTAAAATTAAGTATGATCTGCGTTGCCCTAATTTCAGCTATATTGCAATATGCTAACTGTGATGAGGGGGAGATGCACTCGGTGACCCTCCCTCAATATTGCTCCTTTTATTCGATCTTTTGCCCATTCAGGCATCTACAGGTCCACCAGGAACCTATGATATGGACCAATGTTTCCCTGGATATGCCCAAATGGGCAAAAGATCTAGGCGAATAAAAGGAACGATGGAAAAAGAGTCACCAAGTTTATCTCGCCCTCTCCCCCAAAACAAGGTGAAAAATGTGACAATCAGAAGAAGATCATACTTCTTCATAAACTTGTGTTGTTTTGAGACCATTTAATTTTCAAAACTCTTGATGAAGAACACTGATGAAGCTTAAAAGTGCCCTTGGCGTTTTTATCAACAATGCCATTATCATTAATTAGGCTGAAATTTTTTAGGACAGTAGTGAACAAAAACTTTTGTTACTATTTAACTTTGACCATTTTTGGGTTGATAATTTAGTGAGGAGACTAATAAACGCCATTTAATTGCACTTGAATAACATTCTCTCCAACTATTTTTCCTTGTGTGTCGAAAATGAATAAGTACACAACAAAAAATTCATTAAAAGTCCCAATTACTTGGCATGGGAAATTTGTTCACTAGAGCAATAGAAAGGGAATGTATTCCAAGGGCCATACCTCAACATTATTGTTTTTGCGTCAATTACAAGTACCGTGTGACGACCATCTCAATGTAATTAATTTTGTTTTAGATCCGCGCTCAGTTTTTCAAAAAACACACCTACAAGGTAAGGCTGAACCTGAGGGAATGAATGATTTAACCTCATAACTATGTGCGCCGTACGGTTCCTTTTTTTACAGTATGATTGTAATTACAAATAGAAAAAGTATTAATTTATATTGTACGAAAATATTAAAGAATTAAGAGTTATTGTGTGAGAAAAAAGTCCTCCAAGTTCATTATATCAACAAAAAATTAGCTCAGATGAGTTTTCATTGTTTTAAAAAATCGTGTACATCTTTTGGTAGAGAATGTTTCTTGAATAAATTATTAGCAGTTACACATTTTTTCCAAATATTATTTCCTTTCGAATATTACCCAAATGGAGATTAAGTATGAATCAGCCTGATTTTAATGACAATTTCCCTTTGGTGACCAGGGAGTAGTAAGTTTCAGAGCCAAAATTTCTTAACCATTCTCATTGCGTTCCATTGCCGCCCATCAAAATGATGATTTAAAATCATTCACGAGGGAGAGTGGAAATTGCGTCAACGAAGAAATTCAATCGAACTCTCACATCAGCACAAAGCTATAGTCATCCTAAATTTTTTTACTCCCTCTTGTTTGGAAACCCAAAAGGCATGAGCTATCACAAGGAAAATGAAACCAATAGCCAAGAAATTTACGCTGGCCGTTTTTGCAAAACATGGAAGAAAAACAGCAAGTATCAAGGATACAAATGTTGAGCCTTTTCCGAATAGCACGTCAAACGAGGTAATATTTGTTCAGTTGAAAATCCTTAGGCGCATGAGCACACAGAAGAATCATCCCAATGAAACAAATTATTGAACCTGGCCGTAAAATTTGTTTCAAAACCTTGAACTAGCTACATGAAAAATTATATTTGTCGAGATGAAAACTGGGTGGATTGAATAAAAACAGTAATTCTACTCAACGAGTGATGCGGAATCTTGTGTCTAAGCTGCTTGTGAAGAACTAGCCACTAGAGAAAGTAACCATAATCCTACTTGATAGTCAAAGAGAAGGTTCCCTAACTCTGGTACACACAACAAACGAATCAGGGTTTTACCAGATTCTTCATAGGGTAGCTATGTCTGGCACATAGTATGGAAAGGAGGTCATCCAATCTGTCTCCCCTTGAACGTTTCTCTCAATAAAGAGAGGAAAAAACTATACAACACAAGCAGATTCAAGTTCTGAATTGAATTCGGACGTGCCTGGGGTACCTGAGCATTGTTTAAACGGATTCAATCGAAACACTGCCAATCAAAGATAAAAATTCTCTTTAATATCAAATATGTACAATATAGACAGGAAAATGAAAAAAGAAATACCTATAACAAGCTCCTTCCAATTGATTCAACGTCGCACCACAGTCGATCAACTCAATAGGGGTCGTCAAAAATAAATCGAAAAGAATTCTCAGAAAATTATACAACTGTCTGCAATTAAAAAAAAAACCACAATGCGAGCGAGTTCGGATGCCGAATCGATAAGCAAAATACCTCTTTAACAAACGCATTGCGAATCATGTACTATTTTAAAATCAAATTAACAAGACTTTTTTGTTCAACCAGCTGAAAAACGACTGAACTATCAGCAACAAATCAGCTACAGCGACCCTAACTTAAATGAGCCAACATTAAATTACAATACCTGCGTCCAAATCAACAAAAAAGATATAAAATAAAATTGACTATCTCGTTTCTTCTTATTTCGATTTGATACACATCAGACGACAGTTATTACATAATAAATATTTTTCTCCTAAATATGTTTCGCAATACATTATTTTCAATTTGTATTAAATAGGCACGGTGGCGCTACCAAGAGGCGTCCCATCAGGTCTAATGAGAGGGAATGTCGCTATGGTAACCTTTATCCAATTTAATAAAAACAAGTTCAATAGAAATATCGGCCAATTGGACTCCGTCCAGTTTGTCCTCGATGTTTACAGCAACTAAGGTTGATAATCATATAATTTTCTGGCCAATACAGACAGTTACAGGTTTCTGAAACGGACACAATTAAGTATTCTCAAGTCCTTCTCGAAATAACAGCAGTTAAGAAATTAGATTGCAAGTTTGATTACCAAGGCATCAACACGTAATTATGTGCTCGTTGTTTTCATTGGTACTTCCAAGTCGAAACGGAGACTCATACAGCAAAAAGATCTTCCAAGTTTGCGTATCACGAACTGGATACAATTGTTTTGGTCAACAATTTCCCAGAATTGCTAACTGAAAACGAGCCTAGCTAGACTCAATTTCCGTAATCATTTCTGAATTGATGAAACAGAAAATGAAGATTTTATTTAGGAAGACTTTCAGATTATTGAGACAATCAACCCTGTTTTAATCATTGTATTATCAGAACAGCAATAGAATCTAACAACAACGAACTAAATCATTCTCAAAGATGGTCTTGGGATATGAAGATTTTCTGCACTTTCTGCATTTTCTGTGCGCTAAACCCCCATCTTGTATCAAGTTGGTTAGGGAGTTGATAAAATTGACAGAACTGTTAATCATGTAGCATCAAGGACAAACAGGGAATTTGCCTCATTTGAGGTGGCCACTTGAAAAGCAACAATTCTCAAATTAACAAACAATATCCTCGAGCGAACAATTTGTGTTTTTCACTCTAGTATTTTCAACATTTTTTACAAATATTCTCCACTTTTTCAAATGACGGCATTTTCAACAAGAAATTGAGTCTAGAGTCTCTTTGAACGAAAAAGATCGAGCGCTGAAAAACAGCTTCAGTTGCAAGAGTTGGGATTAAAATTTAAAAATAAATAAATTATAAGTAACTATAAAAGATGAAACTGCGAGAGCACTTTCAAGAATGGAGAATAGATACCCCACACTTCTAACTTGGTACAGTGGATCTAAGGAATTTTCGCACAGAATCTGACTAGATCCTTAATAAATCATAAATAATTATGAAAATGATTAAATAATTACGGCAAAACGGACACAGCGAGTACTGAACGGCACTTTTTACAACCACAAAAGCAAAGTAGGAGAACTTTTGGTAGGATCATAGTGACCAATTTACAGATAACAGCCGTAACGGTTTCCAGAGTGGTTCCAAATGAAACCCTAACAAAGAATGAACCACACAAGTTTTGCTCAAGTTAGAATCAACAATTTTTGAGTAAAAAGGACGCTCATAGTGAAAAGTCAGCGAGATTAAGAACCGTCTCAGATCAACGTCAATCACCTGATCTAATTTAGCATGATATCCCTTTGACACTTATGTCACCGGTTTTGTAAGATAGATACTTATTTAGGCATATATAAAGTCTGGCTTGAAGATATACGGTCCATCAAAATTGGTACTCATAGTAATTGAGAGCCCTTAATTGAGGAGCACTTCTCTCCATATAACGGAATTCCTTGATAATCTGCAATTATTTTCCTCACCTTTTGGTGAATTACTGTTGTGCACAGGAAACACAGAGAAAACCAAAAATATTCCATTTAATACGTCCAATCAATAATTCCCCCATCAACCTTCGAGACTTACTCATAGAAGTTTGAGCACTTTTAAAAACTGTCAGTTAATCAGCAGCTGCTCCATTATTATAATGCTTCTATGCAATCAGTCAGTTTTGATTTTTTTCCACCAATATATTCTAATTCCATTCTGCTGCTCGGAATCTATCAAAGTGCAATATTCTATCCATCTGCAGTCTTGAAAATTACATTTGTTCATGAGGAGAGAAATATTTGTTCTGCTTGATCAGCCTGGCAAATGAAGTTGAGTTTGGCAAGATGAAGGTATTGGATTTTAAAAAAGGCTTCTCCTGGTGGGGAAAAGGCTACACAAACATATTATGATCATAAAAAAAAGACCGACCAACAAAATGCGTTCGAGAATTCAAGTAAATATATTACGGTTAACATTGGGTAAGAAAAATTCAGGGGTTTCTTCAAAGGACTCACACACTGTAATGGGGTCTGTATGAAGGAAATGAAAATTATTAGCAAAGGCACTTGGGTTCTATCAAAGTAAACAATATTACCAAACAAAATATCAGCGCTGCGCGCCTTGCCAGGGGCGGCCCCTGGTTGAGCTTAAATACATTTACAGACAACTATTTTTGTTCTATCTCAATACAAGACATGTTTCAGCGTCATCAGTCCAAAATAGACATGCTGTTCTCCAAAACTGGCGTTTTTGTTCATTTAAAGTAATGAAACTATTTGTACCGGTGAATAGCAAAAAAGGTAACCAACTGAAAACGTGTGAAAAGGGACGTTTGAGAGCCAAATACAGAAGTTTAAGCCAACTCACATTCCATCAAACCATCATCATGTAATCAATTGCGCTCTCGAATTAAATAAGTTGTAACTTTGTTGCAAATGGAATCACTAGGATCGTCCTAAATCCACGCACACGATAAAAAGTTACCCAATGAAAGGCGGTTTGAATTTCAATTTACCAAGTTACAGGGTTACTCAAAAAATTTCAGACCACCAGAAGAAGAAATCGCACATACGCTCGTTTAGATGTAAATTAATTTCAGGTATATTAGCTCAGTTTTTTTAATGTTTATTTTCCAATAAAAACTCTTTGCATTTCATATCTCTGAAGATACCACGATGGGCGTCATTATTATTTTAATGTTAATAAGTAAGCGAACAGTTGCTTTCCGTAGTCATCTAACTCAAGTAAAAAAGTTGTGGCGGTATCAGGATTGGATAACCACTTAATCAGGAAAGTTACCCAAATGGAAAACTGAACAACTGATAAAATATAAAAAGTTAAAGGGTAGTTGGATCTCGAGAGTTTGTTTACAATTGTTTTCGACCATAAATATTTATTCATCATCTAAGTTCGGAGGAAGTTAGAGGATCAAACTAAGACATGGAATCCGGTTTTGAAACTGACAGATGTTACAAAATTAGTGTTAAGTTAATATTCAAATTAATCAAATACCCTCTCGGCCAGATAGTTATGAATGAGTAATCCAAGTCTCATTCAAGTGGCTTAAGAAAATAATCTCAAATAAAATGTTAGAAAAAAGAAAAAATTGATAACAGTCAAACAAATTGTTTCATTTCACTCTTAGAGAGTGTATTTTGACCAACAGCAAATAGGAAAGTATTTTTTACCCCTCTATCCTTTTACCAAAACTAATAAAAATAAGGTCGAAGGTAAATTCAGCATCGCCCTAAATTTTTTGCCACTAACCATCTATGCTTCTTGGTTCTAGAAAGGATTTTCATTTTTTGTTTAACTCGTTTCTAACTTGCAAGAAACTAATAGATGAGAACGAGCAAGGCGTCAATAAATGTTCACATAAGAGATTGAAACGTTAATACCCAATAAGAAAAACCTCAAAAGTAAAAGCTGTTTTCAAGATTGAAAATGCAGGGAAAAATCAATTAATTTCATATTTAAGAGATCAAACACAATTGTAAACCAACTGAATAATAATTAGTGATTGAAGTTATCTTTTTCACAGTGTAAACCCAAGAATGTTCGGTACAGAAAAGGCTTACAGTTCGATAATTTTGAATAAATTCACTGCAAACAATTACCCAATTTAAACCACAACAATTGGTAAGGATGTACGAAACATCAAACAACTAGATAACATTAGTAAGAAAGTTTTGATTATCTGAGTTACCAATGAGAAATTTACCAAATTAAATGAGGAACAAATAAGAAATTAACGTTTTTGTGGAAAAAGAAAAAAAAGAGTAACCACGCAGAAACTACTGATATTCGAGCTTAGAATAATCGTTTAATTGAAACGTGAAAAGGCAAATAATGTCGTATTTTCGGAAAAAGCCAAGATAGGATTATTTTTGGGCAGTGTTCAGTACGTAGAGATGTCGAAGCCAGGGGTAACATTGGCTGCTTTTTCCGGCCGTAGAAAAAAAATCAATAAATTACCGAAATTGTAGAAATCGTAATATTACATCAGTCGATGACGACGTAAGGCAGAATGTGAAGGGGTGCCTCGTTGGACGTCGTCGTAAATACTTCATGCCATTCGCGGAAGACACGTTCTCCTTCAGGTTCCAACTGCTCGTAATTTCCTATTAAAATTCAGAGAAAAAACATTGGTACTAAACAAAACTATAACAATAACCCAGTCAGATCAAATGTTAAATTTCTATTGACCAACGATTTTTATAACATAGTTGAACACATTGTGGGGGATCTTTTTCCATAAGTGAAAATTTAGCAATTAAAAGTTTAGTAGATGTACTATTCTTTTTTTTTAGTCCGGTTTAGATGAGGATGCCGTTGAAAGTTTTTATACATGGCAACGTTTAATCCTGGAGTTTGGGAAGTTGAAGCACTCCATAGAGTATACTGGGGTATCAACGTTTTAGTGCTATAGAGTCGACCGAAACTTAGCTTTTCCTGGCAGATAGTAAGTTCAGCATTGTAGTTTATTTAATACTTCCAAACATTTTTTAAATTTTTTTTTTTTTTTTAAGCTGATCCCACGGCTCCAAGCTGCACAAACACAATCAACATTCCAGATATGAATAAACTTACCATTAAGGCCTTCGACGTGTTCGTTCAGGATACGGTCCACGTCTGCGTCTGTGACGCCACCTGTAGGTTTCAAAGAAATTGCATCACATTCCGGCGTATCATCGGCCGACCAGTCAATGGATGCGAGGTCAAGAGGTGGTAAACGAGCCAGGATTTCTTCTGGTGTAGCCCAGGTGGAATTTTGGGCAGGAGTCCCGCCAGCGGCCCCAGTTGCTGAAGATTTAGATTTGTTTTTCGACTTTTTGATTTTGACAGCGGTTTTAACTGCTGGCTTGACTTCTTCAGCATCTGACCGCCCTTCAACATCGACCAAGGCGTCCTCGTCATTTTCGCTTTGCGACCTGGACAAAATTCATTTATATAAACATGGGAATTTGGCAAATTGCAAAATCTTAACGGTTTCTGCCTTTTGAAATTCAGAAAATAAACTTACTTGAGAAATTTGACGATATGTTCAGATTTGTTGACGTCTTCTAATGGTAAGACACAGTTTTCAGATCCTGGGCCCTGGTTGAGTCCAGCAAGGAGCTCTTGCGTGGTTTTCACTTTGTGCAATCGGGCTATGGAAGCAATCTTCTCCTTAACAATATCTCTGTTTCCTCCCCGATCCTTTTTCTTCTTCTTGGTCCGATCTTTCGGTGCTTTTTTGCCCTTTTTTAGTTTGGTTGGCGTTGCAGCAGGTGTCACTGAAACGATTTCTACATCGGATCCAATATCTTCTGCTTCATAGTGGTCCCCGTTTTGACGAGTTATCGGTACCAGTTCGTCCAAGGAAGGCTGCACCTAATGAAGAACAAAAGAAAGAAATGCTAATTCAAAAGCAGCAACCATAAAATTGATTCCAAGTGAGTCTCAATTCGAATTACATTTAATAAAACACTATGAAAAATAAGTCCAACTTACAGGCAGAGGAGCCGGTTCAAGTTTGGGTTTCTTGGCCGGAGAAGGCTCTGGAGATGCCGAAAGGCTAGATGATTGACGTCCTTTCCGAAGTCTCATGTTTGATGCATGTGTACGTGGCACGGCGTCCATCGATCTACTAAGCACACATAAGAATGTAAATTATCACTACAAACACAAAAAGAATAATCAATACTTAATGACTAGAACAGCAAAAAAAGTGCAGAAAATCATTGATGACGAGTTCTTTAGATGTTTGAATGTCGCATACACCTTGAAACTGATTTCTGCCAAATAGTAATTGCATTAAATAATAATACCAGTATGGTTGAGGGTTGAGAGGGAGACAAATAAAGGTGATTTTTTGATACTGTACTTACTGGTGTAATTACCTTTACTCTTAAGTTATATGCATCTTCAAGGTCTTATTATCTACATGGAACTATACAGCCCTTAAGATGGCCGAATGAGAGGAATGCAATGAAAATACAGAAAACAGGTCGCCTGGTTAGTCTCCTTCACCTCAAGCTAACAACTATAAAAATAGAGAAGTAACAGACCTGGATGAGGAAAGAGCTGGGCTAACAGGAAGGCTTCGATCACTTGCGGGAAGAGAGGCAGCGGGCGAGATCGAATGTGAACGGTAGGCAGAGGCTGCTCCGCCAGTCCCAGATCCTGCCGTACCAGCTCCCATGGCCGGTATCGCAGCAATTGCTGCTGGTAATGTTGATGCAACAGTACTAACATAACCACCACGTTTTGAAGCAGCCGCTGTAGAGACTGTGCCGCTGGCACCAACACTAGGAGAAGCGACCGCAACCGTCGTTACCGCTCCATTTTGAGCTGCTACGTCGGTGGTGGTCGCTGATTGAAGCGACGGAGCACTGCATCCGCCTCCACCTATTCGTAGCAAATTTATACATTTTATTCAAGGTGTTGCAACTAGTTTTTTTCCTATAACAAAAAACATACTTTTTCAACAATTTGAAAGAATACATACATCAGAAATTTGAATGTGTTCTCATCAAGTCCCTATGCAGAAGCGGGCAAGCATGAGGAATCACTAACTTATTGTTTGACTCTAAACCGAATCAGATGAATGAACTGATGAACTGATTCTTATCAATCACAGGAGTTTAACTCAACATGTTCAATGAATTTACAAACCCTCAGCCTGAGGAAGGATCAGGTCACGCCAACGCCGAACCAAATCTTTGGCCCGCTTAGCGAGAGATTCATTTGTTGTCTTACGTCTGAGCTCATTGATGTCACGTCCCAATCGAGTAGTCTGCAATAAGATAATCCATATTTTAAGAATAGAAAAGCAGATATTTTCAAAGGAAAGTTACTGGTCAGCAATAATATGGGAGGTAATCAAAACACATAAGCAACATAGTGAAGTGGATAATCAGTAAACAGAAGTAACAATTTGATAACTCACCTCGAGGGCTTCTTTAGTGATGGGTGTCCTTTCCAAGATGGTAACGATTTCCAACACAGTCCCCATATCCACCACCTATATAGACCACAAAAAAAAGATAAAACTAGAGCTATCGATGATATCAGCAAGAAAATGAAAGATCTAGTTCATTATAAAACTAGTTCAACTCCACGCTCATCAGAAAATGCTCTATTTCACCAATATTATCATAAGTATGGGGAAATCCAATTAGAGGAGCGAAGAGAATGTTAAGAAAAAGCTCTAACAGTCACAGCAAAGGGAACTGGTAGAATAGTAAGAACTTAGAACTGCATGTAACTCCGGAGGCTGCAGTTGGACCAAAACTTGGGTCACACAGCTGTTTTCTAACAAGTGGCCAGGGTGCTCCTTTCAATATTGTAGGTTGGGGCTGGTTGAGAGGTGTATAAGCTTACTTGAAATATGTGTGAGGGGGAGAAAACCAGGCGACTCATTATCCTATTCTTTATTTGCAGCCCAAACAGGTGAAAGTGCTCGGCCAGCAAATAAACAATCAGAGAATGAGTCGCCTGGTTTTTCTCCCATCAAGAAATGACATCAAGAAATAAATGCGACATGGAAAAGATCAATTAAAATAGCACCGTTAAAAAATGGTCCAAAATAAGACATTGCCCTCAGCTCTCATAATCTTAAGCACAGAGGGACACATCCTACATGATAACAGCATTCATTGACATTATGTGAAGGCGAATTTACGGGTAATGGTAGAAAAAGGTAGTGAAATAGTGGAAGGGATTAGGAAAGTGGAACAGAGGATTCTGTCGCAGAATGCCAAAACCAACGCAGGTTTCCCTAGCTGACTTTTTCACATCATCGGGCAATATTGTCATCAGGTTGACACAACAGATTGGTTGAAATTAATTATAAAAATGGTACAAGTGACTGCAGAAATTCATTATTCTGCATACATTTTACAGTGCAGCCACTGTGCCATCAGATATTTACAGTAAGATTGACTAATCAAGACGAACGCAGCAGATCGGCAATAAAAATGTCAGCCTAGAATTTGATTAAAAAATTCAAGAAACTTTCTAGTTACAGCGGTAACTTGAATTGATTTTCTGATCATGATCGATCTTCAACTTCCGGTTATTGAAATAAGGTAAGACTTGAAACATTTCTCAACTTAGTTGCCAGCATGCCGCTGGTCTTGCATAATGGTCTGCGTATTCAGATTAAATGAGACTCATTAGTTTCAGCTTTTCAGCTTGTAAAAAGCACAGGAGGGGCCATAAGCTTTCAAATGTGGTGGTGTTTTGGAGAAGTGGAATTGTGAATTTTCGTTTCCGGAATGATAAACTTAATAAATAATATACTAGCATGTTCATTAAATTTTATACCCATGGCATACCAACTAGAAATAAAAAAAAAACTACTAATTCCCCTAGAATCCAAAGATTGATACGATTTTCGTCAAGGATGATAATATCTTAAACACATGAAAACACAGTTGCCCTCAGCTCTCATAATCTAAAGCACACAGGGACGCATCCTGCAAGGTAGATCAGGCATTCTTTCACACCATGGTAAGATTTAGAAAAACATAGGAGTTGTAGGAGATTATTGAAAATACAAGGAGAACAGGGTGTGATCGAATGCATTCACTACCAGGGCAGGTCTCCCTAGCCAATTTTTTCACATCATCGGGCAAGTTTGAACCACAAAGATTGTGCATTTAAAAAAAAAAAAAAAAAAAAACCAAAACATTATCCAAATTAGATGCAAACACCTGCTCACAACAAGTAACCCATTTAAAAAAGTAGAAGGAAGAAATTGCAGTCAAGGTTATTTTGAGTGAAAATTCGCATTATAAATAAGAATCAACATTGTCATGAGCTTTAAAATGTGACCACGTTGCTGAGTAGTGGAAGTTGGTGAATTTTTTAATCCAAAATTCTCAGAACTAAATACACCAATCATCTTGGGTTTTTTTCAACATGACACAATTACCCTATAATAGAAAATGGCTGCTTCTTTACCGAACTTCAAAAACAGGGCATGGTATTAACCAGAATAATTGGCTTTCCTTTTTTTGTCATCAGGAACCAGCAGTTTTCAGTACAACGAGGATCAAAACGATCTGGCTACTCAATGAACCTTCAAAGATTGCATCACGAATACTTCTACAGTTCTCACATTCTACGCTCTCTCACGAGCTAACAGACAAACTGAATCATGAGAGATAGGAAAATAACGCGAATTTTGCGGGAAATTCACAACGCATCTGCAAAAAGGTGCATAGTATGGCTGTCAGAACACAATCGTCGCTACGGTAACACGTAGCCTAAAGCGAGGCAAATAAATCGATAAAGAGATGCACCGTCTGAACCGAGTTATAACGATGCACTCAAATGAAAATGCATTGAGTTGTCATGTCAAACCATTTTAAACGTATCACGTTTTATTTGAAAAGGCAGATCAAAATAAAAACGTTTCAGAACTGTAATCCAACACAACGAATCAATTTGATACATTTTTAGGGACTTGGCGAACCTTTTGAAAGCCCCCTATTAATTTTGAAAAAAGCTACATCATTTTTAAAAAGCGTATCACAACTGTGACATCTAATGGAATTCCGGTGTGGAAATTAAGAAAATCGGTCACCTCCGGTCGTTCTATGAATATTTTTTATAGAAAACACTACCTAAAAAAGTTCTACCTAGTTCTTCAAGTGCTTTTTTTCAAGATAGTGATCCAAAATTAAAGAAGGTTTTTTAATTTTTCAGGTTTTTAATCGCTGGGACAATATTAAAACAGTTAGAGGATTCGCGAAAGAATTCTAACTTTGAAAGTCGAACGGATGAGTAGCTTTTAGCTAACCTTAAAGAAAGAGCCAAGAATAGATCGTAATGGTACGGATGTAGGAATCGCTAATGTTCCAAAATTCGAATAGTTTTCTGAATATGACTAAATTAATAAGGTAACGGCAGAATGAGAAAATACCAAGAGGAGGACAAGATTAAGTAACTCAGGAACACTAACGTGAATAAATGTAAAAACTTGGCTATTGCGGATCTTCAGTATGAACGCACGGTTTTGCCACGGTATCAAATTCCTCGGGAGCAAATAATGATTGACAACGATAGATCAACAAAGCAGAATTTGACCGTATGTTCGATTTCACCGCAAACTGCAGAGAAAAATTCGAATGAAAATGCGAGATAGATTGAAATGAATTACACGGCATTGGGCAAATGTTCGGAAAAACATTGCTTTAGAAAATACATTGCTCTCGGAGTTGCTATAAGCATGATGAATTTCAGTAAAATAAAAAGGGAAATCGGAACGAAAATTTAAATACGTTAAAAATTCGACGACCTCACGGATGGAGACATGCTAAGTCAGGACGAAATTACATAATCCCACGGGTTTCGTACAGATGTAAATTTAACCAGGATAATACTCACAGTAAAACTGAGTCTAGCATAGCCGATAGAAATCGTTGGGAAAACAGGACAATATTTAAATACCTCCTAACAACTGGTGAAAATTACGAGGAAAAACAGATTATTCGGCAAGAGGTTAGTGCGCAGGCGCAGCGCCACCGTAGCCGAGCCTTGAGGTTGAGGTGGGCTGGCTACACACTACGGGACTACTTCAGTAAGGCTATTTAGCACAGTTAAATCACCACTGAGAACATTCGGTACTACTCACAGTATTGCGGGGCGAGCACGTTCGTCATAACTGTTTTTCGCTCGGCAAACAATAAAATTTGGTTTCGACAATAAGGAAAACGACGAGGTAAAGAAGGTGTAAACGAGGATTTTTCCATCGGAGAACGATAAACGCGATTCGGGAACACGATGGGGCCGCCCGTTGGGACAGGTTTCTTTCATCACTCGGCTACACTCGAAGAAGTGGATTTTTAACAAAATCGGATGTATATTCTTACATTGTATTCCCTGTCGACGGCTCTCAGTAACCTTGTCTTGATTTCGAAAGGCGAATGCTGCATGAGGACCTCGCTGGTCTCGACGGGAACAGCAGCCCTGCCATGCAGCGCTTATGGCGGACATGAACTGGCTCCAGTCTCGTTCTCGTCAGATTCTCTCTCCGCCAAGAGAGCATAATAACTTCCCCTTGCTAGGGGGCCGCCCAGGGCGACCAACACAACAGACTGACAAAAGATTGCACTCGACGGGCCAACACGGACGAGACAGTGCGGCCAGTTTCCCCGCAAACATTCCCTCCGTGTTTTTTCTCCCTCTGAAATAATTATTTTGAATTTAACCGGTTTCAGTATTTTTTTTTAGCGGCGATAATTATTCCAGGCGTTATAGCAGTTGAAGGGGGTTAACTCGTAATGTTAGGCAATAAGAACTCCGTATGAATTTCGCCAGTGCACATTACTCTTATTACGTTACCAGGCCTCAATAACGATTCTCATTGCTAATCTTTTTTCAATTCCAAAAAAAACATTACCCAGCTCAAAAATATAGTTCATTCAGTAGGGAAAATTTTAGCAAATTCCGTTCCTATAATTAATTCCCCTCGATACAGTTAAAGGTCAGGATGTAGGTACTCGTTAGTAGATTAAATTTAATTTTTCCCGTTTCCTGTTTCAAAAGAGGTATTCTAGTAAAATTATCCCTCACTGTAAAAACTGGCGTTCAAGAATCGATTCATTCGCCCCACCAAGCGGGTTGAAACTTCTCCACTTTTGCTGACGTCTGCCATCGTCGGGCAGCAAAATGCAACACTGGGCGATTGTTGGGATCACCGGCTTCCTACCACAAATCGTGTACTTATCCTTACTTGGGCGTAAAAAAAAGTACATTTCTAGATTCTTTGTATTGAAGTATTTTCGCCTAATCACGAAACCAGTTTCAAGTCATTTTACACAATAATTACACTCGTTCTAAAATGAAACTAGGTAATCTATACTTAAAATAGTTAATCTGTTCACCGTACAACTGTCATGATGACTAAAAATTCGCCAACAATTATCAAGCGCCATATTGAATTCACAGCTGAGGAGTGAGAAATTTTCACTCCCTTCGATTGTCGAATTCCGACGTGAATTAGTTATTCGTTGATTCAACCGATCATTGGAAAAATGGGTTTCGGTGATTATCCGGCGGAGTACAATCCAAAAATCCACGGACCGTACGACCCGTCTCGTTACTACGGCAAACGTGAGTACCTGCTCATTTTTTATACCATGATTTTCTATGGAGGCTATAATTATTCCCTTACTTGAACATTCCAGTACTTAATTGGTTACGATTTAAATTTATTCGGCCTAAGTTTATCGTTATTGTTGTATTATAGTCGTCTACGAATGTAAAACGGGGAACTTGAATGTTGAGGGTGCTATTACTCTTTTTCTATGAGGAGGCCATTACTGAGGCCTTGCCCGAAATCAATGTATAGTTGAAACATGATTTTAATTCCGATAAACCACCCTGGGCTCACTAATCTGCGTTATACGGTAGTTACGTAGTTTGATCAATATGTGTCATAAAATAATATGATTATAATAGAAATAAATGAAAACATGAGGATCATCTACTATTTACCTTCTTTATTTCAAGTCTTTGAATTTGAGAGTCCTCTGATCTTCTCTCCAACTAAATAGTAACGTTAACACACGTCAACTTCAACAAAAACGCTGCAAATGATTGTACAGTGGTTTATTATTATTTCGCTTCAATATTGATTTAAGAAGACTATCCATTTGTCATTTTAAATATTCCGAACATTTGTGAACGTTCCCACCGAAAAACAGATGGTAACTATAGGGGAAAACTCCGTAGCAACTATTGTAATTTTAATCATTTTTATTTTTCTTAATTTCCTAATTAAAAGCTAAACTTATTGCCTAATGATACAGCTGGAGAGAGTGTTTGACGACCATTCCAATGAGTATAGAACGATTTTTATAGCTCCAAGAACTCTCGAGTTATACTCTCATGTCAAATTTCTAAAAATCTCCCAAATTCGGCACAAAAGCTGCGATAACTCGAGAACCAATAAAGCTATCGACCCGGCGATGGTCTCATTCGATTCAGCGTCCAAAAATCTATATAATTTGATACCGCGTACACATTTTTCTGAAAAACCTTGGAAAATATGAATTTTCTCCCCCTCAAAACCCCCCAAAAATCCCCTTAAAATTGAGCTAGCAAGTTGGTTCAAGAATTGGGCCGTCGTCGGACCGAGATTGATTTTTGGTGAAAATTTCAAGTTTTTAGCTCTTACAGTTTGGCCGGAAAACTGCTAACGGCGTACGGCGGACGGACAGAATTTTGTTTATTGGATATTCGGATTCTACATGCCTTGAAACGTAAAACATCAAATTTTGAGGGGGGTTAGAAATTTTTTTTCTTGGGCGATTACAATGGTTTATTATTGAATAATAATAAACCAAAATCGAGGCAGAGCTATTCCGGTCGAAAATTTGGGATACTGATGTAGTTCCGGCAGAAACATTGAATTTATAATCTCCGGTTGGTAGGTACAATTCAATTTAAATATATACAACCGTCAACAAAATGTCAAATTTTCAAGAGTTCTGAGAAAAACTGCGGAAAAAACGTGACGAAAAATCTTCGGGATAAACGTAGATGTACCAATGTGTTTGGCAGTTGTTCTTGAAAGTACTCATTGCACCTATTATTTTACGCGAGAAATCACTTGAAAGTATGGTATGTTTGATGCACATAATATTTTTTTAAGAATAGCTCAAGAACCAATAATTCTGTGGTCTAACTTGTCGTCTCTGTCTGTTCCAGCCGATACGCCTTTCGGTCAAGTGAAGTTGGGAGAGCTCGGAAGTTGGCTAGCCCGTAGGAATAAGTCACCGCAGGCTATTGCAGGCGCCATCAGTCGAGGTAAGATCGTTTGCATTAATTTTGGATTCAATGAATTGTGCTTCATTTTGGCCAGATGGGCCTAATTTTCAGTATTTCATTTTGGGTTTCATACTTGCAGCTCATTGGAGATGGCAGCACAGCTTCTTACAACCCAAACGAACTGGCATTGCTGGGTACATGCAAATAGCCGTTGTGAGCATGGCATTTTTCTACGCCATCAACTACAAAAAGATGAGTAAGTATCATTGTGTAGGTCTTTATTCTGATTAGTGAATAGACGTAAAAAATTGGCCAACAAACAGATGAATTATTGCTTCATTGAGAACTTTTGGTTCAGAAGAAACATTATGTTTGTGGCGTTTCATTATTGTCTTTTATTGTGTTCGATGAATAGCATAAAAAGAAAGTATTATCAAAGACTCAAGGGTTGAATCCTTGTTTTAATCAATTTCTAATCAAAACGGCGTCCAATTTTTCACCTTAATTAGCCCATTAGTATCATTGGGTTTAGAATTAACCGGTATTTAATGCGGGTTGGCTGGAATTTTTCCGATTAGTGGTCCCTATGAATGTGTTACTTTAACTACTTCAGTGTCCTTGAATTTGCTAGCATTTCGTTTTAATGTCATACGTTTCTGTTTCAGAGGGCCATCGCAAACAGCACATTCACTAAAGTTCACATTACTTCAACCAGTAGTCTTGAAATCTGTTATTTGAATCTACCGGCTCATCATTCTCTAGTTGAACGTGTTCTGCATGCAATGTTTACATTATGATATGGAATATTGTTCACAATTGTTTATTATAGCCACATCTACAAGATGTTCCCTTTCTTTCTTCCCAGAATAAATTTCTATGGAAAACTTGAGATGCTAGAAAGATGTGATATAACCCATCTTCTGCTATAGAAGAAGAAAAATACAGTTTAGGATGGAGTATTTGAATCAATTTTGTATTTTGAATGTGATCGACAATAGTTATTATACATCCCTAAAAACAGTATTTCCAATTGAAATTTGAAGAAAAAAATGCATTGAAGAAGAGAATAGAAGCGTGATCCAAAATTAGTGTATAACAGAGGAATTCCATCTCACCAAACCGCTAGAGAACCTGTCATGTAGACTACCCTTTGGTATAGGCCATTTTCAAACTCAAAAACATCACTAGAAACCCATTACTTGACACTGAGTTCAGTTTAATTTTTCTTCAGGTACAAAATGTATCAAGCAGTAAGAAGAAAAATATAAGACCGCATCTGTCCATGATAGTATCGGTTGCAAGCGATACTAAATATTATATCATCAACTATCAGTTGCAAGGAAAGTATCGTCTCGTCCCTACACAACCCTCTCTCATTCAGCTGACATGATCAACCATATCCATTTTTGTTTTAAGCCCCTCCATTTCTTGATGCTCACCTTGTTGAAAAGAAAACGCCAATCAATAACTCGAGTGAAAAGTTATAGAAGGAACACACCAATGGGAATTATCATGTATATTGTACAATTAAAATATTGGTGAAGTAATATCACACAACGTGAGCTCAATCAAGTTTTAAAAAAAACATGTTAAATCGGAATAAATGCAAAAATTTTCATCCTGAACAGCCGCGGCAGCCACAGTGAATACATTCAACGATTTTTCCCTGAAATAATAGAGAAAGATAGTAATGAGTTATATTACTTTCCATTAGTTACGTGCCATTAACAGTTGACCGAAATGAGCAAAATCAATAGATAATATAACTTACTTCTTCAAGTTTGGCTTTCGGCACCCGACAAATGCAAGCAGTACCAAAATTAGTATCCCTTGTTTGAATGCAGCGTAAACAGCATAGATTCTCATATCCTTGTTTTTTCCATTTGGCGATCAAATTTTTATCAGCAATGTTCTCGTTCAGGCAATGCTCGTACAGCTCTGGAATATAATAATTGTTATCAAATATAGTGTTCCAAACATAATGCGTCATCCTCAGCGTTTAAATGCCTCAAACGGTAAGTAATAACCCCTAAACGTTTGCCTACATTTTTATCTTTCTTGATTTAAGAATTCAATAATCTTTCTATGTTTGGCTTTTATGCTAAATTTTGTGCAAGCCAATATAGGGGGGAAAACACGAATTTCACATTTTTCGCTCGTAATGGGAAATTTATTGAATCTGTAAATTGAACAAGAAAATGTAATGATAATCATTCCAGGTGAAAACAAAATAAAAACGCTGCAACGCTGCATAGGGTCCACAGCCCTATGGCTCCACGTCGCCCTGAGGATGCCCGAATGGGCGAAAGTGCTCGGCCAGCTAATAAAGAATTAGAGAATGAGTCGCCTGGTTTTTCTCCACCTCACAACCCCCGGGAACTATTGTAATTTTAATCATTTTATTTATTTTTTTCCAAATTAAAAACTAAATTTTTTGCCTAACGGTTTGACGACCATTCCAATGAGTATAGAACGATTTTTATAGCTCCAAGAACTCTCGAGTTATACCCTCATGTCAAATTTCTGAAAATCTCCCCAATTCGGCACAAAAGCTGCGATAACTCGAGAACCAATCGACCCTTTAAACCCCGCGATGGTCATTCGATTCAGCGTCCAAAAATCTATATAATTTGATATCAAATACACATTTTTATGAAAAATCCTGGAAAATATGAATTTTCTCCCCCTCGAAACCCCCCAAAATAAACCTTAAAATTGAGCTAGCAAGTTGGTTCAAGAATTGGTCCGTCGTAGGACCGAGATTGATTTTTGGTGAAAATTTCAAGAATTTAGCTATTATGGTTTGGCCGGAAAAGTGTTGACGGCGTACGGCGGACAGACAGAATTTTTTTATTGGATACCTATTCAGATTCTACATGCCTTGAAACGTAAAACATCAAATTTCGAGGGGGTATTATAAAAATTTTTTTCTAGGGCGATTACAATGGTTAATTATTGAATAATAAACCAAAATTTAGGATCATTATTTGTTCAAAAAATATGCTAAATACCGAACAACTGATGTATGAAAAAAAAGTATATTATAACGAAGAAACTAATTATTGTAGAAAAATTGCTATTATGATAGTTTTTTTTTTTCTGTCTCTAGCCACCAAGTAATTAATAAAAACCGAGAATTGAAAATTTCTAAAAGTCTTAAAATTATTCACGAGGATCTACGAAGTCCAAAAAATTCAAATTCGACCGAAACGCTGGGTCACCGGAGGGAAATAAATCGTTACGTGCGCCTTCATACGAAATACAGCGGAACCCGCAATACATAGATGCGATTGCTGGCGTTGCCTATGCCGATGATTAAGGCGTCGAGCGGACGCCGGTTAGGATTTTCCGATTGTACGGTATCGCGATCGATACTTCCTCAGGCTCAAATATTAATAGAGCATTTTTACTCGGTATTTTCAAGAAATATTGAGGAATTATTCTTCTCAAAAGTTTCGATATTATTACGGTGAAGTTTGAACAGAGTCGAAAAATTGCTATTGTGATAGGTTTTTCTACCTCTAGCCACCAAATAATTAATAAAAAACGACAATTAAAAATTTCTAAAAGCCTTAAAAATATTCAAGAGGATCCACGTTGTCCAATAAATTAAATTCGACCGAAACGCTCGGTCAGCGGAGGGAAATAAATCGTTACGTGCGCCTTCATACGAAATACAGCAGGACCCGCAATACATAGCTGCAGTTGCAGGCGTTGCCTATCCCGATGATTAAGGCGTCGATCGGACGCTGGTCACGATTTTCCGATTGTACGGTATCGCGATCGATACTTCCTCAGGCTCAAATATTAATAGAGCATAAATAGAGCATTTTTCAAGGAATATTGCGGAATTATTCTTCTCAAAAGTTTCGATATTATTATGGTGAAGTTTGAACAGAGTAGATAAATTGCTATTATATGATAGGTTTTTGGTTCATTACAATAATAAACCATGAAAAAAAAATGAATAAAGAAAAAAAATGAATTACGAACCTCTACTTATGGCTTTTCTTCGATAGAAGAGATCGTATATGTAGCGAGATTTTTGATGATGTATTTTGAAAATAGGCCACAGCGATTCGACCTTCCGTTTCCCTTCGTGAGGTTCGGTTTCGGCTGAAAAATACAGACCAAATTATTAGGCAAGCCGGCTAGAATTTTATAGGCCCACTTCATAGCAAATGGATGAACTCCTAAAAAATGCCCTAATTCGCTAAGATCACATTCAAGCGGCAACGTTTTTATATTCAAACATTTATAGCCAACATTACTTATGGCACCTTCTCAGCAGTGGACACTCCAAAGTTGGCACATAGAAAATTAAAAGTACCTTCTCTCATTTTCTGCTCGAGTTCTTCAAGAGTCGGTTCGATCAATTCCCAACCATCCGGTGGCGGCTTCTTACTACGACGAACTTTCGGCATATTTTTAAAATCACTTTACGAATTATCTGCTTCAAATTACTTTATCCAGGTAAAATAGTCTGACGGGAAAACTCAATTCAATTATTCAAAAAATTAATCTGAGTGGTGCGGTTGCCTATTGGAATATCGGTTGTTGTTATTCTCAAGGAATAGTTTGTTGTTGTTGTATCGTGTACAGGAAATGGCTTGCAAGATGGTGGCTTGAACATCTCTCTAAATGGATCTGAGGGCGATTGATAACACTTTGCTGGAAACATGAGAAAAAACATGGTCCTTAATTAAGTTGCAGTTGACAAGGGGAGAATTTATGTCAGTGACTTTCTCTATGCTTTAACTCCATTTTGGTTTATTATCAATAATAAACCATTGTAATCGCCCAAGAAAAAAAAATTTATATCCCCCCCTCAAAATTTGATGTTTTACGTTTCAAGGCATGTAGAATCCGAATATCCAATAAAAAAAATTCTGTCTGTCCGCCGTACGCCGTACGCCGTACGCCGTACGCCGTTAGCAGTTTTCCGGCCAAACTGTAAAAAATTTGAAATTTTCACCAAAAATCAATCTCGGTCCTACGACGGCCCAATTCTTGAACCAACTTGCTAGCTCAATTCTAAGGGTATTTTTGGGGGGTTTTGAGGGGGAGAAAATTCATGTTTTCCAAGGTTTTTCAGAAAAATGTGTACGTGGTATCAAATTATATAGATTTTTGGACGCTGAATCGAATGAGACCATCGCCGGGTCGATAGCTTTATTGGTTCCCGAGTTATCCCAGCTTTTGTGCTGAATTTGGGAGATTTTCAGAATTTTGACACGAGGGTATAACTCGAGAGTTCTTGGAGCTATAAAAATCGTTCTATACTCATTGGAATGGTCGTCAAACACTCTACAGCTGTACCGTTAGGCAAAAAATTTAGTTTTTAATTAGGAAGTTAAGAAAAATAAAATTGATCGAAATTACAATAGTTGCTACGGAATTTTCCCCTATAGTTACCGATCTGTTTTTCAGTTGAAACTTTTACACATGTTCTGAATAATTACTATCATAAATGGATAGTATTCTGAAATTATTATTGAAGTGAAGGAATAATAACCCACTGTACAATCATTTGCAGCGTTTTTATCTTAATATTCGACCAGGATCTATCGCCCATTCGGACATGCTCCCAGCAAAAAATCACTCATTCTAACCTAGAAAGCTCCTTTTGTAGGCTACTGACTGCATGATTCACAGGCATTTTTTGTCAGCACAACGATTGAGCCAATCAGAAAGCAAAACTCATTAACAGATTCCTGCTTTGGAGTTGAGTTCTTCTTAATGATTACTAAGCTATTTCCAAGAAAGTAGAAAGAAAAAAGTAGCCCCTTATAACAGAATAATTCCACTCTTGGTAAAATAATGTGTTTGGGCCAACAATAGTTAATCTTCTTTGGCCTAATTGCTGACTCAATTAAATTTTTCGGGAACTTGAATTAGGAACATCCTTTGACGTTGCACTAGGGCAAAGATTTGTGTTGTTAGAAAGGCAATACCTTCATCAGAAAACCGACATCACGTCTACTTGATTGCCAGATATTCTTGAAACTCAATTGCAGGAGTTGAATGTTTTCCAGCACTCCCACTTGAATGAAATATATGATTGGAACAAAAATGACGATTGTTTTATTAAATCTTTATTTTCAGTGACTGTCACGATGCTCAGATGGAATTTTCCAACTGTGCGATTTACCAAACGCATACATTTCTTCAAGTGCTTCCAGAGTTTTACCACAGTTTTCCAATTCCAGCCATTTCTTATACAAACCAAGAGCAGCACGTGCATCTTCAACTGAATCATGACTCTCTTCCTGGATTTTGACACCTGTTGGAACGTAGAATGGAGGAGTGAAAGAGTTAGACACAATAAAGTCAATTACAAAACATCACAATAAAAGGCCGAGGACAAAAAGATTACACAATATGGAAAAAGCTGCCAAAAGGAGTATCATTATCAGGTCGAGAGACACACCTTAGTTATCTAATTTGTTAATACTTGAACTCTTTGAATCACCTTATAGTACTTCGGCAGGACTCCTAAAGAATGAGTGGGCTATCCAAAATATTTTTCTCATGATAAAATTTGAAACTGTGTTCATAATCAGCTGTCAAATATCGAATGTGTTCAACCAGAATATTTAAGGTGGCCGACAAGAACATCAATAAGTGTTGAAAGACTGGGAAGCCCCAAAATTGTAACACGTTTCAAGATCATAAGATGACAAAAAATATAAGAATATCTATGAGAGTGTATGCTCTCGAAAGATGATGATCTTATGTAGGTACGGAAGAACCTTACATTGTTTCACTACATGCTTAGTTGGTTCATGGATGACAAACGAGAAAAAGTAAAAAATAAAATAAAATTAATTAAAAAAAAAAAACAATAGGAAAAAGGTCTCGAACATTGTGATTAGAACTGTAGGGCCTTACCAATGAAGTACCAGGCAAGGAAGCGGAGCGACACCATCCTCTGTCCCGGGAGATAAAACAAGTGCACAGTGTCAATCACTTGATCCGCCGGAATGATCAAATTTATTACCCTGCACGAAAATCAAGAGTTGAAAATTAAACTAAAACATAATAACTTAAACATAATAATAAAATAAATAAACAATAAATTAGGGTTTGATAATAATGACAACAGTCTGGGAATCAATGACTGCATGTGTCCAATTAACCACACGCCGTAAAGGTTCTAAGTAGTGAAATAAAAGCAACATCATCTACTTCTTGTCCAGGGACTATAGCGATTTTTAGATAGCAGACTGATAGTCATTTTTTTTGGGCATGTTATATTACCATCACCATTGATAGTTGAGGAGCAATTGACAAACCTTGAAATCTTTAAATAACCAATCTTAAAATAGTTTGCCTATCTAACCTTACAACAATGGTTATAAATTCAACTTGCCTAATATCGTTGCTTAGACCATGACCAACAAAAATGACACCGTTATCAACGAGGTAGCGAATTTTCAAGTACGTAGATTTCAGTGTTGTGAGGTTTTTTGACGAACAAGTCACGTCCAGGTCCCCCGGTTTGATTCCAGAGAATTTAGTAAGGTAGTCAAATACTTGTTCCTGTGTTGAGATGTAATCATCGATGAAGGCTGTTCCTTCCAAAATTCCTTGTCTAAGAAAATATGAGAAGAACACATTTACCACCGTTCAAATCTCAGGGATTCAGTTTACAGATATAATGTGTATTCAGTCATAGCTTACCCACGGACGACGGAGATTCTAGCAACAGACATGTGAGATGGTTTAACAGTTGCCAATTTGCCATCACTTCTCAACTCTGACTCTTCTTGGTTCAACGTGACAAATTCAGCATCCATTGCCACAATATCACCTACCTCCAAAATAAACAAACCATTACTCAATATTGTTTAAAACATTTGGAAAAAGAAAGTGTTTATATGCTTAGTGCCTCCAAAACAATTTCACTTTTCCCGTGCCTTTTTGTGGAATCTCGTTTGGTGAGAGAGGAATGATGTTGGCAAATTTGGGAACGTTGATAAGGACGTCTGATGGTATTTGGAAGCTTGTCGTTTGTTCATTGGATTCAAAGCCCCTCTGCCTCCAATATAATGCACACGGAATTTTCCAGTCCATAGAAAACCAAACTGCTTCCTGGCTGGGCACAGGAGTAATACTGTAAAGAAGAGGACAAATTATACACAGGAATGTATCCAACCGTTTAGAGAACTCATTAAGTAAAATTATTATTATTATGAAGATGCTCACTAACCTGAAATCATTGAAAATGAACCACGCCGATTGTTCGGGATCAATGTTAATGATAGCGACAATGTTCTTCTTTTCATCGTTGATGTAACAAATTACAGCATAAAGATCATAATTGATCAAATCGCCTTCCACTTCAGGCGATTCATCTCCTGTAATTTGATATAAAGCAAATATAGAAACGGCATATAATTGAGGGAAATGATGAATTCGTAATTAATTGTGTACTTTATCGATGGAATAAAGTAGAAATTAATTATGTCAAAGCTTTTTCTACCCTGCTTTACAACTTTGACTTTCCCAGTTGATGTCAGTCCGATTGACAACGTCATAGGAACCCAGGAGTTTGCTTGATATAAATGGGACGATATTCCTCCCGTTGGCTCTGAGAAGAATAATAGTATGAATAAAAAAAGTTCATGCAGAGCTTGTCATTTTAATAAATGTTAGAGATGAAGTAAGAAACAGAACACAGGATTATCGATGCAGCAGCAAAGTGCACGTCCAACCTCTAGAATCACTATTTTGCCATACGCGTGCCAAATTTGATCTACGTTCACTAAAATACCTACCAGTAGTTTGATTGGGATGTTTGAATCGACAACCGGAACGAGTACATGCAACGCCATACCGACAGACTTTTACTTGCTGCTGCTGTTTTGGCCCTGAACCCTGTATGGCCTTCATCACAGCCGCGTCAATTTGTTCTTTCCAGTATTTTTTATCCTGAAAATAACGCAATACTAAAAGAACCAGACGACGACGAACCAGACTTTTCCGCCTTCCTTAGGCAGAAAATTTTGCTTCAGAATCATAACTTTTATCAACCCTCAAAAAGATCATATGAAAATGAAAACTTAAGTTTCAATGCCAAATAAATTTCGTAAGCATACGACCGAAGTGTTTTCTTAGCCCTTGTTTACAACTTCAACAATGTAAGACAGACCTCACTTACAGCGACATTATTATTTCCACAATTGATCGACAATATGGGAGGAAGACTTTTCACTTGTTTCTCTTGAGTAGTCGGCTGAAATTTGTGGCAGCTCTCACACCATGCTCGCGTATCATTAGTCCCACCCAGAGACCATTCAATCACTTCAGGAAATGAAATTTCTGGGAGAGCTCGATCTGAAGCAGAATAAATTATTGCAAGGTTGAAACCACAATAGACCTTGAAAAAGGTTCTTAATAGCCTCCTGATAATAAAAAAAAAATAAAATAAAAATAATAATGAAAATAGACGAACAAATTTTCAGGCTCACCTTTTAGATTTGGATAGACAAGATTGTGAACAAGGACGGTCGCCTCTTTTGTACTTTTTGCTGAGCATTTGGAACATGTGAATATGAGAACTTGTTTGCTTCCAAGAAGTTTAGAAATTTCAGTTTCACCTTTTGTTGCATCTTCTATGATTTCTTCTGCAACAATTGACAATTTCGAAGAGTTGTCAAAAGGAACAATACAAGGACGGATAGGTTAGCTCAAATTCAAATTATTCAGGCGGGAAAAGAGGATTGAGAGTGTACGCTATAGGAATTAATAAACCGGTTATAATAACCTTGTAAACCATTGTTTCAAAGTTGGAGTTAGGCTGATACTAAACCAACTGCATGAAACGGTGGCTGAGTTGCTGCTATGAAAGAATGATCTAAATTGGATTGGGAGAAAATGCAACCTGAGCCCAGATGAAATGCACAATTAAAGGACTTTATCATGGATTGCTATAGTATCAATCAAATTATCCATGTGTACCCGGTTCAAAATTGTTATTGGTTAAAAGTAAATTGCTACAAATTGCGACATTTATAATACTAACCAGTCAGTTCAGGTTTCACTTTCCTCTTCCGTTGATTTTGGATTTCAATAGTTGGAAAATCTGTATCCCTATATACAAAAGCTGGAGCCTTGGCCTCTTTCCGCTTGAACTCTTGTAGTTCGGAATGCATTTGATGCAAAATGAATCTGTTCCAACTCTAAAGACAACATAAATATCGTAGATACATAAGATGGAAATTATGGACGATTCTTCAATGAGAGATGAACAGGAATTTACAGAACCTGAATAAGCTGAAGTAAGTTTGCATCCAAGACTGTATTGTCAGAGAGAATCAGACGTAAAGCTGATGCTTCTTTAGCTGATCGAAGAGCTCGTAGGAGGTTTCCTGAATGACAAGGAGCACCAGAGCAGAGCATGTGAAACAGGAAACCAAGCTCACAACAGATGCAGAACTCGCCCTCGCATTGGTGCTGCATCATCACTTGTCGAATGCTTCGTGTGAAAAACAAAGTCTGCAAAATCACAAAGGCTGTGCAACGTGTCTGCGAAACCCAATCGACTGCATGTTACCGAACCTGACTGACTCATTTACCTGAAGCATTGCATTACAGTAGGAATTTGGTAGCGTTGCTTCAAGCCCACTGAAACCAGTTTTGTTATATGCTTCTATATCATTGTCATCAAGCCCGTTCTTTGAATACTTCACTTCGGTTTTCCTGTAGCGCTTTGGTATAGCTACATCCCCACTACGCCTTCCTCCCAAGTACGAGTCTGGAACCTGGAATAAAAGAAGAAACAAAACTGTAACCTTAATTAAGTAAGATATTATGTTGCGTCCAGACAAAAATCTCACAAGGTAAACTGAAAAAATTATACTTTCAAGTTGAATTTAATTGCTACCTGATTACGACGTTTTGTATTCGGATTCAAAGCATAGCCAATAGTCCCCTGCATTTTCATTGTTCGAAGAATTTCTGCATCGATTGGTGGTGTACGACTGAACGGACATGAACATAATTATATGATAATATCAACCAGGTCAGTTGGAAATAAGCATACAAATTTGAATACAGAATTCCCAGAATATCAAATTTACCAAGCATACCTACTAGGTACTTCGATGTACCAGAGTGGCCAGAAATAGCCTAATGCAGGCCCAATAATATGAATTTGAGGCTTTCAAACTTGTGACAGTTCATGAAATTAACAAGAATTATTGATGAGCTTTCTTTGAGTTGCTTATTATAATCTGAATGCCACAATTTTAAAGCGATTAATAGAAAATTTACTTTTCAGGTATAGAAATCTATATCCAGAAATAAACAGGCTGGCTACCGTACCGGTATCGACATTTAATAAATTCTTCAGGCCAGTCGGAAAGAAGAGGTCCATCAGACGGCGGGAGAGTTATGTTGGAATAGAAAGCCAATGGATCAGTGATTTGTATAGGATCATATGGTACAACAGGGTCGGCAAATTCTGTCGGACGAGAGACACAGTTGAAGACGGGTGATGGTACAGAAGACATCAGATGAAGAGAGCCTGCTGTCTGACCGACGATAACAGCTTGAGACGAAGTGCTCACATCCAACGCCGTCACGATTCCTGGGGAATCGCAGTTTATCTACAATGGAAAAAATTGTTATCTTCAGAAATGAGTGTAAATGAATTACATGTTTAGTCCTTAAAAGTTTTGAACATACAACTAGGAAATTAACTGCCATCAGAACACCTCTTGCATGTAAGTTGAGTTACTTCAGTTGTTAGTTATTATTTTACGACAATTTAACTTGCATGTAAGTTAATCGAGTTACTTCCGTTTTTAGTTATTAGTTTACGACAATTTACAAACCTATTATAAAACCCACTATTCATCTTCGTTTATCTCTGAATATTTTATGATGTGCATAGCGACATTATTCAAGAAAACAATGATCCAAAGCTTCAGAATCATGCAAACATTAATTCGGGGAGGTGGTGACGTAGGATAACTGATAGAAACTGATGCCAATGACGCCTCCATCTGAGCATAAAGACTGTAGTACAGTATTATACCATTCTACTTTCCCCAACAAATGCATATTTTTGTCAGATTTTCAGTCAAAAACAGAAAACGTTCTCACCCCATAAAACAATCCTTACGAGGAAATTTTCAATCCATAACTCCTGATTTACCTGATACAGAGAAAGGTCTGGCTCTGAAAGTGCAACCGTTTCAACAAACTGAAGCTGTCCCGTTTGTGAAGCTACGGCCAACCTTGAGGAAAACGAAGGCAGAAATTTGAGAAGGAGAGGTTCAAGAAGAAGTTCAATAGGGGCAACCGGGCGGAGCATCCGTAAATCGTAGACAAGCAGAAGAGGATCAACTACAAGACTTCCTTGGCTAAAACATCAAAAGAAACTCTCTCAGATAAAATGAACAGTGTGTGGACTTATTTAATGATTGAGTTGGTAAATTTTGAATTAACTACACATTTTCAAGTTGAAATCAAAGAAAATACCAGTAATGGAGATATGAGTGAAATAGTAATAGACCTACTCTTGAGAAAAACCGCAGGTAACAAGAAGGTTCCCATGGACGTCAAAATCACTCAAAGATTCAGTATGAGTTTCCAGGGAATGTTCAACTTTCAGAGAATGTGGGTCTCTTAGATCAATACGACCAGTTGGTTCGCCACAACAGAGAAATCGACTTTGCTGACGCATTATGGCACAGCCACCTTCACCTACATTCAACTGCAAAATACATAAAATTGCTGATGAAGAGTTATGCCTTTACGGACACACCAATCTTACTGAGGACTATCAAACATTACTTAGCAGTGAAAACATTCAAAATCAACAATAAAACATCCAAGTCCAACCTTTATCTCATTCCACATTAATTACCTTCAACGCATTTGAAGCTAACCTCAAGCCTGTTTTTGTTTTTATTTATATATATATTTTTTAACTTTATTAATTTTTTCATTTGTTTTTTTCTAACTAACACACAAGCATGAGTCGATGCACTTTATTCTAATTATATAAATTCACCAATAATCTTACCATTTGTATTTCCCTGCCTTCAGCCAAGTTGAATTCGATTATGGACGGATTATGACCTCCAATAAGAAATGTATCCACAGAATCCTTCATTCGTACAGTGCACTGCATTTGTTCCATATTGGAAGAGCTGAAACCGATGAGATTCCCAAGGTAGAATACATACCACATAAATAACAGAATTCATATGGTAATTAATTATTTTCTGGCCGAGTACTTTTGCCCGTGGCTCCACGTCGCCCTGATGATGCACGAACAGGCAAAAGTATTCGGCCAGAAAATAAACATTCGGAGAATGAGTCACCTGGTTTCTCTCCCCCTCACAATCCACGGACATAAAAAAATGCGAGGTCAAGAAAAAGAAGAAGGTAAGTATAGTTTAATGTATCTTAACCGCTGAGCACCAAGCCTCCTCACCTTTTATTCTATTTCTATCTAAGTTTACTGCTAAACACAATAGAAAATACAGTAGATAATTGTAGGGAAATCGTTGGTTAACAGGTGAGGAGGAACAGACAAAAGGGTAGTGAAATGCGTCCTGAGAGACCATTGCTATGAGCGAAGTAGGTTGTCCATGACGTCACTCCTCCACAGCGTATTGAAAAATTGCTGATGAAGGAGGAAAGTCACTGAGTTTGTCTCAGTCAAGCCATGCTTTTTGAGGCCTGAATTTAGAAACATAACTGCTAATTAGCAATATAGGGATAGATTTTGCAAGGGTCTATTCACCAATGAGTATACAGTGGAAGTCCTCGTCTCATCTGATAACGAAGGGATGAAGGGCTCAGTATGAGAATTCCGTCTTCAATTGGAAGTATACATCTTATCTCTTCTGTCATATGAACTTGAAATGACGTGTACTTGGACATTTCAGTGCCATAATATGATGTCACGTGACCCTGTAAAGAAAAGCCAGTGACTAGATGATGACGACAAGAAAAGTATTCATGATGTAATTATATGATACAGTAATTATTTACCCCTTGGTTTCCAATCCACACCAATTCTTCGAGGTAGTCAAAAGCAACAGCAGACACGCCGTAGTTGGGTGCTCCATCGATTAATATAGTACTCCTTTCAGTGAATTCAGGATCACCTAAGATACAAATATGTTTATCATGAACAAGCATATAACTTTTCAAGGGTAAAGCAGGGTTCACATCATGCAAATAGGCCTAAAAACCCTGTTCAGCAGTATAGAGAGGCCACTGAAAAAAATTGCTTCTTAATGAAAATTTGACAATGTCTGTTGTTTACATGCTGTCTCTATCATAGGTATTTTTCCCAAGGGCACTCGATGGTATTTTCAAGCATCGTGAAAATTGCAGCTTATTTTTGCTTCGGTTGATATCCAGGATCTCCATTTTTCTTTGATGATGTTGGGAGCATAGATCCACACTTCTTACTTCATTCGTTTTATTTTTCCTCTGAACGTTTCGCCGACAACTAAGGTGGCCTCTTCAGCTTGTCTCCTTCAATCCGCGCTCCCAACATCATCAAAGCTTATTTTTGTTCTCCAACCTTTTTAAATTTTAATAAGAAGAACACAAATGTTATTATTCAGCAAATTTTCACACTTCAACGGATATGAGATCTATACAACTAACCAAGGAATTGCTATACCTGCCAATTACTACGAATTAGGCAAATATATAAGTATGAAACCTTCAAATGATTATGATTGTAAAGGGTTAGGAGAGCTTCGGATTGTATCAGCCAGTTTGGTCACTCTTAACAAGCTCTTCAACCGTAATGGGGAAGACGCCTATTTTTTATTTTCGTTCCTTTTGGCCTGAATTCTGTTATTTGGTGTCAACCGAAGACGGAATGACCAATTTTTCATGAAAATTGTGAGTTTCCGCGGAGAAAACCGCTAAGGAAAACCGATGATTTTGAACGAAATTGAATAGTTATTACGTCATAACTAGTCAGTCGAACGTGAATATCGACACTAGCGCTTGTATCTTCGGAGAATAAACTAACATTGGGAGCAATAATTTGAGGTTGCTGTGAGATTACCAAACCCCCCCTCAGCAATTTATTTGCTTTACGAGGCATTTCGGGCGGTACTAATTCGACGATTAAAAAAACCTAACAAGTAGCAGTGAAGTTAGCGTCATTTACTCGATTTAGCATGACTCCAGTCTTAAAGACCGTCTTGTTGTTACTGTCTGTCTTTCAGCCGTCTGCAGAGCGCTCTAGGGAGTTACTTCAACCGGTTGGAGTTACATCTCCGGGTTTATTCAAACCACTGATTTTCCTTAGCGGTTTTCTCCGCGAAAACTCACAATTTTCATGAAAAATTGGTCATTCCGTCTTCAGCTGACACCAAATAACAGAATTCAGGCCATTAGGTACGAAAATAAAAAATAGGCGTCTTCCCCATTAGGAAGAACATCTCGTTTAGCAACTACAAAGTTTAACTTAATCTTAACTTAATCCAATTCCAAGATGATTCAATTTTATTTACCGTATTCAGTGACGAAATGGTCCTCAACGGCTGTCACGAAGCTGTCATCGGTCAGCGCGTAGCTGCCGTCGGTGTAAACTGCAAAACCAAGAAAACTTTTGAAAATTACCGATGCAGATCACTACGTAAATTTCAAATCGCAACGTTTTTGTACATCGAAAACTGATCAGGATAGTATCGACTTGAAAAATTTCCGATCATAGTAAACTTTCCCATAATTACTAGCGCATCGTCTGGCGCGAAAAATTGTTGAGAACGAGTACTTACTTGATGCGTTCAAATCCATTTTTTATTCAGAGGGTATGTAGAGGGGAGACGAAAACGACGACACGTATCCGCAACATGAACATATACTAGTTGCATGGATAATTAATAAATAATGGAATGAAATCCACTAGCCCACCGTTGTGCTGACTTGACGAGTCTATGTCAACAACGGCAATGGGTCAACCTTGATTGTCAACAAAAAATAAACAAGTTCGTTTTGTTGTTGTTATTCTTCGCCTTTTTCTACGGAATTCCACATTAACGCACAACGGCAAAATATTGTTTTCGCTCGGATTTCAAGAAATAAATTTCAATCTCGTAGCATGACTCAAGGAACAAATAATAGAACACGAGAAGAACAAATGAAAATAGAACTATCGTTTACTTGTACACATTAAAAAAGCCTATCGATTGATATCTTCCAATTTTTGTTGTTGTTTATTTAGAGACATTACTTTGAACAATAAGACTTTATTATTGTTGGGAAACCATCAATTAACGGGTTATTAACTATTTAACGTGAATAAACTACGTACTACTAACGTACTATTGTAATTTTAATCATTTTCATTTTTCGTAATTTCCAAATTAAAACCTTTTTCTTTTTTTTTGAAATTTTTGCCTTACGGTATAGTTGAATAGAGAACGATGTAGAACGAGAGTGTAGAACGATTTTTATAGCTCCAAGAACTCTCGAGTTATGCCAAAATCCTGCAAATCTCTCAAAGTCGACACAAAATCTGCGATAGCTCGAGAACCAATAATGCTATCGACCCCGCGATGGTCTCATTCGATTCAGCGCCCAAAAATCTATAGAAATTGATTTTTCTGAAAAACCTTGGAATAAACGAATTTTCTGCTCCTCAAAACCCCTCAAAAATACCCTTAAAATTGAGCTAGCTAAGTGGTTCAAGAATTGGGCCGTTGTAGGATCGAGATTGATTTTTGGTGAAAATTTCAATTTCTCAAAAATAAAAAATAAGATCAATAATAAAATTCAATTAATCTGTCTTCAATAAAATTTAAAATTAAAAAAATTTCAACTCCAAATTTCAATTAATTTCTCTTCAATAAGATTTAAAATTAAAAAATTTCAATTCAAATTTTCAAATTTATTTTTCTTGGGCGATTACAATGATTTATTATTGAATAATAAACCAAAAGGTTACACGCCAAAAATGTCACCGTTGATGTAAAATTACTGTTACATCAAACGAGAACGGCACATTATTTTTTTGCTCATAATTATTATCGTTTCTCCGACGAAAACAAAATGGGATATTTTCTATTGTTGCCTTGCAACACAACGATCAGGTTGTGTAAACTCTCTTCCATCAAATTTATGAAAACGAGCACCGTGTATTTTTCAACTTCACATTTCAACTTTTTATAAATAAAAAATAAATAAAAGTTAGCACCGGGTACATAAATTAGAGGGATTTTATTAAATGTTTCAGACTACAACACTGCGCGTTGGTTGCCATCTTTGGTTTCACTGCAGCTTTCCATCGAACAACATTGAAAATTTCAGTGTTCCAGTAATTTTCTACAGGTTATGTTGTTTGGTTCGTGACTCCATAGAAGTGGAACTCAATCCGAATCACCGATGTTTTCGTGGTTCTTACGTTGAGAAAGCGGTGATTTTTCCGCTTCGAATTCTCTCGCCGCGCGCATTTTTAAATGGTGAATTTCACGTGTTAATTTGTTATACGCCTTTATCGTAAATATTATTGCAACATTGTGAAGTGTACAACCACCTGCTCATAGAACAAATCACTTGATCATGTTTTTAATTTCGTGGTCTCCGAGTTCCTTTTGTCCCGGTGTTAATTTATTGTCACTCTCATTTTTCCGTCGAAATGCAAATTAAAATTTGCGCCTTATTTTAGTTCGTTGGGGTTTTTTTTCCGCGCATTAATTTCATATCGAATAAGTTCTCGATGAAACTCGGCCATTTCTGTGTTGCTTTCTAGTTCTTCCCCCTCTCGTCCAATCTTTGGCTCATTGTCGGGTTGTACTCCCGTCTCTCCCCACTCCGTTGAACTCGGCCGATAATTATTATTGAATTTTCCATCGTTGGGTTTCCTTCTCTCGGTGTACATTTCGTTTTGGTTACACGTTCTCCGAACAATTTTTCCAGACTTGAAGAAAGTTGCGAGACGTCGCTATTTCAACGGAAAATCCCAGTTTTCTTCGTAAGAAATCTTCCCGACGCTCGAAGTCTCCCCTCTTCCAATGCTCCAAGTGGGTAAGTACATTCTCTACTCACACTGAGCCAAAGGCCCGTTATTTAGTTCATTGCTAACATCTCCCCCTCTTTCTTTTTATGTTCCCCATTTTTGTCTATACCTCATCACATCTCTCATCATCTGCCTACTTAACTCCTCGTCCTATCTTACCTAGATTCTTATTTCGTATTTAATTATTATTTTAAAACGTCAGAATATCAATCGCTTCCGTGCACGAACGATTGCACAATCCGCGTTTCTTTAATCCTTATTACAATATTCAGCGATTTGACCCTGTTCGCGAATCAATACCTCGCAAAACGTTCATAATTTTAATATTGCTCATGATCCATAAGTATTAAATTTTTTTATAGATCTTACTATTTTAATATACATCAGGTACTCATCTGAAATTGTGCATTCCTTGTTACATTCCTAATAGTGGCATTTTTTATTCCGGTTGTTGAAAGTATTTTTTCTACTTTTCCTTGTCGTCGCGTTTTTTGATTTGCTTTTTGATTCTGTATTATTTCTATTCAAACTCTCATATTTGGTTCCTGAAATCGACATTCCTTGACAATCCTGTATGATGTCGCCGATTGCACTGAATTAATGTTCTACAATGTTCACGTGTCAGCCTTCGTATAGAAACTCGTCCGCACATTGTCCAAAGGACGGTTGCTCAATCCGAGGATTGTACTAAATTTCGGACTTTGAATGTAACAATGAAAAATAAACTATATAAAATGATAGAAATATCTTGATATTCAAGTATTTAAAAAAATTATTCTTATTTTCCTTGTCGTCGCATTTTTTCTTGTCCGAGTAGTGTGAGGGGGAGAAAAACCGGGTGACTCATTCTCCGATACTCTATCGGCTGGCCAAGCACGTTCGCCCATTTGGGCATCTTCAGGGCGACGTGGAGCCATAGGGTCCATAGCCCCCTATGGCTCCACGTCGCCCTGAAGATGCCCAAATGGGCGAAAGTGGTCGGCCAGCCACTTAAGTATCGGATAATGAGTCGCCTGGTCTTTCTCCCCCTCACACCTCTCGGTCATGAAAAATATTTCATTTTTTCTCGACCCAAACAATTTGATGTATAAAAGTATAAAATTAATTTAATACAGGCTGTCGCCCAAATCGTTCCCCTCCCCTTCTAAAACCGTTAATTTTGTTGTAAAAAATATATTTTTATTGATTTTTCATGTTTTTTCGCAAGGATTCCTAGTCGGACCGTGTGGCTCAATTGCCCACATCGATATTAACATATTTATTCCAAATATTAACCCCCATGTTTTTATTGCACATTCAGATTCCACACAAAATTCATCAAATAAAAACGACGTTGTAAAAATGTACTCTACGCAAGTAAAATTGTACGCAGTTCGCACTTATAGTCCCGCAACTCAAATTTTTGCACCTGGCGAATTTCAATCCGAACCCCTACGTATCTTATTATTCCTGAAACATTTTTTTCCATCTATTTGTCAATCTATTTTGCATGCACGGTTAACCGAGAATGGCGCACAGGGCAGAACTTAGTGTGGTTCATGGAGGAAGTCACTTGGAACAGTTTCTTTGAGCGGAAAAGTTCCGATATAACTCGTTCAGCTAGGCCGAACCGTACCATGAAATGATTTCCTATTACATGATGTAATCCTGGCAATCCTAGTGTACCATCCTTATTTTTCGACGCTCTCTAGCCTGTTCTTATCACATTTTTTTCCGTTTACTTGTGTCTCCAAAGATCTTGAAAGGATTGGTCATAATCGTTTACGGTTGGTCGCTAAAAAGAACTTATAAGGAAAATGTGAGATACTTAATCTATTTTTAATGTTTAATAACTACTCTGCAATGTTTTTTCAAAAACAGAAATTCAAGAAAAAATCGACTTCTATCAAGCATCTATCGCACAGCCTTTTTTCTTATAGGGCACTTAGTTTTTCTGATAAATATCTCCGCTCCCTAAAAAAAGGGGTTTCCTTTTCCATTGGGACATTACATTATATCATTTTAGTAATTTATTTGATTGAATTGAAAACTTCATTCTTGATGAGATTCATTGATAAGTTGTTTTCGTACGATTAAAATCGCACTGTTTTTTCGAATCGCTCAATTATCTTATCTCTGCCGAAATTTAACTTCATGGTTCTAAAATGCTTGTATGCCTTTACTAGAATTTATAAGTGCTCTCTCTATTTCCAGCCGGTCATTTACAACAGCCAGCTTCAGATATGGCCCAAAACGAGGAAGAAGATGACGAACAGATGAGCGACTCTGGTAAATTTTCAAAAATTGTCGCACATATACTTCAGCTGTTAGCAGGATTAATATCGATGGTCATGCCACTACTTACTTCATTTTCGTAAATCATTTTGCGTTGATTGAATCGTACATAAAAAATTAGAAAATTATAATTATGTGCCTTATTTGAATAACTGATTTTTTTTTTGTTGATCTTTTTCTCTTTAGATGAAATGCCCTACATCAAATGTGAAGCGGTCTATGGAGAAGAAGGGGACGATGATGGAAGTGAGTTATTGACGGCTTTATTGCCTATTAAATCAATTAATAGAACATTTCTTGCGTTTTCCCATCTTGACATTCCTATCTACATTATTATTTGCGATTTTATTGTTTGTAAAGTTGAAGAAAAATTTCTGACGTCAACCTCTGTTAAATTTCTTACTGAATGCCTTACCTTGGAAAACTATTGTGATTAAAATAGAAAAATCTCTCGTAAAATAGTAGTTTGTTAACAATTTGCTAACAAAAAAATATTCTATTGTGCTCTAATGTTATCAGTGTCAGCCCTACCTTTTCTCAAAACGGAAATGAAGGAAGATGATGATAATGGCGAGGAGAGGATGAAATATGGAATGAAAGCCCCTGAAGGTTTGTTGAAAGATACTACTCATAGATACGATTATTAACTATCTTATTAAACGCACCTCATGGATCAGCGTTGGAAAATAATGAAATTTCATGTGCCACACTTGAGGTCAACAATAATTGCCAAGCTTAATTTAAAAAATGAAAAGAAAAAAACCACTTCAAGCCATCTTTCAATTCTACTTCTAACTTAAATATAGAGGTTTCCATTTACCTATGTTATGCACAAGGGAATATTTTTGAATTACGCTGCAAGAATAATAGAAATTAGAGTTTGTACTGAATTTTCAGCTTGTAAATCAGAGAATGTAGGACGATGTGTACTTCCTCGGACTTGCATGACAGTTTGGTCAAGGTTTGGTGTATTCTAGAATAATATTGTAATCATTGTTTCATTTTTCAGTTGGAGCTTATGTCAAATGTTCCGTCCCATCGTGTCACAGCTACTTTGAAGTTGGGAACCCAAAATACGAAGGCTTCTCACATTTCAAATTTCCAGAAGATCAAGAACTGAGAAAAAGATGGATTAGCATTATTGGTCAGAAAGGTCTGTATCAATTAATTCTCACTAATGTTGTTGACTAATATTTTCATAGAAAATTGGCCACAAATGCTCGAAGTAGGGACTGAAACAAATTCTGTCTGCTAATTATGCTTTTGCTTAGTGATTGTCCAACTGTGTCAAATAGCTACGTCTAATTGTCTGTGTCTTTGAAAGTTAATAAATATTTTGCTCTAATTACAGAGGACTGGGAACCTGAAGGGGCGATGCTTTGCAGTATTCATTTTACCGATGGTTGTTTCATTAATGTCATGGAAGCTAATCAGGACACTGGTTTAATGATGGCTAAAAGAACTCTGAAGAAAGGGGCTGTACCAACAATGAACCTTGAAGTACCTGTATGTTATTTTTAAATCTAATATGTATTCCTTATAAATGAATTGTTTCTTCACAACTCTCTAACAAGTAATAGCTATTGATTATTAAGCAGTGACCTGTTTAAAAATTGTGTATTAAGAATCCTTTTATTTGTTAATTCAAAAGAACTCATGGTCGGTGCCGCGAGTCGTTTTACCACCATCAACAAATGGCTCTTCGCCGTTACCAGGAGTACCAACATCAGCAGTTACAGCAGCTCGTTCGTTGGCCCCTGCCCCAGCTGCTGTCCCTTCACCAAACACCGTCCGCTCCCCCTATTGTCAAGGTGAGCCATCAACCATCACCAACACCGAGGATTACTATCCAGGTAACACCAAATTTTCATTGCACTTGGTTTTCCTTCTACTCTGTTTCGCCGGCGACTTTCATCACTTCGAAATATTCTTCAATGTATTTTGGGGAGTTCAACGTCAGAAGTAACGTAAGAAAATGTTGATTTTTAGGGTCTGTATGCAAGATGATCAGTCATGGATTTGAAGTCCCAAAGTTTTTTCAAATTAATCAGCTTTATCATTGTTCCCAAAATTACCTCCACTTCACTGTTGAGGGGGACGAATACTTTCTCCGTTTGTACATTTTCAAGGTTCTACGGAGCCCTATTTTTCATGTCTATTACAAATGTTTGTTATGGTAAACCTGGGGGTGTGGAAAATTAATTGTTAATCGTTCAAAATAAATTCACAGAAAATATCCATAAGAATTATTATTATTATTTATTTTTTTTTGCTGATGAAGTAATATTATTATTTCGGTGTTTAAACCAATGCAGTTCTGATTCGTTTGAGCTCATTCCATCCGTCTATGGGTATGTATATCTATCGTTGATAAAGCTGAGATGTACTATAGTCAGCGTTAGCAAGATTGTCACCTGAAAACTGCTTGGTAGCACTAACTGGGATATCTCTAAATAACAGACCCTTTGGATTTCACCAAAATAAATTGAGTGGAGTCAGCCTTGGAGTTAGCTTTACAGGAAACGCCAACAAGCAATGTTACTAGCGGAAACAAAGGTTTTTTTTTTTTTTTTTTTTTGTGAAATCCACCATTAGTCTGTTATTTGTTTTTTAGTTTTGTCCTCATTGTCCTTAGGGTACCTCTTGCATACAGACCTGTATTTTTGGTGTTGGGCATCACATTCACCTGTAAATTATATTGTATCTCACATTCCCCTGGGTTTATGGTTTTGGTGGAACCAAATAACAACATCGCAAATTTTGTCTGCGTTTGTAAGATGAACGAATAAAAGTACCTCTAATTCATGCATTTATCATGGTTTTCATAGATACACTGCTCATTAGAATATAATAATTATTGCCTCATCCATCCCTACTATTTCATTTTCGTACTTAATTATTTCTATAAAATGGTAAAAATGTCACTATGCATGATTCAAGATGGATGAAATTACAAAAAATTATACGCATTGAAAATCCAAAACGTATTCATGGTTCTAGAAGTGTAGCAATTTTGCAGAAAGTCTGTCCATATTCCATAGTGTACAATACCGACAAAATACCATTATTAACCTTGTGATGTCCATATCAAGTAATTATTTCTAGCTGCTATTAACTTCATCTCACTCTTATCCAAGTTATGAAAGTTGACCGAACTAGTGTGCATGTTGTCTTGTAGATTTTCATATGTTTTGGTTTGTTATTTCATTTGCTTTGGTTAGGATATTGAAGTCCCATGCTAATACTACAGGGCTGAATAATTTGTCAACGGTGATAACACTGGAGGGATTCTTCTCGGTGTTGTCAAAAATTTCATGAGTGTTGAATAACATAATCGTTTAGGATTAGACGTGTCATCAATACTGTTAACCAAGAATTGTTACTGTATAACGATATCAATTGACAAACGCTTCTTTGCAATCACTAGGGTTTGTAACAGCGCTAAACTTGTGAATTACTCATAACCTATGTAATCTACTATCTATAAGACGTACTCCAGACACTGTTGAGGGATACAACACAACCACTAGGCGATGACAGCCCTCACTGTACTGAAACTGGCTTTGCTTATTGATTTGTTCACTTCTTATTCGCTTGTGCTACTTGCTTCTGGGGTTGCTTTCGATTTTACAAAGCAGACGATTGGTCCTTGTTCCCCCTGAATAACAAGAATTGTACCTACTTTTCTTGTGAAGTGGGTGGCTTATTAAGCAATATTTTCACTCCCAGTATGATGAAAGCACTTTTGCCCCTTTAAGCGTTTCCAGGGCAGCCTAGGCTCGTGTATTGGTAATCCCACAAAGGTGTTAACCGGAAAATATTCTAAAGAAGCACAGGAAGGAGAGATTCAGTCAGCTTATCAGTTTTTAGGGACAGTAGGGTAATCAGGGGAACATGTCATGTCAGGAAGAAAACTTCACAAGTTATTGAAACTGCAAGAATATTGACTATTTCATCAAGAAATGTTGAATCAATGTTATCATAATATATCAAATGCTTTTTCCACCGTTAAAACTAATTTTACCATTTGAGAATTTTGTTGCAGTTTTCTTTGATGGTTTATGGTTATTAACAGGTTTTCCATAGAATACAATGATTTAGTTAGGTACTGTGAATCTCACTAGTATGTACACTAGGTATTTCTGTATAGGACTCCTTACTCGTTCCAGTTTGGCTCTATTTTCGTTCTATTTTCATAATCCTGAATATTCATAACCTGAGTGAAGTATCTTCTGTTACGTGTACATAAAAACTAATCTGATTCTGAAGGTGTACTGATCATCGAATGAAAAGTTGGAGTTAGTTGTCACTCTATGGGTTCTCTTGGCAATAATTCTTCAGTGATTCGTTTATAACTCCACTCATTACTTATGACCACATCTCCATGCAGGTCGGACAATCACTCTCACAAAGAATGGAAAACGAAGAGGACGCCCACCAAAGAATCGTCTCCTTGAACAATCTCCGTTCGGCAGCTCTCCTATTGGTAATACAACTATCACACCAAGTCCAACGCAACTATTGAAAGCAGCTCAAACAGTCGTCATGACGCCAACCACTCATACCAATGGACAGTCCAAAACGTCGAATTATATGCCCAAATTTCATCCAAGTTATGCAAACCAGGCCCAACAAATGTACAACAAGAATCTGCCACCGTTTCAAATTCTCGACATGGGCAAACGAAAACGTGGACGACCACGTAAAGAGTAAGTAAAAGATTCATGTAACGAGTATAAATATATTGTTGAGATTAAATAACATTTAAATAATGCTAGCGTAGTTATGGAAAAAATCGTAGTTAATTTTTTGTTTTATTTGTTTCAGGGTAAGTCATAAATGCTGCCATAGACGGTCGACCCTATTGAACCTATAAAACTGGCTTTTAATCCGGGAATTCGATGACAACTTCGTTGTAGAATGTTACCCTACGTTAAATTCTGTGAAATTTGAACTTGCCGCACTTTGAAGTTCCTAATATCTCGTTTGAATTTCTGTACCCTAAATAATCGTGAACTGTATTTTGGCTCAGGAAACGCTACGCAGGTTGGCTGAAGGCGCTGCTGAAAATGTATTTGGTTGGAGAAATCAGCAGAACCACTGGCAAAGGAATACACAAATCAAACGCAGGAAAAGTAAGTTTTACCAGTATTTTTTGTTGAAGTTCGAAATGTGTGTGCTTGGGTTATCGATTTCCTTTTAATATGACGCTCGTAATTTTACAGTTTTACCGACTACTGCCCCTCAAGATCCATCAGGTCGCGTCGTTCAATTAGAGTAAGTACCTAAATATTTTATTAAATCTTGTTTTTTTTTTTGTTTTTTTAAGTTGATAAAAAGCACACATTTTTGGTTTAGTATTCAATGATGAACCGTTGTAATCGCCCTAGAAATTGTTTTTTCTATCCTTTTCTTTTGGAATAACAAGTAACCATCTCCTTGCTGTATGAAATCAGAGAATATTGCTGCTGCTATCGGATAGTAGACGAAAGAATCGTGGTAACGGTCGTCATTTATGTTTTCTACTATCTATCCAAGTTTTAATGACCTTATTACAATGAACCTGTGTGAAAGAAGAAAGTGCGAAGTTATTTGCGTCCATATTGAAAATTCATTGACAAGAAAAACAATACTTCCTAAATATACCAAGATAAAGTAGTTTAGTTCATCCACCTTTATTATAAGAACAAATATACCCCCATATTTCATTATTTTATCTCTCTAATATAATAAAAAAAGATAATGCCCCTAATCTAATAATTCTCAATTCGATATCATTCCTTTGGCTATGGAAATAATATACCCTATCTCTCTCTTCTTACTCTACAATGAAAAGCTCTATTTTGTGCCATTATTTTCTAGGTGCAACATCGATCCTGGCCATTTTTTCATGAATGAAGAACCTGACTGCAATGATGTTGACTACTGCGATCGAGAATTAGCATACTTCAGGTTAGTGAACATGGTTGAACTTATAATCATTTTGAATTTTTATAATTGTCGTTTCCTAACGTGAGAGACCTCAAATGGGTGGTGTGAATAGACCCTCGTGTAATTTTTCTACGTGGCAAAATCTGCTGGAAATTTATGACCATGTAGGCCTTCTATTTGGGATTTTAGTTTCAAATGATGTTGCAGTTAGAGACTGATGAAATGTGATCTTCCTAAATCAGGAGCAAATAATATTTTAAATCATCAATCTCTTTACAATTGTTTGCTGCGGTTTAAAGTTTTGTGTTGTAGGAAGACTTACCTCTCATATTGATTCTTATAATTTTGTTTTTGGTAAATTCACAATCTTCTGTTTTAATTGCTTCATTTACTTATTACTTTTTTTTTTATACTATCTATATCAACCTACCAATCCAACTCGATAAACCATTCACCCAATATTTTGATATTTTGAGAGATAAACACCAATTTTCCATATTGATGAGTTTGTGCACTCAAAGAGTAATAAATTGATAGATCGCCTCGGAGTGGTTCCCCAACAACTTTCATCAGGTTTATAATTTTTTTCATAGGAAACTGCCTAACATTCTGGCCAATGCTGGATTGAATTCTTCATCACTGTCCGAACTGCGAACTATTGTTCAGGCAGCCGTCGAGCGTCTCTCTGCGGCTGAATTAGTTGTCAGAAAGTCGGCTGCTTTAGAGAGTCAACTACGCAATCGCAGTCTAAGCGGTGGTGCATCTATATCTGTAAGACCGTCAACGACAGTTAAAGATCGCCTTTTGGATGTTGATGTTCGGATACCACCTAGTGTTTCGATCAAACCTGTCACGATGAAGTCGAGGATCAGTGGAAGTGGAAACGGGGGTAAGTTTTTATTAGTTTCAGTTTAGTGCTTTAGCTTTTTTCCATAACTCTTCCATCTTCCGTGTGGATGAGGATTAACGGGTTGCTCTGATGGTATCAACTTGAACTTTCTAATTTTTTACTTGAGATGGGTATTAACATTTTGATATTTTGTTGCAGCTGGTTCATCGACCGCCAGTGAAGAAGAGCTGAAGCCAGCATTGACAATCACTATCCGCCGAGATAAAGGAAGCAGTGGCAGCGGGTCTGCTATACTAAATGGCATGCCACCACATGAAGTTCACGTTGAGGACGATAAAAAGGTCTCTAAGGATGTGGAAGATGAGGAAAATAAAACACCTAAAGAGGAAGTTGGAGATACTCTAAAAGTAGATAACAATAAAGGAGCATGTAATGATAGTGATGATGATGATGATGAAGGTGAATTAATGATTAATGAGGACGCTGAAAGTGATTCTAAGACATCAGAGGATGGCAAGCTGGATCAAGAAGAAAGACAGAATGAAATTGATGATAGCGAAATGGGAGAAGGCCAGCATGAACAAGAAGATGACCAGCCTGATCAAGACAATGACCACCATGAGCATGACAATGACCAGCATGATCAAGACGAAAACGAGCATGAACAAGATGATCAGGACGACCAAGAAGACGAGCAGGATGGCCATCACGATGAACAGGATAATGACCACCTTGAAGAAGATGATCAGCATGAGCAGGATGGTGACCAGCTCCAGGAAGGTGATGATGAAGAAGATGATGGTTCTGTCGTAGACTCCTCTATCGTCTGTTGACATCACCAGCCTGAATCCTTAAACTCCGATTATCACCTCTAATCCTAATTTTCAGTTTCATACTGCTGACTAGATTGCAGCTTCTCCTCCACCAATGGTAAGTTATGAACCTGCAAAAAAGTTCTCTTCTTGAAAAACATTTTGTTAGATTGTTGATGAGAAGAAACCGATGAGGGGAATATTCTCCAGATAATTTTATTTTTCTCCTAGCTGAGAACTGACATCATTTTACCTGTATCGCTGGTGCCATCTACTAATGCAAGGCAGTTCTGCTGAAGCACTCTATGGGTCGTATGAAATACTCCAATCTAACCTCAAGTATTGGTTTACTCTTGTGTTTTAGAAACCGATGCTGATAAACGCAAGGCAAGTAGATGATGCTATGTGAACCATCAGTTGTCTCCAAGACCCAGCTAACACTTCTCGATTTTAACTGAAAGCTAAACTCCCTTCCTCGCTCGATCATTTTAGTTCATTCCATTCGTGTAACATTAATTTTATGCGACCATTTCCTAGATAAACTATAACTTACAATCTATTGTAAAAACTATTTCTGCAAAATCATAGGTAATACGTATTTTTTGCCGCTGAATGTTTGCTATTTTATTTTGTTGCAAAACTACTGATTTTCGATAAGAGTTTAATTTATTTTGTATATTTTGATGTATATAGTCCTTTTAAAGATGACTGTCAAGATGGAGGCCCATGTGTACGTAGTATAGGTTCACATTCTCACAGTTCCTGACATTATAGTTCGGTATCTGGCATATTGAAAAATTATTTTCATGGTTTTGGCTAAGATTTTGTTGGAGTAATTTGCAATCGGTTGATCACCGTCCGACAGAGGAGTTCTCCTTTATGAACTCTCAACCAATTTTGCTATTTTCCTCGAAATTTGACAAAAATGATAATGTCTGTGCTCTCTTTTGTCAAACAAATGTATGCTAGGATTTTATCAGTTAACCTATGCTTCAATGACGAACGTTAGGTGATTAAATGTATCCATTTCTACAACTGAAATTTTGTAGACGCATTGTAGCTTTGAGTCTCAGGTATAATAATTATGATTGTATTGCAGAGAAAACAAAGACAAGTTTTTCTCACCATCGCAGTTTCATCGCAATATTTTACTATAATGTATTGAAGAATGATTTTGCTACTTGTGATTTGAACTTGTTCACCCTGTCAGAAAAATGATTTTTCGAATTTTGTTTTTGTACTTAGATTGTATGAATCGATGGAAACCACAAGTCTAATTATGCTTTCAGTATAGATCGTTTTTCATAGGGTGAATTTCCTTTTTCAGGCACTAGGAATTTGCGCTTAAATTATGTTTTTGTTTTTTAATGGTATGGTTTTCTATTGAACCCGTACAACCGCTACAAGGGATGCTATCTATTTGTCACTATCATTGCTTTGAATGCATTTCTATTGCGTGCATTACAGGTAAAATATTGATATCATTGTAAGGAAATAATCATCAGCGAATTTTAAGATCTATCAAATGGACCAGGATTGTACAAAATCTATGAATTATGTCAGTCAGTACGAAATTATACTAATATACTTTTATTTCCTCACTTTTTAAAGATTTATATTGTGTCAGATGTCCTGATTGGCCTAACTCTTACACTGAAAGGTATACATTCCCGTATGCTTTGAGAATGCACAGAAAGCGTATGTCTTAAATAGACAAAAGTTAACTGAAGATCCCAGCCTACCTACTTTGTTCCCCACACCTTGTAGTTAAACCCAAGAATTCTGTTGTACTTGAACCAAAATTTTCTTCTCCAGGTGGTCGCATTACTTCTTTCTGTAGGTTGAGGGGGAGAAAAACGAGGCGACCTCTGCTGACCGAGGCTGAATAAAAAATGGAGAAGAGGTCGCCTCGTTTTTCTCCCCCTCAACCTACAGATTGAACCAAAATGTTTCATAATCAAGACAAAGCTCACATAATTTAACGATAGATGGTTTTTATTTGTGCGCTAGGAGGAGCTTAGAATTTTTTACAGTAGTCTTCATCCCTGTGAACCTTTGTGTTCCCTATCTTTTATAGAAGTGGGTGACTTACTACTTAGCGCAAGCAATTTGGATGCTTATTGAAAAAAAAAAAAAACTACCAGAGTATTGTTGTGCGATCCTTTCAAAGGGAATCCATTCACCTCTTAGAATTCAGTTCAACGGAGTCAATATAATTTTTAGACGCTTGACGGGAAACCTGAACATTTACTGCATGAACCATCAGCTATTTCTATTACTGCCTTCTCAAGGCACTTTTCAGAATCTCACTTGGCTCATAAACTGCAATTCGAGACATTTCTGGTTCGAGGCATATTACCGAGACGTTCTCTACGTGAAATCTGTTGGTGTAAACAAGTTGCATTGAGTGGTCCTATCAGCTTCCTGTGCTTTCATTTCTGACTGCCTATGTAACAAATGGACTCACAAAATATTGGCCAAAGCTGTTAGTGTGGTTTGTGACCTTGGCTGAGCTGATAAAATTAAAAATTGGCAGCTGATTTTTTGTTTGTTAAATATGTCAGCTATCCTTGGCATAAGGAACGACAAGGCATTCATTTATACTTAATTTGAATTCTAATGAACAACTAATGTTATGGTAGCAGCAAGAAAAAGTGTGAAATTCCTAGTGCTATATTTTTTTTATCAAACCAGCAAACAACGCTGCAACAATAATATTATTTATGTCCTATTAGCCATTCAAACTCTCAAAAAGATGCTTTTGTAGTATACTGCAATTAACTGTAACACATCATGTCAGAAGTTCGGAATATTCATTATGTGTATATAAGGGGTACATTCCTACATGCCCCATCGAATTTGTTTGTAATTTTATATCGCAAACGTTTTTTGAACGACATCCCTAGCTTGGGTTTTCTTCCCGGAAAAAGCATCGATTGCCTGTAGAAATCAAATAGACGATGATCTGCCTTGATCATCCCCAAATCTTGCACATTAATCTATATTATTAACTAAATTTCGGATTGAACCGTATTTCCGAGGTTTCATGTTATACTTAACCTTTTGCAATGACCAAAAATGAAATTACCTATTAAAAATTGCGATTATTACTACTCAAATTCGTTGAAAATTGAATTTTTATACGCAAGTTCTCGTTCATGCATCGTTGTTTGAATATTTGTATGGATCGAGTTTATTTTCTACGGATGTTGACGAATTTTGATGTCAGTGGGTAATCACTGAGCATCTTTCATGTTGGAACTTGAGAATTAGTTGTAAAATGAACTATTTATTGAATTGGAAGATACTATTTTATAGCGTTTTTTGGAATAAATAAATTATTATTACTTTCTGAACTTGATTGCCTTATCACACATTCTTGATTAGCTATATCTGACTTGAATAAAAATATAAATTAATATTCTTCACGCATTCAAGGAATTGTTATCCGGTTCTCCGTAAATAATTATGGAGCTCACCATTTATGTGAAAGTTTAGAATTCCGGTAGGTCGGCAGAAATAATGTTTTCAAAGCTTCATTATGATGGTTTTTTTCAAGCACCTTCAAACAACTTGAAACCCAATTTAGTGCTACGAAACAAGCGTTTGTCCAAACAAATTTAACGATTCATGTAGGTAACTGTATATTGAGGGGATTATTTCCTCAAGAGCGTCAGGACATGAGCTTTAAAGAACCCTTGTGTGTAAATGAAGCCATCAACGACCTGGCATCACAGCAAGTTAGTCGTGACAAGGATGATGTTACTGTTCGAAGTTATGGAGTATGAATTGTAAACGCTAGATGAAATTAGCAGCTCAGCAAAAGTAGAGCCTAGGTTTATGAACTTGAGGAAATGTGTGACAAAATCATATTTACTAATAGGAAACGCAGGGCTATCAGGTTCTTAGATCGCGAATTGTAGGACGTTAAATGGATCCAGCTGGCAGCAAACACTGGAGCAACCATTTGCTAGCTGTTTCTACAGCCCCACAACGTGAAATGCATCCGCTCAAAGCTTGCTGCTCTTTTATAGACGGATGCTGTTCACTAAAGCACGCTGGCAATTACATCCATCAGTAGAAGTATATCAACATTTTTAATAAACACTCATGACACACTAGCCTGCATACTAGTAGATTTTGTGCGGAAAATCCTCGCTTACACAATTTTCACTCAGGGGTCATTACTATTGATAAAATAACAATCAATATCATGAACAATGGTTTGTTCAAAAGAGAAATGCATCTTCTACGGGTTTTTTATTCTCTGCAGGTCTTTACCTATTGCGGAAATTGCGAAGGTGTCAAGACTTTGATCGATGAGTACAACGAGCTGAAACAAAATTACCTCACTTGTCTCAAACTAAACGACGTTTTAGTTGGAAAACTGGCGGCGATAGAAGAGAACTCACAACTTTGCGAATCTACTTGGCAATCTGCACGGTTGGCCGATTGGAATGAAGAGGCGGAGAAAATTTCTTTTCAAAAGTTTGTCACTGAAATTAGCAGAAATGGCGTACTTTTCAGTAGCAGAAGAGAAGCAACCTTGGACAGAAGCTTGTCAGGTAGTACGACATGAACCACAGATTCTATCAGAATAAACTAATTACCAAATCAATATCCATGGTTTCAATTGCTATTTTACGGGAAAATGTCCAGCCGAGCATCATTTTCTTTCTCGTTTATCCCTCTTTATATGTTCATCATGTATAGATGGATTCTGTGCCGATTCTCCCTAATATTGCACTGCAGACCTCTCAACAGTACAGATAATATACACTTGCAACTGTTGATTAATCAAGCTCAAGAGCACCTGAATTCTGATTTCAAAAACCATCAACTGCTATTGATGGTAGCATCTGAGTAGACGAACTACTCATGATGAGGTCATCAAGTCACTTACCTCAACAGCACAACTAATTTTGGCTTCTCAACATTGGAAACAATTTATAGTGGCCACCTAGTTGTGTTTGGTAATAGAATTGAATGGTTCAATCTTGGCCTGGGGATGTAGAATAGGAGATACATTCTGAATTTAATATATTATCAACAAACCAGTAGAATACAATATTGGTTAACAATGACTGAGTATTGACAGTTTAATTAATAACACAGGATCAAGCAATAGGTCATAGATTATTAATTCATTGCAACAACCGAAAGAACTAAAACACTAGAATAGGAACAAAAGGACAAAAGAATACTGGAAAAAAATTAAGTTGAATAAAAAAAAGTATTTTCCCCCATATTTTCCAGTGGAAAGCATTTTTCAGTGTAGTGTTTTCCGACCCATTTGAGAATAAATATAAAATTGCGACAAAACTACGAAAATTATAAGTACCTAATTTTATATCCCTGTAATATATTAAGATACAAAACATCGCTGAATGAAGAACAGAAGGGTACTACTAGAAACAGTCTGCGCCTGTTTTATAGCTTTGGCAGAACCTATAGGCACCCGTAACAGAACTCATACAAAATATTTATGCATGTGGGGGAGTCGTGATTCAAAATAACTTTATTTTTCATAGATCAAAGGTAAGATTATAGAGACTCGTTCCCCACATTTTTTCCATCGTGCCAAGTACCTACTTTTGGCTACCCATGATGCCCTGAAGATGTCTGGTTTTCAAAAGTTAAGTATCTATTTATTGCCAGCATAATAAAATTATGCATTCAATAAGTATTTCTTGTGGCCTAGCCAAAAGATGTATTATATTTTGACCTTTTTGTGAATATTATTATTAATAATGATGCACCTTCATCGGCAGTTTGCAAGCAACCTAAATTAAATTTAAAATCGATAAACTGCAATCAATACTGGTAAAAAACGGGGACGAAACACATATTTGGTTAATTGCGGGTGAATCTGGACCAGAGCAACTAATTTGTGCATATAATTACGTTGAGCTAAAAGATAAGCAAAAATCTCAAAACTGAGTGAAATGTAGAAACTGTTATGAAAAAGAAAGACGTGATTCGTATAGGCGGGTGATCTACGCAAGAGAAAGTTCAAGTTCTAATTAGAAAACACAACAGAGGTATATTCATTCAGTACTGTTGACGCCTACGAGCTGCCCTCTGTTTGTCAAAACGCATTTCCATTTCTTCAAGAACTTTAGGAGTGTATCGGACAACGAGTTTGACAGAGCCAATGGCCTGTTTCAGCAGTTCCACAGCCTTCTCATGATTTTCACCTTCCACCGACTGTGAAGAAACAGATTTTGTCATTGATTCGGATAGGTGCGGCAATTTCACAGATCAATTGTACATATTTCAGACAACATAATTGTGATAGAATGTATACTCCTATAATAGGGACACAAAAGAACCGGTAGTTTCCGTATTTAGTATGCTGCACACATTGAAAGTATAATGTACCGATAAAACTGCACTCACCACTCCATTGACTGACAATAGCTGATCACCACGCTTGAGCCCACCATGACGGTCGGCTACTCCGCCGGGAATTATCCTTGATATGTAAATAGGAGAGTTCTGCTCTTTGCCACCCATCACGTTAAAACCAAGGCCTTCTTCAGTTTTCGGCAATTCGACGACGCGAGGATGTGCATGACCTTCGCTGGCTGCAAAGGCAGCTACAGTTGCTTTAGCTGTGGCGCTAGCTCGCACGTCCTGTGATCCCTAAAACCATTACATTGAAAAATATTGTACTTTTTTTTGTTGGAATTTCCAAGTTTTTCAGAGCTACCTATGATTATTTTCTTCTTATACCTTTACTATTTGTTCAGTCATGAGCAAGTTAAGCTTACCTGGACGTCCACAGTTTCGTAAACGTGTTCGTACACTTCACGAACTGCATTGAGGAAGTCACTTTGCAACACTTTTTGGAGAGCAGCAATCTTAGTCACTGGTACTTCACCACCTGCAAAAAAAGGGCCATATCATTGAGTATCTAGTGAAACTACTATCATGAGATAGAAAGAAGATTAACAATAAGGTAGTTGGACCATGAATTTTGTACTTCTTTTCCTTCTCGTCGCATTTCTTGATGCCCGGGAGTTGTGAGGTGGAGAAAAACCAGGCGACTCATTCTCCAGTTCTTTATTAGCTGGCCGAGCACTTTCGCCCATTCGGGCATCCTCAGGGCGACGTGGAGCCATAGGGTCCACAGCCCTAATAAAGAACTGGAGATTGAGTCGCCTGGTTTTTCTCCACCTCACAACCCCCGGACATGAATTTTGACTTAACTTTTTTGAACTTAAACTATCATGATACAATGAAGTCCGTAAGCGCTCATCATGAACATCACTTACTGTTGACGAAAACTAAAAGCGAGCAATTAGGCACCGCTTGTTAGTATCTAAAAAGCAATCTGTTACGCATAGTACGTTGTAATTATGCTTCTAGCCATACATCGGCCAAGCATAAGTCTAAGGTATCTTTCGTACGAAAGATGGTACCATCGAAGCTAACACCGGCCAGAGGTGGGAATAGCAAAAACTCACCACCTCTTCCACATTGTGTACGACGCGCAAAGGAGAGTAGAAGACTTCCTGTCAAGGCAGGATAGTTTTTCAGCTCTGCCATAATATGCTTCCTGAAACTTCAAGCAGGGAAGGAGAGGGCTAAGGAAAAAATACCTACAGGCTGTACTTCAAAGAGCAACTTTTGATAGGGCGTCACTCAATGCCTCAATGATCTATATATCCAACGAGGGTCATTTGATTTGGCAATCGTGGCGTTTGGCTTGAGCAGACCGAATTCATCGCCTCTATTGCTAGCTGTAAAGACCCATAAGTACTAACTGCAGTGTAAATAATATGGAGCCAATGCAAAGCTCTTTTACAGATTTTCTTGTTAAATATCGTAAAACAAAAAAAAAAAAATAATAATAATAACGAGCGGAGATAAGTTTATTCAAATTCTCGTGCTTCAAGTCAATCTTCGTCATTATCTCTCAGCTCAAACCTAAGTAGGTACCCGATTCGTGCCAGCCACTCCCAAAAAAAATATTCAACTTTCATTAGTTCACGTACTTTTCTGCAATTTTTCCAACAGCTCGACAGCTCGGTTCACATCTGAAAAATAGGGGGAAATATTTTTATCCACAACTGATCCAAATCTCGTTGTATCTGAAAAGAACATTCGCCTACTTACCTCTGCTCAACGTCAAAGGTTCAGCGACTGACGCCATTTCAGAATAAAAATGAAGAGACTCGCTTAGCAAAACTTATCTATTCGGTAAAACTTTAATTTCGAATAATCAGCCCGTTGAATTGTTGATGCAGGCAAAATTATCAACAAAATTGCGCCCCTATCACGTTCTGCTCAGTGGAAGGGAAGGAGTAGAAGTGAAAATGGAGTTGAGGATTTGGATTTGGAGTGAAATGGGGAAGTTCATCCATCTCTGTTTATTTTCTTCAACCATTGATGCCTGGGATATAGTAGAAATCCCGCTTACAACTACTTTAGGAGACCGATTTGTTGCTAATCATTCTCAATAAATTAGTAGGTTTCCGAATTCAATAAACTTTCAAATTTGACAACCACAGTAAAAAAAAAGGAATAATTGATAATTTTTTGAAGAAGGTATAGAAAAACTACATAATTATGCTTTTGTTTATGAGTGTGGCCAAATATGGTAAAAAAAAAGAAAATTTTCCACATTGGATTGGACAAGCAAAATTGATTGTTAGTTCGAGTCATAAGTCGCTGAAAATATCAATTCCTCAATTTCTAATATGCAATTTGTTATTAATCTACCTAGCTGTTTTTATTTTCTACAAAATAGTCAAAGAGTGGGGAAACAAAAAATTTCTGCGTTTAGGGAAAAGTTCATACAGAAATGGGAACTTTGGGCTGTCACTTGTTCGTTCGGTTGGCTATTCTGTAAACGAATGTGGAGCAGTGGAGCTCCTTTTTCGCATTGGGCGACTTCATAATTCGTGTTGGTGTTGTTTTTCGTTTGAAATCATGGTAAGTTCTATATTACACATTACTCCACGTAAAAATGCGTTTTGAATTTTAAATTATTCAATTTTACTCTCCTCTTTATTCCTTTGGTTTTCAATTTGCACTCGGAATATTAGTCAATATTTTTTGGTCCTGAGTCGGCTCCCAATTGAGGTTATGTTGCCACATGGGATCTCCAGTTTTTAGTTGGTTATTATACCAAATCTGACAAAATATTTATGTTGACTATCAATTTCTGTTTCTCTAGCCGTTCAAACGATTTGTCGAAACGGGTCGGATAGCCCTCATCTCAGACGGGCAATACAAAGGCAAACTTGTCTCCATCGTTGATGTCATAAACCAAACCAGGGTGAGCATTCGGCCATACTATCTTCACATAGATTAGACGCTCCCGCTATCGTTGAGTTGCAATAAATTTAGCTCTTTAGTTGTTGAAATCTGGCTGCCTTGATCATTCATGTTTATTTGTATTTTTGCACTGTTCGCATCTATATGGATCATCATGGGTGATGGCGTTTTTGCCTTAGTGTTGGGTGATTACTTACCTACTAGGTACCTTGATTTAAAAAAACAAGTATCATCATATTTTGAACCTATTAAGTAATACTGAAAAAATGAAGCAAAACGCTGCAAATGATTGTACAGTGGTTTATTATTCCTTCGCTTCAAATTAAATTTCAGAAGACTATCCATTTCAGAGAGTCATTATTCAGAACATGTGTGAACATTTCAACCGAAAACAGATTGGTAACTATCGGGAAAAATTCCGTAGCAACTATTGTAATTTTCATCTATTTTATTTTTCTTAATTTCCTAATTAAACGCTAAGCTTATTGCCTAACGATACAGCTGGAGAGAGTGTTTGACAACCATTCCAATGAGTATAGAACGATTTTTATAGCTCCAAGAACTCTCGAGTTATACCCTCATGTCAAATTTCTGAAAAACTCCCAAATTCGGCACAAAAGCTGCGATAGCTCGAGAACCAATAAAGCTATCGACCCGGCGATAGTCTCATTCGATTCAGCGTCCAAAAATCTATATAATTTGATACCACGTACACATTTTTCTGAAAAACCTTGGAAAATAGGAATTTTCTCCCCCTCAAAACCCCCCAAAAATACCCTTAAAATTGAGCTAGCAAGTTGGTTCAAGAATTGGGCCGTCGTAGGACCGAGATTGATTTTTGCTGACAATTTCAATTTTTTAGCTCTTACAGTTTGGCCGGAAAACTGCTAACGGCGGACGGACAGAATTTTTTTTATTGGATATTCGGATTCTACATGCCTTGAAACGTAAAACATCAAATTTTGAGGGGGGGTTAGAAATTTTTTTTCTTGGGCGATTACAATGGTTTATTATTATAATAAACCAAAAACCTATCATAATAGCAATTTATCTACTCTGTTCAAACTTCACCATAATAATATCGAAACTCTTGAGAAGAATAATTCCGCAATGTTCCTTGAAAAATGCTCTATTTATGCTCTATTAATATTTGAGCTTGAGGAAGTATCGATCGCGATACCGTACAATCGGAAAATCCTATCCGGCGTCCGCTCGACTCCTTAATCATCGGCATAGGCAACGCCTGCAACTGCAGCTATGTATTGCGGGTTCTGCTGTATTTCATATGAAGGCGCACGTAACGATTTATTTCCCTCCGCTGACCGAGCGTTTCGGTCGAATTTTTGGGACAACGTGGATCCTCTTGAATAACTTTAAGACTTTTAGAAATGTGTAATTCTCGTTTTTTATTAATTATTTAGTGGCTAGAGGTAGAAAAACCTATCACAATAGCAATTTTTCCACTCTGTTCAAACTTCACCATAATAATATCGAAACTTTTGAGAAGAATAATTCCTCAATATTTCTTGAAAATACCGAGAAAAAATGCTCTATTTATATTTGAGCCTGAGGAAGTATCGATCGCGATACCGTACAATCGGAAAATCCTATACGGCGTCCGCTCGACGCCTTAATCATCGGCATAGGCAACGCCCGCAGTTGCAGCTATGTATTGCGGGTCGTGCTGTATTTCGTATGAAGGCGCACGTAACGATTTATTCCTCTCCGCTGACCCAGCGTTTCGGTCGAATTTAATTTATTGGACAACGTGGATCCTCTTGAATAACTTTAAGACTTTTAGAAATGCGTAATTCTCGTTTTTTATCAATTATTTGGTGGCTAGAGGTAGAAAAACCTATCACAATAGCAATTTTTCTACATTTACTTTCTTCGTTATAATATTATACTTTTTTTTCATAAATCAGTTGTTCGGTATTTAGCATATTTTTTGAACCTTTAATGATCCTAAATTTTGGTTTATTATTCAATAATTAACCATTTTAATCGTCCTAGAAAATTTTTTTTTATTCGAAATTTGATGTTTTACGTTTCATGGCATGTAGAATCTGAATAGGTATCCAATATAAAAAATTCTGAATTCGAATATCCAATAAAAAAAATTCTGTCCGTCCGCCGTTAGCAGTTTTCCGGCCAAACCGTAAGAGCTAAAAATTTGAAATTTTCACCAAAAATCAATCTCGGTCCTACGACGGCCCAATTCTTGAACCAACTTTATAGCTCAATTTTAAGGGTATTTTTGGGGGGTTTTGAGGGGGAGAAAATTAATATTTTCCAGGGTTTTTCATAAAAATGTGTACGTGGTATCAAATTCTATAGATTTTTGGACGCTGAATCGAATGAGACTATCGCCGGGTCGATAGCTTTATTGGTTCTCGAGTTATCGCAGCTATTGTGCCGAATTTGGGAGTTTTTCAGAAATTTGACATGAGGGTTGAATTGAGTTATATTTTTAAATATAAAAATATAACTCGAGAGTTCTTGGAGCTATAAAAATCGTTCTATACTCATTGGAATGGTTGTCAAACACTCTCTCCAGCTGTATCGTCAGGCAATAAGTTTAGCTTTTAATTAGGAAATTAAGAAAAATAAAAATGATTAAAATTACAATAGTTGCCACGGAGTTTTCTCTTATAGCTATCTGACCTTATATTGGCTATACGGATTTTACATGCTACAGTCAAATCAAATTTTGTGTGGGGGTTTAAAAATGTTTTTCTCTTGGGCTATTACCATGGTTTATTATTAATTAACCAAAAAATCAATTACCAGGAAACTTCAGTCTAATCTTGCCTCACAATTTAGTTTCAGAATTTAGAACTGCCGTTTTCGTTTATTATTCAAATTTTCAATGGTTCAACTGACCTATTTAATGGACCGTTCAAGTGGGATCTTATCTGACGTTAATCCTCGTTCAATAGTAGAATTTAAAAAACAAATTGAGTACAAATTTGACGATTCTAAATTGTGTGGTCATTGTTCGTTCCAACTCCTGATGATAGATGGTTGTTACAATATTTATTTGAAAAGTTATGCTCTAGTAGTATTATTAATTGAATTGATCTGCCTATAGGCTTTGGTTGATGGACCCGAGACTGGAGTGCCACGTCAAGCCATTCGACTGAACCAACTCCATCTGACCAAATTTAGGATCAAATTCCCATTCACTGCCGGAACTCGAGTCGTCCGCAAAGCCTGGAAAGACTCCAAAGTTGACGAGAAATGGTCGCAGAGTATGTGGGCTAGAAAAGTCGAAGCTAAGAAAAAGGTACTGGTTATTAATTCTTCTTTTAGTTGTGATAATTACAGTGTATCCTAAACGGTTGAGAGGATGACCAATAAGGCCCAATATTTGCTACGAATTCAGCAAAGCAATTTTGCCTGCGTAAATCAGGGTTTCTCATGGGTTAAACTACAATAAATTAAGTTAACACTAACTTGTGCCTCGGTGCCTGAATTTTTTTTTAATCTATGTTGGAAAAAGCGTTTTGAGTTAATCTCAATTTTTCTGACTAGCTTCTTCAATTTCTTTTTCCCTAGTCTCCTCTGGAGCCATGGAATCTTATTGATGAATTCGTTTTGCCCGCAGCGTCTGGAACTTACTGATTTTGACCGATTCAAGCTGAACCATGCCCGTTCCATCAGAAACAAACTGAGAACGACTGCATACCTTCATCTCAAGCGGTTGGCGAGAAAGAAGAAAGTTGCTGCTAAGAAGGATGGCAAACCTGCAAAGAAAGCGGCGGCACCCAAAAAAGCCAAGTGAACTCTGTAATTATTAAACCATTTCAATTTTTAATATAAACGTTGAAAACATGTTTTGAACTTCTTTTTTAACCCATTGGTTTTCGATTCCATTTCTAATTCTGTGCTTGAATAAGTTTTGAATAATCCAGATGAAGGTTAGAAATCTTTTCAAGTATTAACTAATTTTAGCATGGCTCACATAGATTTTTATTAGAATAATAATATGGTCATCAATGAGTATCATTCATCCCCAAAGACAATATTAACATGTGACGTTGAAATCCTATAAGAAAAAAAGAAGAATTTTCAAGAGAAGAGAACGTGATTGAGAAATAGTGGGAAGGAGGGTAATGGTAACATCACAAGCCCAATCTTACCACACAGAGCATCACCACTTTCCATCCCACCTAACCCTATCCCCGGCATTGATGAACAGGTGACGTATTAGTTCCATTCAGTTTGGGCCATTTTTTGTCGTGGAAAACTTCACTAGGATCTGTCTTTCACAAACAAAAAAGCTATTACAGGCCTTTGAGCCATCATACCTGTGGTTTGTATTTATGAAATAAAAACTAAAGAAGAGGGATCTCAGCCAATGAAGAATAGAATGGAGGAAGAGTCGCCAAGTTCATCTCCCACTGCAAACAAGTGAAAAAGCACATTCACCATTGTAAATTCATGTATTGAAAAAGAAAGATCGACCCTCAGCACTTAAGGTTGTCAATTATCGGGACGGAGGTCACACAAAGCCAAAATTACTCCTTCGCCGAGCTTTCGGAACAATTTATTTCCTTCATCAGGGCCATGTAAAGTCAAGTCGCCATTTTGTATTGTAATAGATACTAAGTAATAAAAATATCTTCTTGGAACTTATAAGTTGCTGTGAGTGATTGACCAATGATGTCTGGGATCACCTAGAACTCAACTTCTTGAACCTTAATTCTTCGGACACATTTTTTCCCTATCTTATTTCAGCAAAAATACAAAATGACCGATGGTAAGCTTCTCGCATGCTGCCATCTCTTGAAACGGATAGGATGGATAGGCGATATTTGTATTTTGAAAAAAGACTTTTATTTTGGTACAATAAATCGATTCTATACAACGATTCGGCCGATACGACTCGATATTTTCATTCAACCGATTAATTGCTTATGATAAAACCCACGTGCAGCCTATGAAAGCACTCAAGGGAAGAAAATAGTAACAAAGGAATTTCCTCTATATTATTTTATAGTAACAAGAAAACTGGCTTAAGATTATTTGCTCATTTAACTACAAGTAAAAGAAAAATCATGATAAAAGGTATAAATCGTAATAGCGCCAGGCTTCAAGGGTAAAATCCAGAGCAATAAAACAAAGTACATTCGTATTTCAATGTTAACAATGTTATAAGTATTTGTATACCCACAACAATAACGTGGATTAGGGTGTTATAGTAATTTTCATTAAAAACTTACCCTTGAGAGGCACGTCACATTTTTTCAGTCAAATTAATACTTCTTTTGCCTATGGCAAATTCAATAAATCAAGTAGATCAGTACTATTTCAAAAGAATTACCATTGATAATGCTCAGCTGGCTTGATTTGGAACTATTTTTTTGCTTCGAAGCATAAAAAGTACTCATTTGAATGAAAGCCCTATTGTTACGTTAGAGCCTCATCTTTCTCTACCTACTTACAATCTGCAGACCTCAAACACGCCTGTCTGGCTTAAAAGTAAGATTACTTAAGAAATACCAGTACAAAAATGATCCATTTTCTTTAAACACAAACGATAGATCATTAAAAATCCTCTGACCCATTATGTAGATACAAACATTACTATTCGTGCGTTCACAAATGGGTGCTCTATGCAAAGATAACAGTTGTAAAGTTTTTCCATTTTGAAATTAACTCGGCGCTGAAGTCAGGAAAAATGTGCCTACGTAGTTGAAAGTCAATTTTCAAACGGGTTGGTCCTATAAATTCGAAAACTTTGATCCAAATTTACAATTTGAATTTATTGTATAAAAGAGTCAAAAATGAGATAAAACGCGATTATATTTTTAATAGTAGCGATAGTATTTATTATATTACTTAGAGCTAAATCGTTTTGAATGTTTGTTTCTTCTGGTTCTCGTGAACTCGGACTGTAATCTGGATTATACTTTGGTCGTGTAGATCTTGCTCACATTACGCCATCACCAATAAGGCAGTAACAGAAGGAAATGGTTCCAAAATTTATGGATGAACAACAGACGAATAAGGAATTAGGATTATAATCAAAGTGATTATAAAAAATGTTTGCAGTTCACAAAAAAAAGTAACGAATTCCAGAGAACCTACGAGTTCCCCGAGAAAAGGACAAAGGCTGGAAGTCTGAGAGCCATTGAGATGTTGAAAACCGTTGGGGAACCAATTCACAGCACGAACTAAAGAATAATATTTTAACGAGCAACATAAAAACATACGTGGAATTGGGAATTCCTATTAAAAGGCACAGAGAAAAGTCATCCGTAGAATTAAAAATGAACAAGACTTTCCACAGGATTTCAACTTTAAGCTAAACTAGACATTTTGATAAAAAGAAAATACAGCTGTTAGCTATATTGACCTATTGCGGAAAAAGACATGGGTTGGCAGGGAACATGGAAGTATTGAAAAACGAACCGTTCGAGTGACTAGAAAGAATTTAGATTGATCATTTTTCATGTTATTTTGGGAACGCTATCTACCCTTAAGGCTTCTTTCAAATGAGGAGCCGCACAGTTTGCAACTCCAGAGCTGGGATTCGGGTCAAAATGCAGAGAACTATATCTGAGCTTTCACATGAAGGCAAGAGCCATCAGAATCAAGGGAAACGTTCAAAGAGGAGCAAGCCTTACCTCTTGCTTGAATGGCACAGAGTGAAAAAGGCCTCTGAACAAAAGCTATAGACACAGCATTAAATGAGTTGAAATGACACTAGGTTCGCTAACAGAAATTAACACGGTCATCTTTCAGGTGTCAAGAGCCGCACGGCTTCTCATGGAGAAAAATGTACACCCACAAAAGCAGATCTACTATAATAGACATTAACTGATCAATTGATCTCGATGCTCTTGAACCTTTGACTAGTAAATTCGCTTAGCTCTCAACTAGCAAGCAGATTGTCAGGCTTGAAAATCCTCAAATGTAATTCTGAATATTTTGGACGTTCAGATATGAAAGAAAAGTCTTCCGGTTGGATGAATATCCTGTGTTATTTCATGAAGCATTGAGAACAAATGAGCCGTTTTTTTTTCAAATTCAAATCTGATGAGTTTTAGGCCGAAACAGCAATTAACACATTCACTGCGGATCGCAAATCGGAAAAATTCCAGCCAACCTGCATTAAATAGCGGTTCATTTTAAACCCAATTATCTGCTAATATTTGCACTGTGAAAATTAAAACTGAAGATACGTTTACACTTCAGAGACCCCCTGAAGATAAAAACCAAGTTGATAATCGGTGAGGGGACGTCATACGAACGTATAACAAAAATAGAAGGTGGCTGGGATCCGGGACGGCCGTACTGAATGTGTTAAACATTTTTACATCGAACAGGGAACTCTTCAACTTGATAAGGTCTGATAATAGACCATCAACACTGAGCATTTTAACCTGCTTAACTCAAACAGCGTTTACGTTTTCACATTGAAATTCATACAAACATAGAGATGGTAGAACTGAACATTGGGGTGGTGATTTAATTTAATGTATTATTTATTTTACTCCATTGGTCATGAGCAGTTGAAGAAGGCAAATTTCATTAGTGTCGGTAATGGGAACAGGCAAGACAGTCGCAAGTTGCTATCCGAGGATGAGGATTGATCTGCGACGAGATGATGAGCGAATAGGCGACTGCCAAGGCTTTGAGCGGTCCAGGTATGGCAGACTCGCCTAATTTCGATTCTCCATTGATAGGGAATTTTTGTAAAGTGCCCATCACCAACTCGGCCATGTCCTACTTGTCTTGCGATCGGAGGCCTGGCATGAATGGAGCGATCAGATCGATTGGCAAGGGGAATACGATAGTTGAATTCTTCTCAGCTGATATTGTGTTCAATGTCTGCAAGTATCGGAGCTGTAACAGTAGTAAGAGTTCAAAATGTAAAAGTGAAACTAGAACTTCATAGTCATATTAGAACATACTACTAATTAAAAGGTGTACAGACAGGGATAACATTAGACAGAATGTGAGCGGGCGGATACTAAACGTGTATAAGGACAGATTCTTGTCTCGGGTTACTTAAAACATCTCTGAATTGATCCCGGCTTTAACACATTTACTATAACGTTTCAAACACAAACCTGCAAAGCAGCCGGGCTTTCAGCAATGACGTCTGAGGCTTCTTTCAGCGATCTGGCTGCTTTCATTTCACCTTCAGCAGCAATAACTTTGGCCCGAGCTTCTCGCGTTGCTTCAGCTTCAGCCGCCATGGCTCTCTGCATCTGCACCGGAAGCCTCACATCCTTTCTGTATGATGTAAAAAAAATTCACAATATAAAAAAATGATCACCAAATAAGAACGATAATACAAAAAAGAAGATATTTGATTTATGTTAAGTTAATTTTGTTTGTATCGGTTACGAAAGTCCATTTTTGAAAGTGACTTGATGAAATGAGTCTGGACTGTACCGATTTGGGTGAAGTCCCAGACATCGAACATGAGGCCGTCCGTACCGACTCTGTCCAAAATAGAAGACAGTTTACTTGTATTTGAATTATTATTTTTCAAACGGTCAAACTCGATTCCTCTGTGTTTTATTAGGGGCTCATGTTAACCAAGGAGCTCATTGATGGATACTTTTTGAGCCCAGAGAAAAAATCAGTTCTCATTAGAAAATCTATGGATCCTGTTTCTAGCTAAATCTAAAACCCTCATTTCTAGGTTGTATTAAAAGTCTCTCTAGGTCGTATTTAAGGTAGCGAATTTCTACTGCAATCCAATCGCATGGATTCAGTGAGCTCTCCTCAATAATGCAAATCTTTTCAATGGGCAAACTATAATACAGAGGTGGTCAAATTTTGCAGTATTACTAAAAACGTTATGAAAATTAGAGGACTAAAAATATACTAGAGCAATTAGAATTAGATGCAAATATTTCATTCTTTTTATAATTTATCTGCAAACAATGATAAATTAATATGATAAAGAGTGAAGATTGAATCCTTACATTTCAACGCGTTCCACTTTGACACCCCACGGTTCCGTAGCTACATCCAGCGAGTTCTGCATCGTATGTGAGATGTTCTCACGTTCAGCTAAAATCTCAGCCAAATTCCTGGTTCCAAGAACATTCCTCAACGTGGTAGCAGCAAGCAGGCGAGTTGAGTGACTGTGGGATCACAAACCGAGCTAGTTAACGGGTTACAAGGCTACCAGGGAATTTAAGGGTGATAATAACATTAGTTATCCTTGAAATCAATGATGTTAGGATACGTGAAACAAAAGACCTTATCATCACTATAACCCATAAAAATGACATGATGCAGTCCAGGAAGTTCATCATATTGTTCTTAGCCTTTCAAAGGGAAATATCCTTTAGAAAAGGCAAGGTAAGTTCATAGTAAGACAGCAAAGTAGAATACTAAAAATTATATTTATAAAATGTTGGCCAAGAGCAAATCTGAATAACTTCATTCGGGTAGAAATATTATATTTGAAAAATAATTTATGGTAATACAGTGTTTGTATTGAAAATATTCAAACCATGCACAATAAGGCTCACCAATGAACCACCCAACTACTGTACGACCGATGAACCACTGAAACTCAACGTCTAGGGCAATCAATAAAAATAACTGCAAAAAGGAGAATAGGTACCGATAAAGGATAAAATAAATAATAATTTATGAACAAAGATACCTGTAATCATTCACAGCACAGACAGCTTTTAAGGGGGCTTCAATTTTGTAATAGACAACAGCGTCAACACAGACAGTGCATGAGTCCCTTGTAAGCACCTAGCGCAACAATATAAAAAACCAAAAACGATTGCAAAACATGCTTCAAGGATAATAACAACAAAAGTGGAAAAAATGATGTCCGAACGTGATAAGGAAACATTTTATTTTCGTATTTAGACCCCATCCGCTAGATTTGACTGGGATTGGTTTGGACATAAAAACCTCTAAATACGAACTTAATTTCTTTAAGGCGGAAAGAATGATGTACAATAGGATAATCCAAATGGGCTAGTGCTGTATCCTTGGAAATAATACGCTGAATATTATTTCAAAATTAAGGGAACAGGAATAATAACTAACTTGTGGAGGCCAATTGTGCAAAAATATCACACTAAAAGTAGTATAAGAGCGAAAATAATTCTACAGTAATCGTCGAACAACAACTAGAAATAAAATCGTAAAAAAGTAAAAAAAAAAAATTGAAAAGCGAAAAGGTTTTAGCTTTTTTTTCTAATGGGAAGGTGATACAATAGCACCAAACTACACACAAGTGATGAAAACTTCTACAATGCTCTTGATAACACTTGCATTCAAAAATGGTATAACAACTCTGCCGAATTATACTATTATTGTATTCAAATCAAGGAACTTAACGCAGTACACCACTAGAAAACAAAGCATGGCACCATTAATCAAAAATAGTTCCAGCATCTTTCGAAATTGGTTATTCGATGCACAGACAGAATTAAGCATGGTTTGCAGGCATTCGTTAATGCGTTTCGCTTTCTGATTTGCGTGGTGATAGATGTTGATAGTACGTTTGCACTTGCAGTTGTAAATCGCTTTACTTTTTACCTACACAACTACAAAATATGTACCTACATAAAAATCTCCTATTTCAAATTCCTCTGAGCACAGTGAGCCGCACAAAATGAATGTTTATTGTCCGTAAATCATCTTTAAACTTATTGACAGAATCTACGCTTATTTTTGGAATTTTCAAGCATCTTTATAGAATGCCTCCTTGTAATCACTGACAGACCTACAAAAAAAATTACCTCTTCAACGGTTCTCCAACTAGAAAGAAAGATCTTCGAAACAAAACTAAAGCTTTCTATTAAAACAAAACCTACACTCGTTGAAAAGAGAATTACTCAATGAAAATTTCATTGGATATTGTCAATAGCGCATCCGCATTAGTTCGGCAGAGTTGCAGAGGATAATCAGAGCAAATGAAGGATGTAGGGATGGTTAGTTAGGTTCTGTCTGACCTGTAGTTTTCGACATTGTTAGTTGCCATGGTGGGACTGTTGACTCTATAGAAGACCACAGCGTCCACGTGGACGGTGACTGAATCTCTCGACAGGATCTAAGGTTCACGGTTCAAGCGTCAATGTACGACTAATATGAAAGTAACTCCGCAAGAAAAAAATATAATAAAATTTGAATACTTCGATTTCAGTTGAGAGAAAAAAATTTTTACAAAACCGTCAACGCAATATTTTGAAATAAGGATCCGTGAAAATTATCGTAATTGTTCGTACGTCAAATAGTCAAGACAAATACCAAACAGTACTCACTTCTTGCGGCGGTACGTCAAACGAAACTGTTCTCAGGTCAACCTTGGCGTAAACATCGATGCAAGGCAGGACAAAGAATATGCCAGGACCACGAGCACCGCCTGTTCTCAGCCGCCCCAGACGGAATATGACTGCTCTTTCGTACTCCTGCACCACCTGTATCATTAAAAATTTTTACAATAAGTTGAATACTTTTCCTTCTTGTCGCATTTCTTGATGTCCGGGGGTTGTGAGGGGGAGAAAAACCAGGCGACTCATTCTCCGATACTTTCTTGGCTGGCCGAGCACTCACCCTTCGGGCATCTTCAGGGCGACGTGGAGCCATAGGGTCCACAGCCTTTGGACCAGGCTGTGAACCCTATGGCTCCACGTCGTCCTGAAGATGCCCGAACGGGTGAAAGTGCTCGGCCAGCCAATAAGTTGAATAGATCATGCTACTCAAAGGTTTGCTGTTTCACCCTCTAACAATTTTTCACTTCCACGTTTATTTCATTTTTTAACAACTTTTGATCGCTAATGCTGTCGCACTTACAGAAATTGTCAACTGTCTTTTTATACGAATTTGAATGTTGAAGGTATCAAGGATTGGGATTTTGAAAGGTAATGAGACCATCTTAAAATGTGTAATGTACTTCAATTCAAAAGTCGAGCTGGACTGATACGATGTGATAAGTTTTTGCACTCGAAGATGCGATCGCTGAGATCATCTGTTCTCAATCAATTTGGGTTATTGATGAGTTTCGACACAGAGTTCTAACCCGAAATCCATTTTTAGCCAGGGCTGGTTGCTTAAGGTTAAAAATAACCCAGTCTATATTGCAGTGAAGCTATGGTCTTCGACAAAATCCCTATATATGTCATTTATGCGTAAATGGAATTCCTTCCAGAAATAAGATGAACTTGAAATAAGTTTCCTGAAGTTGAAGTTAATTCCAGGAAAATTACTTGATCTAGACATAATTTTCATTAGTCACTTCATTTACGCAGTAGGGCCATCTTAGTGGGCTAACACGTAGATACAAACAAGTGTCCAAAACTGGAACTGGTGCGCATAATTCAGAACACAAATTACAAACTATTTCAGTAAATTTTGAAGATTAAGCGTCTGGGCAATTAATCGAATGTGCGTAATTGATTTTTACGACGGCAAGGTATGTCATTAATACGTTAATCATAATAGGAACAATAGGTCAACAGGGTCATTTCAATAATCAGGAACATAATATTCTAGCAAGGGAAGACTGCCCACCTTGAACACCATAAAAATAGAGATGGGGAACGTGATGAGCATGAACACGAACGACCCGACCGTAGCCAGGATTTCGATGAAACCTTGTGGTTCGGCATCGGAAGCTGCAACAGAAAAAAAAGAAGAAATTATTAAAATACAATTATTTTGGAAAATTCCCAACAAAAAAAAAATCTTAAAATTCACTTTATACGTTTAGAAATCTTCTAGAAAAGGTCACGCCTTGCACCGCTGTGTTTCCGGACAGTAATAAAACCTCGATTTTAAATGCTTCTCTCACCTTGATCACTGGGAGTCGTCATTTTTGTGATATTAATTCGCAACTTATGTCACCTACTGGTGCTAGAGTTCACAGACCACCGAATTATTATGTTCCGTATATCACCACAGGTAGAACAGCCTGAAAGGACTGCGAGTTCCTGCTTGGTATACGAAAGCCACCCTTTGGTTCATTCGATGTTCTGTCTCCCGTCCTCGTTCGCTGATAGGGGTGCGATATCACGTAGAAACAGGTTGCTCAGCTGAGGAAGGAACATGAAGTGGTGTTCCAGATGCAGAAACACACTAGGGCACCTCCACCATTTTCAAACCACTACCGCGTTCACTCTTCGCATTGATTGGGCAGAGCCCTGATCACACGTACGAACGGATTTATGCATCTTTACTGATTATGGGTAGAAGTTTAGTGACCTCAAATAAATTCATTTTTAAGAAACGAGCTTATTTCTTCACTAAGGTGGATTTTTGCTAGTCTTAGCAGGTTCGCGAATGAAGAAAGCGGTCACCGCGTGAAGATAATTTGACCTCATTTTTACGCTAAAATCATACATGAAAAGGCAGTATCAAGTTTTTCAATTCCCGGCACCGTACGGATCTAGGTTTAAGGTGCTTACAGACCAAATGTTAGTGAAAACAAATGTTATTAACATAAGATGTTGATAACAATAATGTTTGTAACAAAATGAGATGATCTAGAAAATATGTTACCAACATTGTTGACAACAATGTCGTCAACTTTTTTGTTGCCAACAATTCTTCCGTCTGTTTTATTTGGGTCTAGTTCTCTAACAATGTTATCCACAATGTTAGTCACAAATGCCGTTTGTTATCGCTCATGGCTCGATAACAAAACTCGGTGTCGCCAACAATGTTACTAACAATGTTGACAGAAAAAATAACAATGTTACAGAAAATGTTGCCAACAATGTTTCCAATAACATTTCGGGGGAGGAATTGTTATCAACATTTTTCAAGTGCCGTAACAATGTTATTAACAATTCCTCGCCCGATGTTGATAACATTGTTGCCAACAATGTTGCGTTCGGTGTGAAAGGAAAGTTACTGAAAAATGCTAATAACAATGTTTTCAACAATGTTATCGTCCGGTCTGTAAAGGCCTTTAGACACCTACGACAAAACCCGCTCCAAGGATTGCGATTCAACTCGTATGGTTCTGGTTGAATTGACAGCGATAATTTACCTAAATCATAAATTACTTGAAATGGCAGAAATCGAAGATACCGCTGGTAATTTCGCTCCTTTTCTATCAAAGGGATGTAGCTGAGCTGCGAATCGTATCAACGCATCCATTCAATTATATAAAATAATTAGTTTTTTTTCTTCTCCAGGTGGTCGCATTACTTCTTTTTGTAGGTTGAGGGGGAGAAAAACGAGGCGACCTCTTCTCCATTTTCTTTATATCTTTCAGCCGAGTACTTTCGCCCGTTCGGGCTTCTTCAGGGCATTCTATCACATATTTAAACAACTGTTAGGGAGGTACAGGTTTGAACATTATTTTGATCATGTATACTTAACACTTACATAGGACCAAGGGTACCTATGGCCGAGCCTGGCGTTCGCTGGTTTTACGTTTTCTTCACAGTCCTGTTAGGATCACAGTCAGGTTTGATAAGTCAGGTACTACATAACACATACTTAAGCCTATTGACATTTTTACTTACATTTATCTTGATGGGTTACCTATTCCTAATATTTCTATAGTCGAAGAATAATAAATAATATGCATTTTAAGTTGAACATTTAAATATAAAGAAAAAATGGAGAATAAAGAATACAAATAAAAGAAGAATAAAATAAAGAAAATGGAGAAGAGGTCGCCTCGTTTTTCTCCCCCTCAACCTACAAAAAAAAAAAATAATAAAATAATTAGGCAGCCTTAAATACTCTGAGCATGAATGCATGGACCGAACCGAGTGTCAGTTTTTCACTAAAAATTAATTTATTTTATTATTATTTTTTGTCGTCTGTCTTGGAAGAAAACAAATTCTTACAAGTGGCAGTTCACATTTGAGCGAACAATTCGAATTTAACCAATAGCGGAACAGGAGACTGTCGATATTCCAATGAATTGTCGAACATCGCCCGCCATTATCTAACCGCCCACAAAATCGGCTCTTTTGTTACTATCGGTCGAACATGTCGGCCAAGTTCAAGATAAACATGCCAAATCTCCATTTTTTCCAATAACTAAAAACCTCCATACTATCAAATCAATTAACCAACTGGGGCAGAGGTGATAAAATGATCGCATTTTTTCAATCGAACGTTCAATCAAGAAAATGATTACCGATCTGCTAGCTTTCTACCGTCAAAATTGACGACCGATAAGTTTCATTAGGTGTAATGAGGCTTGAAGAGATAAATGTTATCGAACAGGGAAAATGTTCAGGTCACGATATAAGTAGTTCAAGTCACAAGCGCGATTCTAAAGGGAATCAAATTTCCGCGATGGAAACCAATTGGAAACGTAGCAGCGAGAACCAAATGGCCCACCAAAGTTAATCTCCAACGAGTCCCAGTTTAAGAGGTGACTCAAGTTTGCAATTCATCGTATTCATCATGTCCACACGGATCTGTCTGTAGGCGAGGTGTAGAAAATAAGTGCTATCTGCTCTCTAGCATAATATCATCATGTATATTTTCCCCGAGCACTTTCGCCTCTTAAGGCCTCTCAGGATAATGTGACTTGAAGATAAATGACGATCCTAATAAAAAATTGACGAACTTGGATTATTATTTTAATTTATTAATTAAATATATTAAATATTATTATATTATTTTAATATATTATTAATTATTTAATATATTATATATTATTTAATTTATTAGTGAGTTTTATAGTGACTTTCGCGTTTTTTGAAAACTCAAACGTGGGAGATTTGGTTACTTTGTTAAATCATATGTCTCTAATGGTCACAACAATCCGCCATCAACAAGGCGGTAACCATAAGAAACGTATGATTCAATGAATTAACCAATACTCCTAAGATTGAGTTTTCAAAAAATGCAAAATGCACTAAAACTTTCCAGTCATTTGTTGTAGACAACGTACGGCGGACGGACGGAATTTTAAAAAATTAAATATTCAGATTCTACGTGCCTTGAAACGTAAAACAATCAATTTGAGAGGGGTTAGACATTTTTTCCTTTTGCGATTGATGATTTCTTTTGCCATTTTTTGCATAATAAACCAAAATGAAAAAATAAAATCAAGTAAAAAGTTTAAAAAAAGCTGCAAATTTTTGGACAGAGGTTTATAATAATTATAACTATTATCAATAGCCTTAGCGTCAGTTGTCAAGCAGAAAAATTGTGAACATGTCCACCTAAGAACATATTGATAACTGCTTAGCGAACATATAATAACATCCATAATAATTTATCCTGAATAAAAAAAGACGATTTTTGATAAAAATTTCATGTCACACTTATATTTTCCTCCGGAAAGTATTGCCGGCGAATATTGAACAGAAGTATTTTATTCCATACTCCGATACTACATGCTTTGAAACGTAAAACATCATAAAAGGGAAGAAAAAGCTCTTATATTAAATAACAGCGCTTGAAATAAATAATGCTTGGAACGCCAGTGTCAGAAACATTCGTCGACCTGGCATCCGGCTTGATATCTAGTTATTCAGAACGAAGAGAAACTCTGGCTTTTGAAGATAATGTTGACAATTTAGCTGTATACCTTGACTGTTAACTGGGAGATAGGCGACGCTGGTCTGCGGTTCGGGTTGCGGCATGTTTTTGTTACCTTATTTTTCCGACAACAAAATAAAATTCCGCCGAACGAGAAGAGATTTTTCCGACAAATGAAGTTTAATTGCGCGTTAGAATAACTCACTAACGTTCAATTTCGGTAGCACTTTTGATCTTTAAATTCGAAGAAAAAATAAAAATAAGGCAGCCTGAGGGACAACTGATATACAGACAATTCTGAACGCCTAATCTAGTTAAAAGATTGCAAATTATCTCTAACACTGGGAGTTCCGAATCTATAACAGCAAACTCATGAACGAATCATGTTAGAACTCACGTTAGAGAACAGTAGCGAAACACAGATACGTTCAACAACTGAGGCTACGGACGCAGGAAAGCTCAATTGCAACGACGGCTGGAAGCTCAGATAAGACGTGCAACGTGACTGTTGAGTCATCGTCTCAAATATAGAACGGGAGAACGAATTTTCCAAAGATGTAAAACTAGGGATGTCCACAGTTCGTTTTACTAGGCCGCTTGTCAAGAGAATCGAGGAGATAAATTTAAAAAAAAAAAAAAAAAATGAAACCGACCGATATTTGCATAAAAAAACATGTTTGATAGTTCCCAATCCCGAACATTCGAGAAAGTTTTCACCTAACTGATTGGTAACTGTAAGGGAAAGCTCGCTACCATCTATCGTAATTTAATAATGTTTATCAAGAGAGAACATTTCTTAATCTTTTTCTGATATTTCAACGTTGTTCGTCCAGAGGTGAAAATGAAATAAAACCACATAAGGCCCCCGCTGGAGCCGAATTTGTCTTATTTCGGGGAACTGACAATTTTTGTCAAGAGTGGAAAAATTCTCCCGATCTCATCATTGAAATATATAAGTTTCCAGAAGTTAAGCGAAAAAATACCAAATTTTCAAAAACCAAACCAAAAACCATTTTTGTAACAAAATGTGTAGGTACTTTGAATTTCATCAAACTAGTCTTTAATAAATATATGCGACATAATATGCATTTCTTTGGCTCTAAATAGACGATAGCATGTTTAGACTAAATAAATATTTCCTTCTCGACAATATTCGTATGTTTCATATACTTTCGACACGAGCGAATTCAAGTTCACTTGATTCGCACTCATAAAATGAACGGCTATACAAATAGCCGGTTTCTATCCCGAAAATAAAAAACACGGTATTTGATAAATGGAGTGTCGGACGAGGGTAAAACCGAATAACACCAAGATTAATGGATCGATGACCCAGGGACGACCTTCGCTCGCCCACGCAGGTGAACAACAGGTTTTACAGGTCGGAAAATATATTTTACACCCTTTCCACTCTGAACTATGCTTATCGCCACTAATTATTTTCGTAAATCATTATCTTACAGCGGACACTTTAATCTAAGAAATCTCATCAGATCACATCAAACGATCCGAAAATAAAATACATTGGTTGTTGTCGCTGATACATAATTGTGAGGTTGAGGTGGTTGAGGTTTTCAGTTTTTACCAACCATGTGCCTTTCTATTCTAGTCAAAAAATGCTTTCATTCGTTGTAGTAGCTCTTAGTAATTTATTAGTCTCTATGTTTCTAGTCACTTGCATCTTCTAGTTTTCGTTTATAATTATATTTTCAAGCTTTTAAAACTAGATTAGGACGAACCCTCCTCACGAGCGACCCCTCTTTTAAATAAAAAAAAGACTTGACACGCTAATTTCTAAGATGTTTCCTGAAGAGGCCCGTGAGGGCGAAGGCGCTCGAATTAATATAGATGATGATAAGGAGAACTGGTCGCGTTTTGTCTCCACCTCAACCTCACAACGAAAATAAAATAAGAGAGGAAGACGCATATAACAATAAATAAACTATACAACGAAATATAAATATTTTCTTCCCATACTGATCAACACAATGAATCTGCACTACTGTGGTTAATATCCGATACCCGTTAATTTTCCACCATTCCATCACTTCGGTAACAATTTCAGCGCATTTTTTCAACGCTTCATTCAAAAACGTCCTCTCCATCTCCAACACCCAGGATCAGTTATCAGATAGCTCTGAATCGTCCCGAATTATGGACAAGTTCCGTTTGCAAAGACAAAGACAAAGAAAGGTGGTCGGAGATTTTATCATACAAAAGACAGTTCGAGGAAAACCGTGGGCGAAATGGTGACCAATATTTTCAAGCTGACATTAACCGAAAATCATTGTTGTTAGTTCTTCAATTGAACAATCGAGAAATAAATTTGAATAAGATTGTTGTTTTTTCATTAAATCTCCCATTTCTTTGTCGTTCTTGTTTACATAGGTGCTTCACAAATATTAGTAAAGCCTGCAGTCTGAATTTTCACACTTGGCCAAATTTGACAATAATGTGATAATGATGATAAATACAACGGTTTATTATTCCCATTATTATACACAACATAGCTTCTTTTGATGCGATTTGGAATTGAATGCAGTTGAACTTCACTCGATAGTGGTTCTTGGTTTATGTTCTAAATTTTCTATTTTTCTATTTTCTGAGTTTGTAATGAATGCGTAACGGATTCGTGTATTCGAAACTGGATTAATTACAAAAAATTCAATTTATTAGGTTGAATTAAATCCATAGGGACGTACTTGATCTACGGGGAATCCTCTCCATCTGAAACTGGCATGACAGAAAATGCAGTTCGAACGGTGTAAATGGCTTTTGATAACACGATCCACGACAATGACCACGGTCGTCATTACACTGAACTGAATCGTCTTTGCCTTGACAAACATTCTACTATGCAGTTGGCTAAACTAAGGGAAACCGAGGGGTGGCAAGATCGATGGTGATAAGGATTTTGAATAAATTATAGGTACGAGGCTGACCTCAAAAGGCAAATGATGCAGTACTTGACTATTCAAAGGATAGCAGCGTATCAACAACATGACGCAAATATTTCATCAACTTCCGGCCAAGTCGTGAACATCGTCAATACTTGATAATCAGGATATCCTGGTCTCAAGAGCACAATATTTCATTCACAAGGCATTCAAATGTAATAAGTATGCACTTGAACTTGACCAACTGAAATCCTCGCTTGAACCACCGCGAGAGCTTTGCCTGTTCGAGAGAAAAAATGCAACATAAATGGAGCTTTCAAGATTTATATTTTGTATTTTGAGATTATTATGACCCATCATTGGTACAGAAAGCGTACTTTTGACAATACTGTGGAATCAGCAAGTTTGTGTACCATGATTTGATGAATTAAGAATATTCCGTTTATCGAAAAAAAAACATTATTCGCTTGGTTGTCGTCGCATTTATTGCAGTAGACTAGCCGTAGGGAGCCAGTAAGGAGCCAGGCAGACGATGTAACCCTTAAGTATCATTAAACTGTGCCGACTTGGCTGTGGACCTCATGGTTCCACGTGAGTAATAAGTAAAAAAGAGCTCTATAAATAATAGTAATACTGTACCTCCATGCTAACAACACTAATATGTACATAGGTCGCCCTGAAGATGCCCGAATGGGCGAAAGTGCTCGGCCAGCCATTAAAAATCTGGAGAATAAGTCGCCTGGTTTATCCCCCCTCACAACCCCTCTACTGAAAAAACATTAGCACTGACATCACCATTCATAATACATCAAATTACCCTAGGGTACACAAACGTGCTGTTTTCTACGGGAAGGAAAATCTGATCAAAGAGAAATCTGAGGAGAGCTCATTGGTTCGATATGGAATAGGCTAGCTGGGAAAAAAGTAAGGAGAGGTGTCAAATTTAGTGAGGGAGGTTCTAGTTGAGGAGAAGGAGTGGATCAGTATACCTAACTATGGAGAAATTTCGGATACGCCAGGAAAATATAAAATTAAATTACAATCAAATCTAGTGGATTTATGGTAGGGTTCGAACATGAAAGAAATCTTAATCCCAGATAGAATTTAATTTCAGGATAGGAGCGGAGTGTTATGGTTAAAATGTTCTTGTGGCCTCGAGTACATTCGGAAATTGGTAGGAAATTGGGGGAAAGAATTAGGGAAAATGAGAAGACTTTTCTTAGCGACAAAGATGATCAGCATTTATTTGCAATCCACCAAAGAGAATCCGCCCTTTCTTTTAGTTTTAACCTTCAGATAGGCAGTTTGTTGAGTTCCATCATCTTTGTCCTAAGGTATGCACGTTAGATGGACTTGAAAAATTCAAACCATGAAAAGTGATAGGGCTGGGAAATGTCTGAATGAGGTAATCCCTCAAGGATATTCTCCACTAGTTCCTTTCTGTAAAAGTATTTTTCTAGTACTTTCATCTTCTGTCACGACTTTCACTTCAACTTAGCTGTCAGTCAATAGGAGTCAAGCTTGCTTTTCCCTAGAACTATATTAGATGTGTTCTCCTGTAGAAATTTCAGTTGTATGATTGTTACTGCTGATGGCCTTAACGCCGGAATCGATTAAACTCATTTAAAAATAGTTGAATTCGTGGTTATCTCTATTCTTGTGACACACTAGTATCTCAGATTGACTTACTGGGAATGAAGATTTGAAAAGGCTGCCTTTGGCTCGGAGGATTTCCATTGTTGCTGGACATTTCAGTCATTTCGTCACCGAACAGTGATCTAAGCTGATTGTTTGTGCGGGACATTCGTTTTGACCGCTCTGAGACCTTGCGCACTTCACATGGAGAAGCGTACGCCAAATGAGCACTCCTAAACGTGACCACTGACAACGGGAAACTGAAATTGTTTTACTCGCTAACGTTGATAATCAAAAGCGCCTACCATTTTTTTCATTTTACCTGCTTGAGACCGTCACGCTAGCTTTTTATGGTATCGACTTACAATCAACATGAAAAGGGTCGATCAATTGCAGCCTTCCAGTTCATTAGATCAAAGTGGACGAGCATTAAAGTAGAACAAAGCGATTGAATTCTATTCGAAGGCCAAAAACCTTATAGATTTCACCGGTTGTTATGCAAAATGTGGCCAAATTAGAACAACAAAACTACATCAATCGATGGCGGTTGAAGTGGGGAAAACAAAACGTAATTGCAGAGTGGATGGGAACAGAGCATGCGTGTTAAGCGAAGCAATTTTCTCCCATTATTGATGTCGCTATACGGAAAATAAATTAGCTCCACTTTATAAACAAAACGCGTCATAATTACGAGAGTCCGAAAACATAACAAATAAAGAGGTACGTCACACGAATACTTTTTGCTCTATACGCCACTTACCTTTCTCAATACAAAGGCAAGGATGGAAGCAAAATGAAAATAAATTTTGAAGATAATTTAGAAGAAAAAGAGTTCGGTTTGGATGCGATAATGCAATACACCATTTTTTGATTTTACCACCAAAATTTTGATTTTAGCGGCATCTATTGAAATATCAGATAAATGTCGAAACAGGGCTACCACCTAGCGTTAGCCAGCCGTGCGAAGTTCACTACAATTGAGAAATACATGCGAATTTCTATTTAGGTACCTACATATATTTGTAATTCATGGAATCTAATGTTGGAGACCGTTGAGCGAACACGAATTGTGTGTTCGCGTAATCTGGTTTGCTGATTTAGGCTCGTCTGTTGCTCAGAATGGAAAGGTGGATTTTGCTCTCAGTCCCTTCTGAATAATAATTCGACCGTTATCTTCTAGTTATCGTCGTCAACCAGCGAAAAGCGGCTTGATTCTATGTTGAAATTCCCCGCTGACTGGAAACGGTTTGTTATTTCAGCAGGGCTCGAGAGGGTCGTGATTAAACCAAGGAACACGGTCCAGAGGTGGTATTGAATAAATACTGGGAAGCCGGGAGGAAGCAGCTGTGAGAGGGAAACACATGAAGCTCAATTTGGAATCCTCTCAACTGAAGCTGCTTTCGCGATAAAACGGTTGACGAAATTTCTTTATGGATTTTCCATGAACCACTCGAAATTGAGACAAAGAAAGCTTCAAAATCAATAAGTGCCACCATCCACACGTGCGGCTGTCATCAGGTTTGCTTTCAAGTCGACCGAATTATTTTTAAAAAATTCTTCTTCTCTTAAAAAAACAGAATTTCCAGGGAAATCGGAAGAATAAAAGATCTAGATTAATAATACGTTAATATCAAATAAATTCTTCTTCAACTTCATTTGGCAATTTCTTCTGCGGTGAACACTTTCAGAAACTGAATACAAAATCGATCAAAAATTCCGACATAAGATTTTTTTTTTTGAGCTGTAAAAGCAATGTTTTTGAAATTGATTTCATCCGAATAAATTCACATACCTAATCGGTCAATTACTGGTCTAGTGATATTTCGATGCATGCTTGATGAAAAAACACTAAACGTGAGTGCTCGATTTGGATTGCCAAAATGAACACAAAAATTCTTCTAGAATCAAATCAGTACGCAATGGTTGCAAGGGAATATCTCTCGTATGTGCGACTGACAAGCGAGGGCATTACTTTGCAGCCTAATCAGCGTTCCATCAGTGGCAGATTCGCCTGAATCTCGCGTGATTCCGACGAGACGTGTGACGCTGGAGCGTCGTTCTGAGCCGACACTTGTCGATGCCGTGCGCGGTAGCTGAGGGGTTTCGTCCATGGGCAGCCCAACATCCATGGCACGAGTCCAAGGATAGACTACCCCTCCGTTAAGTTGATCTAAAGACCGGCATAACCTTGTCATATAAAAAAAAAAAAAATTCTGAAACCATCTACTTATCAACAATAAGAAAAATGCTGATATTTTCCGAAAAATCGAAAAAATGATGAGAGCTACTGCTGAAGATTAAGACTTAATAAATTCCTGTATTTTTTCGTTTAAGGAATTTAATAATCTATAAATATCTGTAGAGAAATGTACATTTTAGTAAAGGAGACCATTGTATCCACTAGGGTAAGACAAAAGTAAATAACGCTACCAGAATAAACCAAAATAAAGAAACGAACCAAAATACAAAATAAAAAAATCAATAAATTAATTAAAATATATATTTTACCCATTTTTGTTCAATTAAATTTCGACATCGGAGAGAAATTTCAGTAAGACTAATTTACAATGGGTTTACTGGAAGGTTAATAAAGTGAGGTTCATAGTTCTAGAAGAAATATATCAAGCTTTAAAATAGAAAAATGATGTCGAGCAGGCTATAGCAGCCGAACAAGCATAAATAAAGAGCGACCAGCATTTTTTTTTGTAGCTTTTGACCGGTCAAGTCGCGAAACACGAGGACTAATGAAAAATTCAGAGCGATGCTACAAACAGAATAACATACGTGCAGTGCACGACTTACTCAAAAGTCCTATTTTTACAGCAACCACACAACCAACAGCATCGATAAAAATAGTCTATCAAACACTCGAATCGTTAGACTGCTGAAGAGCGAAAATTTCCAAATCACATGTGAGCTAGGCTCATGATCGGGAGCGAGTTCTTATGGTAGAACCTTACCATGATTGTGTCCATGGAGATGAGTTCGACAAACAGAAAATGTATTAACCTTTCTGATAGGATGGCCACTGATCGGAGGTCGATAAGGCCACAAGTGGAGAGAAGAATGATCCTATTATATATTATTTGATGGATGGAACGTGAAGTAGTAAGAAAATCGAACTTGTAAGTTCTTACCTAGTCCTTTCAACTCGCTAAATCCACTCATCAGCAGTTGATGACATTTTGGCAGTAGTTTTGAAAAACTGAGCGACGCAATTCAACTGAGTTGATCTAATAGAAAATGAATGATTTTGTTTTCGTGCCTTTGGTACGCACTCGAAAAATTCTTTGAATGTAGTTTTTTTTTTCTATAAGGAAGAGTGTATAGAATAAAAAATAAGTAATATTTAAAGTAAATATTTATATTAATTTAAAATGGAAGTATTTACAACCGATTTCCTAAGTTGTAAGATAAAAATGTAAAATAACAAAACATAAAACATCGGGAAAACTGAGTGCTATCGTCGAAATGTCAATGTTTTGACTCTAGAATTAGAATCCGTGTTAAATTTCTTTGATACGATACTTTTCCAAATCGCGAGAAAAAATCTCAATTTTCTCTATCTCTCGTGGCCCGTGGGGCGGACCAAAATTCGAAAAAAATTATCCAGACGTCAACAATGTTTTTCTGTCAAACTTTTGCTCCTGAGCGATAAATTTATACAATTCTGTAAACGTTCAATCACAAAATGCAGTGTTAAAGTGATTTTTTTTTAGTGGAAAAACCTTTTTTCGCATATACATTATTAAAGTGTGTGCGTCATTTAGGGACAGATGAAACAATCACCTAGTGTGTCTTAATAATGGCACTGCGCTCCAACTCTCCAATTACGTTGATGAGCTACGAAGCGAGAGAGTGAATAACGTTTAGCAAATTTTGCTGTAAAATAGGTGCGGAACGAACAGGGAAAAGGCATGTGCCTCGTACAATAGAAATCTACAGCAGAAGAAACTCGAGAAGTAAAAGAATGAGAATACTTGAAATGGCGCAGTGCCAACCCTGCCTCCACAAACGTCACGGGCATTGCTTCCACTAGGAGTAGCTTCTTCTCAACGGAACCAAGCAGAAATTGCAGTCGACATCTAGCAGGGCTCGAGTTTAAAAAGAGGTAAATTCAATTCCACGGGGAAAATAAAATTAAATGGAAATTCGACTACACTAGGTAGACATTACACTCCACAGCAAATATCCAACGAACTGACTCGTACTTGTGAATGCCAATTTCATGTTGGAAGTATTCCTTTATTAGCATATCAACAGAAGAAAGGAGTCAAACGAAATAATAGTTCGGAGACAATTTAGATTTCGTTGGTCGTACAAGCCGTTTGTACAACAGAAAATGGTAAACAGGAATGTTAAAATGAGGCAACTTTTGAATACCGGTGATATTGTGTGCTTAAAAAATTGAACATAAAAAAAATACGAACGCAGAGCAGTACAGTTCTTAGATTGAGCTTATGCCGAGCGTGGTCAAACGAAGAGAAAGAGTTGCTATATGTAATGGTCCACGGACCACACTAAATTATTCTGAGAGTTAAGTTGGTAATTATTGCGGAGAGGGGGAGATGAACTTGGCGACTGTTTCTCCATCGCTCCTTTTATTTGCCAAGTGAGACATTATTATAGGAAGAAGACAGGATTACAGAATGAATAAATGTAATCACAAAACATTCATGACACAAAATTTTTCTTTTTAATTGACGAGATAGAATTTCTTTTGACTTTACAATTTCTGTTAATCGCTATTTTCCAAACTTTCCTGGAATCTTTATTATAACTGGCTCGCCAACTGGATTTATTTATTTAGATAACCCTCATAATGCTACAACAATAAAATAAGATGGTGTCTAATGAAGCAAATTTTTTTGCTTCCTCTCCCTTGAAGAAACATCTACTTGATGCATGATTAGAATATGATGCCGAAAAGAATAAACTGGGTAATAAAGAGAAGGTTCAAATTCGTTAAACTAAATCTCAGGAAATTGCTGTAATTTTAAAGAGGCATCCTAATTGGGCTGGTGATTAAACAATTGACTCTTTCGGGCATCCTAAGGGGTACATTGGTCCACCTGTGACCTCATCGGCCATACCTATGACCTCACAGATACCTGATTGACCTAGGTAGCCCTGAAGATGCCTGAATGGGCGAATAAAAGGAACGGTGGAGAAAGAGTCACCAGGTTTGTCTCTTCCTCACCTCAACAACTACGTGAAAAACTCGACAAACAAAAGAAGATTCATTGTTTTGCGTAGGTAAGATGTAAGTTCGTCTGGGCGCCACACGTAAAAATTTCGATTTCCAGGGGATGAGGTGGAGAAAAACCAGGTGACTCATTCCGAGCACTTTCGCCCGTGAGGGCGACGTGGTGCCATAGGGCCCACAGCCAATTAAGCTCGGCCAGCGAATAAAGAAACGGAGGATGAGTCACCTGGTATTTTTCCCCCTCACACCCCCTGGACATCAAAAAATGGAAAAGTAAAAATTCGTATTCAGACTTACAGATTTCGAAAGGCTGGCTGTTCTGTCCTCGTTCGATGTCTGCGGCAGTTTTATGAGCCGGAGACGGTTCACCGCTAGCGTGATGCGCAGCCATTTCAAGGGTCATCAACCTAGAAAGAAAGGATAATAGAAAAAATCTCCTTAGATAATAAATAGGTTTATAGAGGGAGAGGTGGAATAATGAACGTGTACCAAGTAATACAGCAAACGATTGACGATCAGGCATTGAAGCTAACATAACATTGTTGGCCAGATTCGGTATTCGAAGATGAGTGTTCATAGCGAGTCACCTTCAAGCTGTCATCATGCACGCTCTCTCTCATTTTTGAGGTTTCACGCTTATGACAGTGATGGTGATGTCATTTTGTTGACAGCTGCTAAGTGGTGGCTTTTAGAGGGTGGCTGTCTACCCAACAGATGTTCAAACAACCCCGAATGAATGAGCTAAGATACCATAATTAAGGAATGAGAAAGTAATTATTTATAAAGAATAGAAATCATTCCCATACTGTCAATGGAAGGAAGATGCGTCCACTTCGTGATTATAAGGTCCACTTTTCGCCGATTAGATCAGAGTAGAGCGAGTAGAGAAATTAAATTGGGTCGCTTTGCTCTTAGCTATCCTGAAAGCTTCCGAAGGAAGTAACTCCTCTGCTCAGAATGTGTTTAATTTTAACGCTACTACCCAGGAGTACTTCCTACATCCTCCCTCTTGTAGTTAGGAGTTTTTTATAAGAGGATTGCATGCCCCTTCCAAGTGCAGAGAGTACAAGTGCAGAGAGTAAGTACAAAAACCAACTTCATGCCAGTTTTCGGCGCTCAAGATTTTTGACCGCCGAGGTTAGATGCGGTGGATTTTAAAATGGAAATTAATTGACTCTCAATGGATTGGAAGTTGAATACGTGTTTGCCGATAAGGGAAACGTTAAGAAAGAACATTGAGTTAGGTAGGCACATAATTTATTTATTTATTTTGTACTTTTTTTCTTTCTATTTTCCATTCTACTATGTACTGCCTTGAAGAAGTAATAATTTAAAGCAGCTCGATTGACAAACAATTCATTCCGCGAAAATTTTCTGACTTGTGATTATTATCAATCTATAAAACTGTTAAACGAAGAAAACCAGATAGCTCAGAACGCCGAAGTTTAATAAGCTTGTCGCGGCAAGAAGCAGCCACAAAAATAGTTTTCTTCTCTCTGCAGAGCAGAGGCAGATGGACGGATATTTTCAAGGAGGAAGACGTACGTTCCGTGAAAGAGATTTGATGTCAGGATATGTGTAGTAGTAGTATAGAGTGATGTGTACAAGCTGGAATGAAGGGAGAATACTCATACATGCTGTGCAGTCTATCTGGTGTGGTATGAACACTGGAAAACCGCATCTTTCTCTGCTTCAGAGCTTCGGATCGATCGGCTGGGGCGGCTCATCTGAACATCTCGTACAATCCTGCCACCTCCAAACCTTTCCATCTAGCAGAAAACTCTGTCACACAGAATCCTTATTTGGAGTAACGAAATCTGACACTCATTCATGCGTCAATTTTCCCAACTAACCAGTCGCGGAATATATTTTTTTTAAAGGCCATAGCGGTTATAGTTATTGGGTGGAAAAATCACAAACTTTCATTTTAATCGAGAATTGCCGTAAATATTAAAATAAAACTTTAAATAGCGTTGCCCTTCTTTCGAACCTTCTCGTTTCTTGATTGGGTGAGGCGAGCGCTCATTAAAATGATTTATTGCAAGTAACCGATGCCTGCTGTAAACATGGTCATATCTTTTTATTGCTTTGTCTAAAACCGAGCGTATCTCGTCCCTAATTCTTATTTCTGAAAATTAACTAATTTGTAAAAACGTTATAGGACTTTTCACCAGCAATGAACCACTGAGGCAACATTTTTTCATTGTATTGGGTAGGTGAGGGGGAGAAGAACCAGGCGACATATTCTCCGATTTTTTATTTTCTGGCCCAGTACTTTCGCCCCTTCGGGCATCCTCAGGGCGATGTGGAACCATAGGTTACCACAGCCCAGAGGTACAGGCCCAGGTTACAGGTAACCTATGGTTCCACATCGCCCTGAGGATGCCCGAAGGGGCGAAAGTACTCGGCCAGAAAATAAAAAATCGGAGAATATGTCGCCTGGTTCTTCTCCCCCTCACCTACCCAATACAATGAGAGATGCGACGACTCAACCAAGAAGAACATTTTTTCATTGTAAACGATTTGGAAAAAGGTTAAGAGATGCATTTCGAAGGTGTCTAATCTAGTCTACCGAGCTACTTAGTTGCTCGAAAATCGGACTTGCTCACACAAAGTTTAAGAAAATCACTCACGAGTAGAGAAAATTTGAAATAGATAGTATTATAAGTCATAGAAAAGGAATAGAATTTGATCAGGCTCAATCTTTTGGTATATTCAATTTGAATTGACCATTTATTCGGAATTATCAAGGGTAGAGAGATATGAGAGGTTGGAAAGGACAACAGGCACAATATGGGATTTAACGGGCTTACAATATCCGGATCGAAAGAGATCATCGCGTTTTCGAACTGCAGATTTTCAGAGCGATTTCCACAAAACTGGAGAGTTTATAAAGCCATAGAGACAATGTACGTAGGACGTCTTCAGCTATATCCGAGGGAGATTAATATGACTTTAAATTAAGTAAATTTGGAGAAACGAAAATAATTAAAATGATGATATTTTCCAAGGAGAGAAAGCCTTAGTATTTAGCAAAAGAATACTAGATTAAAACTTAGGTACTATTAAAATTAGATGACTAATTGAATGCTTAATGTAAGAACAATCATTATTAGTAGCGTTTATGCAATTTCCCACGACATTATCGATGACTCACGCCGAGTCGTTCTTTATTCAGACCAATGAAGTTTCCAGTTTTTTCCTTGAATTTTCCTCCGTTATTTTTTTATCTTGGCGAGTTTGTGAATTACTCGTGTCGCCATTCGGTTACATAACCATTCGATAATTTGACAAGGGCATCGGGCTAGACGTTAGCCAAGTTAAAAATTTATCAAAAGGAAGGTTTACGAATACCAATTTCCCCATAGAAAATGTTTCTCTAGTTGAGTCGATCCATCTGAACACGCTACGACAAACTTTTTACCCCAATAGCGGACTCTCGCCCCCTTTACGCCTTTACTGAGGCAAAACAAGAAGCAATGAACATGAGACGGCTAAACTGGATTAAAAGAATCCTTCGCGATCACTGTCTCATCTTCAACGAAGCCGGCTAAACGAAAACCTCAACTGTAAAACAAACTTGGGTTAGATAATTTTCAAGGGCTGCCAGGAACTTACCGTTCTTGTACGGCATCATCTGGTATCAAATACGTACAAAAAGACTATACTTTTATAGAAGAGTGGTTCTAAGCAAACCGAAATCTCTGCGTAATGTACTTGTGGTTAAAATGATCCAGCTTCCAAACAGTCCGGAAAAAATAGGCAAATGTTTAACGAAAAAATATCTTGAAAATAGATACTTCCTAAATAGTAAAAACTCAAACTTTAATAGCCGAAATCAATGGAGATCTCGAACGTATCTACCGACAACGTTCCAAACCTTAGTTATTTTGTTTTGGTTTATTATTCAATAATAAACCATTGTAATCGCTCACGAAAAAATTTGTCTAACACCCGCTCAAAATTGGATGTTTGACGTTTCAAGGAATTTAGAATCCGAATATCGAATTAAAAAAATTACTGTCCGTCCGCCGTCAAACACTTTTCTGACGAAACTATAAGAGCTAAATTTCTTTAGCCAAATCGCTAGCTCAATTTTCAGGAGATTTTAGAAGGGTTTCAAAGGGAGGGAAATTAGTATTTTTTGCCTGTTTTTTGGACAAAGGTGTGTTTGGTATCAATTTTCAATTTTTGGACGCTGAATCGAATGAGACCATAATGGAGTCAATAAATTTAATGGTTCTCGATTTATCGCAGCTTTTGTGAATTTTCGCGATTTTCAGAAATTTGGCAGAGGGTGTACCTAACTAGAGAATTTTTAAATCGATAAAAATCGTTCTGTCCTCGCTGGAATGCTCGTAAATACTCTTCAGCTGTACTTTCAGGCAAAAAATTTAGCCATTAGTTCAAATTAATAATTTTCAAAAATTGAGACAAATTAAAATTACCGACAATAGTTACTACAGAGTTTTCTATTATAGTTACCAATATTTATTTTGTACGGTGGGAACATTCACACAACATGTTCGGACAAGTTGTTATCACAAAATGATGGTCTTCTTACATGATTATTGAAGCAAAGAAATGATAAACCTCTATACAATCATTTGCAGCGTTTTGGCAAACATAATGGAGAACGTGTTTTTTATTGAAGAATTTTTCGAACACAGAGAAGATGCACGAGGGACGAGATTATACACAAGTTTTAGGATTTGAAGTAAATCAGGTCCATCAGGAGTGCACAGGCCTCCATTGATAGGCCAGGCCTTCTGCATTACCTATGACCGGAACGCTGTGACTATCAGTGGTTCCTTCACAACACGTAACTCATCAACGCATAAACGGAGGTCTGCGTACCCGGCTTATCGACATCTCCCTATATTTCAATTAGGTACTAAACGCTCGACATTTAAGCTATTGCGTAGTAGTACCTATCATCAGTTATGTTCATTCATAATAAATAGAAAATTGAAATAAAAAACCATTTGCAGCCAGCTCGTGTCATCAGTTCGATTCTGAGAAGTATTTGTTTGTAAACAGACGATTAGCGATAGGCGGGACCATCACGGAACGATAGAAATATTCAATTGGTTCCAATTCCATCCAATTATTGAGCGGAATAATTAGGTAAATTAATAGTTAAATAATACACACCTCAGAATGAACAGGCTGAATCTGATGCGATTACGAACGTTTCAATCAACTCACGAACGAAGTCCGAGTATCCCTACGCGAATAACCGCGGAGTAAATACGTAGTTGCTTGTGGGTAGAGTGATACCGGAGTAGCACAAGCCACTTTCCTGTTGGTTAGCAAGACTGACTGCGCCGAGATGAGAAGATCATGCAGGAACTCCAGGCGCCCAGAATCACGAACTGGTGACTTGAAGTGGGTGGAGCTGCGGGCTGCGGACACAACAACAATTCAGTCCGCCCAAGAGAGAGCTGCTACATTCCCGGGATCATGGAGCAGGAACTGCTCGTAAGTAGCTGCTACTTGGTTATTATTTTTCGACAGGCTTGCGGTTCATTTTTTTTCTTCGCGGCTATGAATCACAAATAATTGTGAGTTAAGAAAGCGATAGAAAACTCAGATTTAATACAAATTAAATACTTCGAAGATCAGAATCAATAGATCGATCGATAAATTACAACTATAGCTCGAATAAAAAAAGCGAAAGCGAATAGAAAATTGCAGAAAACAGGTAATTTTACCTTCCCATATTTCTACTACTTTTTAAAGACAATCCGAATCTATCGGGACAATCACAAATTCACGCTGGGGAGGGACGAATCAGTCACAGTTATAAAATCGCCGTTCTCGCTTGTAGCAGCTACATAATTTCCCTCTCCACTTACAAGTTTGCACCGTAAAGCATGAAAATATGGTTAGCATCCACCACTCACTAAAGTTTCCATTGTTCAAGGTAGAATTTACGAATTGAATAAAAATAATAGAATCCAATGGCGTTTCAAATGGAGGTTTGACGCTTCGAGGGGATAAGTACGGGATAAACAAGTAGCGCTGCGACTTGTAGGTACGAAAGTTCATCTATATGATCGTTGATGAGAAAAATCAATAATTTTCATCGATTGCAACCAAAATATTTGATAATCAAACCAAATAGTGGTTCGAGTGTGAACACAACTCATTATTTCGGTCAATTTTGAAGTCGACTGTTAGCTCAACCAAGTCCAGTCGATCTTTGAAGGTAAGAATTTCAATGGGCAAACCTGTTTTGACGCAATTCAAGGTTTCATAGCGGTTTCCCTACGGTAGCATAGCTTTGCTGGTGAAGTAGCCTAGTGTTTTATCGATAAAATAATTTTCAAGTGTTCGCTTTGTAAAGTTTGAATTTGTAATAGCGACGAGTGTTACCATGTGAACTTTTCCGAGTGAAAATGTCCTATTAAGTTAATCGTCTGATCGACATAGCTTTATATCAATATGGAGCTGTCAGCTGGGAATCCCAAGTGAGTAATACAACTGCCCTTATACGGTTCGACATCTTCCGAGTTACCCAACTGTTGACTTATTTATTGCTATTTTGTGTCGTAAGTTAGAAAAACCATTATGAGTTCGAATAACGAGCGGGCGAAATCCGCTCGAAACGAATGCGTACAAGTGGTCGTGCGATGTCGGCCGATGAACGAAAAAGAAATAATGCACGGCCACGAGAATGTCGTTTCTGTGTATCCTTCGAGAGGTGTTGTCGAAATTTTTAATCCCAAAGATGACGACAGATCGTCGAGCAAAATGTTTACGTATGATGCTGTGTACGATACTAATTCTACCCAGCTCGACCTCTACGGCGAATCGGTATTTCCCTTGGTGAGCTCCGTCCTTGAAGGTTTCAACGGTACAATATTTGCCTATGGACAGACAGGCACTGGCAAGACGTTCACGATGGAAGGCCGCGGCTCCGGCAACGATCGAGGCATCATACCACGCTCTTTTGACCAGATTTTCACGCATATTTCGCGCTCGGATAATATGCAGTATCTCGTCCGAGCTTCGTATTTGGAAATATACCAAGAAGAAATTCGCGACTTGCTCGACTCTAACCAGAAAAAACGGTACGAACTGCGGGAAAGCGTCGATTCGGGCGTCTACGTGAAAGATTTACAATCGTTTGTTTGCAAGAGTGTTTCTGAAATTGAAAAACTAATGGCGACTGGAAATCAAAACCGTACGATAGGTGCGACCAATATGAACGAGCATAGCTCAAGGTCTCACGCCATTTTTATGGTGACGATCGAAATGAGCGATACGAGCAATCAGGAGATCAAGAATCAAGTTCGCGTTGGGAAATTGAATTTGGTTGATTTGGCTGGCAGTGAAAGGCAAACCAAGACCGGCTCGACTGGTACTCGATTGAAAGAAGCCAGCAAGATTAATCTGTCATTGTCAGCCCTTGGCAATGTCATCTCAGCTCTGGTTGATGGCAAAGGACAGCACATACCGTATAGAGATTCAAAATTAACGCGCCTTCTGCAAGATTCTCTCGGAGGCAACTCGAAAACGATAATGATTGCTAATATCGGTCCTGCGAGTTACAACTACGAGGAAAGTTTAACGACGCTGCGTTATGCTAATCGAGCTAAGAACATCAAGAATAAACCTAGAATCAATGAAGATCCCAAGGACGCTCTATTGCGCCAGTACCAAGAGGAGATCAGCCGTCTTAGAGCTATGTTGGAACAGGCTAATCAACCGATTGCCCTGACGAAGAAAGATAAGAAGAAACAGATGCGAAAGAAAGAAGATACAAATATTGGTGATGAGAAGAGTCGCGAGGAAATGCTGAACGAAGAAGAAGCAAACCTTATCAAACGAGAGAGGAAGGTGATGGACGATGATGACATGCCAGAAAAACAGAGGAAAATGATTTTGGACGAGATTGAAGGTCGAAAGCAGCAAATCGCTGAAGAAAAGAAAGCACACGAAGAGCTTATGAACCGTATTCAGGCGATGGAAAGTAAGCTTCTTCGCGGAGGTAAAAACATCATCGATCACACGAACGAGCAGCAAAAGGCTTTGGAACAACGTCGAATAGAGATCAACGAACGTAAACGGAAAGAGCTCCAGATGAAGCAGATGCTTGAATCGAAAGAAGAGTCGATGGAAGGAATACGAGAAACATACGCTAGTCTTCAACAAGAAGTGGATTCGAAAAATAACAAAGTGAAAAAGCTGTATCAAAAGCTGCAGAGTGTGCGGCAGGAAGTTCAGGACACTACTGAGGGCTTCAATGCTGACAGACGCGAGTTGGAGGATCACCATAATGCGTTGCTTAAAGATTATAAGCTTCGCCTTCTGATCATTGACAATTTCATACCCCCTGAAGAAAAGAAACGAATTTCGAGTCGTTTATTCTACGATGATGAAGAAGATGCATGGAAAATGATGCCAGATAGCGAGCCTACTAAAGCATTAGGGCGGTTGAGAGCCAACTTTTCCGAAAGGCGACCTGTCAGCGAATATGCAAAGACTGCTCGTGAGATCGGCCTTAATTACCGTTACAAAGGTGAAAATATCATCGAACTTGAACTTGAAATGCCAGAAAAGACTACCAAAGAGTACCTTGGGCCTGCTGTTGCCCCGTCAGTGTTGTCTGCTCTAGAAGCTGCGCTGAAGGGGGAAGAAGATATTGACGTTGATGCTTCACCAACCGCTCCCAACGCTGGACGAAGACGTGGAGTCAAGTCGGCGTACCATGGACATCACAGACCTTCAACGTCCAAGATGGCTGCTGCAGGTGGCGCTACCTACCCCAAGACTCGTGGCCTCGTACCAAAGTAAAAAATCCATCCGATCGAGTCTGTTATTGTCTTGCGGGTGACACACTAGTGAGGAATATTACATGTGGTTATGTTGGAATAATTTTTAAACAAGGTTGGTTTGAGGCGTTTTATTTATTTTTGTTTTTAGGCGTGGATATTCAAATATTACAGCGTACTATCAAATACTATAGTTAATGCTGCTTGTACTTTGTCGATTGTTTCTACCGTTATTTAGTTTTTCCACTGTGGTCAATTTCAACATTCGCTCTTCAAAATTTGTATGAGCAAAAATGAAAAAAACGTTTAACAAAGTTTGACTTGATTAGTTAGCGAATTCAATCACGATCTAAATGTCACATTTACATTTTTCTTTCTAACCAAAATCGCCATTTGGTCATGAGTAGATCTTCTGTTGTGAATTGAACAAGTGTACACGCATTTGCTGAAGTTGAATTTATTGTCAGGTCGTGTTCAATTTCTAAGCGAATTCATGTGCCGAGGAAACCGGAAATGGAACGAACGGGCAGCGAATTAATTGTTGAAAACGAAAAACATTCCACTGACTTCTACCAAATTTATTGCAGTCTCCTCTTTCTGTTACAAGTCTGTTGGCATCTAAATTAAGGTTTATAGTTTGGAAGTAAGATTATGTTCCATCTTGTGGCTGAGGACTTCTTACGGTATTTATTGCGTTGTTTGATTTTCTGATGCCCATTGAAGCCCGACAGTTAATTATTTATTCCTCGGGTTTGCCTGTTTGCTGTTTCATTTAATATGGACTGCTAAGGTGTAGTTATCGCCCATTACCGCAGCAATGGTAGTAGGTCTTTGGATTGTTATACCCTCCAAGCTAATTATGTGTGGTTCAAATTACTAGCAAACTCTAACATTTCTGTTGTCGTACTTTGTCCGAGGCTTAGCCTGCAGATAGCTTACATCTGCGTTAGTTTTGACAGCGATTGGACAAAAGCATAGAATTCTCATGTTCACTCGAATTTTTCTTCTTCTTTTGGTGTTCCTAATAGCTTACACACCTTTTGGTATTAGAAAGTGCCCTCGAAAATTTAGAACACCTATCTTCATCATTCCAATCAGTCCGAATTCATCAAATGCACTTTTTCCAATCGAGTGTACAACTATTTATCCAACAGATTCTAGTCTATCATGATCCTGTTACCTTAGCTTTATTTCATAAAATGAAACGATTATTTGCTTGATGGATCGTTCAGTACTCTTCAGAGTTCACTGATGGTTATCAAGCGATGGTCGTGTGTGGATCCTGTTGAGGGAATCACTCTGTGCAATGCTAGGTTTTTACATAAATTGATAAATTTCGAAATTGCAACTATCGCCCTTGGTTATAAAATTGTATTCCATGGTCGCCTTTTTCCAAATAATGTTTCAAGTTCCTCTACCCCTCAACCTGTTGCAAGAGATTCAATCTAATGAAACTTTGTCTGAGGAAAGTTAGTTTTCTTTACTTGATCGGTTCTTTTTGTATCACTTTTTGCATTCCGACTTCTCTTTTTTAATGATGATAGAAGATCAACCCACGTGCAATTATTTGGTCGTCAACTATTGGGGATAGGGTGAAACAAAAACTCACTGCTTCATCACCGAGTTTTTGGGAAATATATTCCCTGATAATGGAAATATATTTCACGAAAGCTCGATGACTAAGCAGTTAGTTTTTGTTTAACCCTATCGTCCCTATCCCTGATCTTCTATTTTTTATAAACTATCTTGCAAAAATTCCTATCCATTTTATTTCCAGACTAGTTTTTAGTTTATCCCAACGAGCTGATGGTTTTTCTGGGTTTAACTTAATTGCTCATCAAATCCAAGAGTATTAAGCGTACTTTGTATTAGGTCTAGATATTTTTGAAGTGTTACCATTATTTGCTCTTGAATCCAACGAATGATAGGCGACGTCCTCTAGCTTTATTTCTTTCAACTTTTGGCTAGTCAGAGCATTTCTACTACAAATATGATAAATTTCGGTTTTTTGTTAGCTTTCTATTGAAATTCTTTGCTATTATTTATCATATTTATTTGATCGAAGTGTAACCATTATTAAATACTCGGACACACTCGCGGATTAATCGGACTTTTGAATTTTTCATTCGGCCTGAAGTCAGTTGTTCTTATTCTACCAAAATTGTCGCAATTTTGAAAACATGTTTGTATTATGATTACCATTCTTCCTATAAGTAACCTATTACATCATTTTAATCGCAAATATTTTCAGTATTATTAATTTACGTTGGGTACTGCTATTACGAATACTTAGTTGATAGGTGAAATTCCCTACTGTTTTTTATTTGTTAATTGTTATCGGTAATGCGGTATCGACTCTATACGATTACTAAGGAAGGTCCTCAATGCTGATTATTAGAAGTATTTTTCATATCTGCTGTTTGATGTCTTACTTATTTAGGTTATTCGATTATGAAGATTTAAAAAAAAAAAATCTAGTTGCCGTTGATGGTGAGAGTTACAAAAATTATAGCAGAACTTTTCTCAAGGAGCGAATGCTACATGTATCAATTTATCTTTACTTTCCTTTGAAATGCTGATTTCAGCTGATAATCAAACTAGGTCGTAATCGTCATTGGTATTTACAAAAAAAAAAATTAATTCGGCGTGTGAATGTTTTTTAATTAACATTTTTCTTTGGGCCTTCCAAGAAAAACAGATTTATTACCTGCATGCGTAATTATAAGTATAAATTGGAAAAATCTAACTCGTAAGCAGTATTAGTAAGCATTCCTTTATATATTACCAAAAATAATGACGTTCATCCTTGTCCAGCCCTTCTCATGATTACCTACTTTATTGTCAGAACTAATCCCAGTTGAACGAGTAATCGTATTAGCTTCTATTTAATGTATTCTTCGTGGTATATCTTCCTTTGGTTCACACGGATTTTATTTTTTGATTCAAGGCTTCATTTCTAGTCAGCATGCCATAACATCATTGAAATAATATTCTATTGTTGAAAGTTCAGTCGTTTTTACGAACGTTAGGTTCTGTATTGTACAACTATTTTCTTTACAGTTACAATTATCGCTCGTCAAGTATCAATATTTACCTATATTGTTGATTTTCTTATTTATCAAAAACGTTTTGTAATAATAATTTTTTTCGGTGGTTTTGCCAATGGTTTACTCAACCTTTTCCCATCATTATCAATTTGATACTAGCCCCGGTTACCTGGTATTTTTTTCTTTTAACCAACAGGACAGGGTAACTATTGAAAGACATTAGTTATGAGAGAAAAAGTGTGAAAGAGCTCGTTGCTAAAATTGGAATTTATAGAATATTTTAATTTTAAATCATTGTGGTAATAAAATAGCCCCCTCTCTTGGATGCCAACAATAGCATCAGGTGATAGTCACTGTTTTCATAATTTGTTGGGATTTAAAAGGAATTGAAGCAATTATCTGAAGCAATATCTTCAATTGAATAATATCAAATTTGGCATCTATTAATATGTGAATGAATTACTGTAAAACGTTTTTGTTGATCAGAGGATAAGGCTCTAAGTCCTCTGCTGTCCCTTGCGTCCGTCGATTCGATGCGCCTTCAGCTATGGGATATTTCTTGACCCCTGCAATATAATATCTATATTTTCTATGATAAAGCCTTCCCTCTTGTCATAATTTAGAAAGGTCATCAGTCGACCAACACATAAACTAACTAAATTAGTTAGAATTAAAGAATTAAATTCTTAGAGTTTTGCGGTTGAGAATTAAAAAGACGATGCTAAGTTTACTCGAACCCTACTCTAATTATTACTAGCAGAATTTTTATTCAATGAGGCGGTATAAAATATTCAACAGAGAAGGTATAAAATATTCAACAGAGGATTTCAATATCTAAAGACATTACATATTTGTATTTCATGACATGGAAACTAAAAGAAGTCCAGACACGTGTTTGAGATAAATTTAACAACCAGTCGATTGTTGAACTTCAAAAAGCGTTTTAGTCGCCTGCAGAAATTTGTCTTTCTCGTCATCGTTGATTCGGAGTGGGATGACATTAGAGATTCCGGTCGTATCAAGAACACAGGGGAGCGAAGCAAACACTTCCTCAGAAACTCCGTGAAAACCCTAGGGACAGATAACATTTATCAAACTCTTCGCAGGAACTTCTCAGAAAAAAATTATTCAGTAGTTGATCAAAAGGAGGTATTTTCGGTACCTGCACAAGTGTAGACACAGCGTGAATTCGTCGCGAATTGTGAAGTATAGTTCGACAAATGTCAGCCACATTTAGGCCAATGGCCCAAGAAGTGTAGCCCTTCAACTTTATGATGTCGTACGCGCTGGAATGAACAATTCAATACCACGTGTTAGAGAATCACTCACATTTAATGCTTCGATTGGGAATGGGATTCGTTGGCTCACCTATTGACAACCGCCTTGTGCAATTCTTTGAGAGATTTCTCTTCACTGATACCTGAAGGATGGTTTAGTTCCTCTAAATTGACGCCACCGATTTGCAATCGAGACCAGACTGGCACTGTAACAATTAATCTGTCCACGTATTGCTCTCTCAAGATGCAAAATTGCATCGACAGTTGGTACGCTGGTGCAAAAAAATTGTTTGACCCAATAAAACGTATATTTCTAACACCTGGAGGACCCTGGGACTAGCTCTCCACAAGAACCACCAAACTAAACAATCATTATTGTTTGGTGTCCACATCTAGCCGTTTTACCAATTAGCATTGCTCTTTGAAACTACTTACCTGCGTATTACAAGACCATAGAAAACTGCTAATTTCATGAAAACCCCCTCGAAACTGTCTTTGAATTTTTATCAATGAAAAGTGTTGAAGAATAACCACATAATAAAACAGCTTAGTACCCACCGCTAGAATCACCGTGTTCACCAATGATCCAAATATGAACGCATTTTGGACTGATGTTGATCTTCTCAGCTATGAGGAATTTTAGTCGACCAGTGTCGAGGCTAGTGCCCGTCCCAATTACTGTTCCAACTGGCCGACCACTGATTTTCCATGCGCAGTAGGTTAGGACATCGACTAGAACAGTTGTTTTCAGTCACAAATTATGCTAGCGGAACCACTTCATGAAAAAAATGACCAGGATTGCTTAGTGAGCTGAAAAGGTGCTTCCACTACAAAGACAAGCTTTTGTCAAATTATGGGATTGTATTCAACAAGCTACAATTTGAATTGTTCACCTGGGTTGGTCACGAGAAGAAGTATAGCGTTTGGGCTGTATTTAAGGAGCTTTGGTACAGTTTCTTTGAGAATTTGAACATTTTTTTCGATCAACTGAAGGCGGCTTTCGCCTTCTTTCTGTCGAGCGCCTGCAGTGATTACACAGATCTTCGAATCTTTTGTTACAGCGTAGTCTGAAAATTCGAAAATTATCTAGGCAACATTAGGATATTCAATACAGAGGGCGCCAATTACCAAGTAAAAATTACAGTTGGGTTCTCTTCAACGTACCGGTACTTCCGTAAATTTTAACTCCTGGTGTGAATACAGACCCCTGTTGTAGGTCCATGATTTCTCCAGTTAGCTTGTCTTTGACCATATCAACTAGGGCAACTTCATCTGTTATCCCCTGTTGAACAGTAACGTGGACAATTTATAGGAGAAACACATCAATAAAAACTCGGAAAACTAGCCGCCTAGTTTGTCGCTCCTCAACAATAAACCATACTGGTGGGAATACTATAAACTAGTTTCAAAGAAAGCTACATGTTACAAACCATACCTGAGAAACGAGAGAGAAAGCGCAAGCCATGCCGACTTGACCCGATCCGACGATCGTCACTTTGCTCAGCGGTTTTCCATTTGGCCGGTCCGTCACACACATTGTCGGCATCGATTCCATGTTAACGACTGATACTGTTAATCAAAAAGTTTCATGACAGTTCTAAAAGGATGTCACCATTGGCAAATTGTAACGGTAAAATCTTAGGAACAACGAGTCGTTGAATTAAAATTGTTTTTAGACAATTTTAGGAAGCTGAGCTTTCTTGAAATTTGATTTCATTCAAACATCCGATTGAGAGGATTGATTGGAATTGGTTCCTAATTTCAATACGTCGTATTGGCTGAATTTTTCGCAAATGTTTCTTTATTTTCTTCATCATATATCTTACCTTTTGGTACATTTGGTACTTGTAATTGGTTCAATTTAAAATTGAACTTTATACGAAAAATTGCTGAAAAATACCTACTTACATAAGAGTTAGTTGATGTAATAAAGTGGTTCTATATATAAAAAAAAATAATAAATTAACTACCTAACTAATTGTTAATAAAAAAAAATAAATATATATATATATTTTTTAAATGTGGTCCCTCGATATCTGAGTTAGCTTTAAAAATTAATAACCTGCTTTTCGCAAATTAGCTCAAACTTCTCGAAAAAAGATACATACGTTTGGTTTTAGCTAAACGATTTTTACTACTTTTTAAATAATTGCAACACTACCTAATTATTTTTCAAAGATGAAACTTGAAAAGTAAAGTGGTAAAAAAATGGAAGAAATGAAAAAAAAATAGTGGTGTACCTAGATCACACAGTACTGCCATGTTTGAGTCGGAAACCAGGTATACCCGATTATAAAATCGAGAAACTCATTCAAGGCCGCAACTTGGTAGAACACAATATTGTTATTCAATAAAATATTGGACCACGTCGATCTAAGATTGCCTGACTGGGCAAAAGTGCGCGGCCAGCTAAGAAAGAATCGGAGGATTAGTCGCCTGGGTTTTCTCCCCCTCTCCGATTATATTGGTTTTTGAGGCCTGTAAAAATCTAAATACGCACAAGTGAAAAAGCTCAAAAAATGTGAGTACGGTGTGTGGGCCAATAGATGAAAAACGCTGCAAATGACTGCACAGTTTATTTTTCCTTAACAGACCATCTATTTGCGAATATAACTTGTCCACATATTATGTGAACGTTTTCACCTAACAACAGATTGAAATCTATAACTGAAAACTCCGTAGCAGCTATTGTAATTTTAACCATTTTTATTTTTTTCAATAAATTGTCAAGCTAAATTTTTCGCCCAACAGCACAGCTGTAGACAGTGTTTTACGACTATACCAACTTTGATAGAACGATTTTTATAGCTCCAAGAACTCTCGAGTTATACCCTCTCCAAAATTTTACCATTTTTTTTCTAATTTAATTTTTTTTTAGACTATTGATGCCGCGACTGTCATGAATCGCAGCGTCCAAAAATCTATATAAATTGACAACAAATTCACCGTTTTCTGTAAAACATAGGAAAATACGAATTTTCTCTTCTTCAAAGGCCCCCAAAAATACTCTAACCATTGAGGTAGCGATTTGGTTAAAGAAATTGATTTTCGTTAACAATTTCAAGAATTTAGCTATTATAGTTTTGTCAGAAAAGTCTTGACGGTGTAAGGCGAACTGATTTTTTTAAATTGGATAATCGGATTCTACATGCTCTTGACTTCAAACTTAAAACATCAAATTTTTTCTCGGGCGATTACAATGGTTAATTGTTGAATAATAAACCAAAATCTAACGTCATCTGCTCGCCACAACAAAACGTATTTAGACATCAACCGTTCAAAAATATTAACTCTTATGGCCTGTAAAAATCGAAAAGAAAAAAACTTCGAACGCTACTTCACGGGAGTACTGCGTGTTATCCAAAATCCGAGAACGGCTAATTTTGTACATTATATTGAATTTCATTCATTTTTACAGAGATGTGGCTATTGTACTAACTTTTTGATTACAGATACACAGACACTTGTTTTGTGTTTCTGAGTGTTTAGTACTATGAAAATTTCGCCTCCGCTTTGAATTCGACTTTTCGAACGATCAGAATACTTCCATTTACTATGTAAACATCGAAGGAATTAGTGATAGTTAGATTGAGAATATTTTCGCTCCAAATTCAGCTTTGAATTTTCTATATAAATATGTATCAAATTAAGACTGAGGCGATCTGCCATTTTTTAAGTCGTGTTCAAAGTAGAAAACGAATCTAATGATATCTATCACACGACCATATTCATGCCGCACCATTCATACGAACTACTGAACGTAACAAAAACTGTATATGAGTTGTATGTGTTTCTTGTATACGTACAAATATCACAGTGGGCCAAGTTGAAGCTGGACCTAGCTGAACCGGCTCGAAAATCAGAGTGCAAAGAGCTCACCTCTACTGAAGCTTTGACGCTTGGGCCTCGCTCGTAGAGCTCGATTGGAAGGTAAACAGAGGTGCAGGTCGGTGGCCCATTGGGTCCAGGAAAGCGTTCATTGTAGAAGGGATAGGCAGGGATAATCCCCATGAGAGAGAAGTGATACTTGGGAGGCGAATGTCAGTCATCGGACACACAGGCATTTGACTACGAAGGCCGAGCAGGATTAATTAAACCGACGTGACCGAAGTCAACCAACTATAGATGTCAGTGGGTTGCAGCATGTGATGTATTGTTAAGTAAGAGTCAAGCTGTGCGTGTAGGAGGGCCGCCTGCCTAAAGTCACGTAGACTAAACCAACAGGAAACAAGATCTGGTTTCTCTAAGGTATTTGAACTATAGCTTTCTGGCCTCCCTTTATGTTTCTGGCCTAATGCACTTCTTCATAGATCAGTTAGAAAAGCGGCGTGTTAGCTTTGAATGGGAAAACTGTAGAGTAGTCTAGGTTGTGAGAGTGCTTTCAAGGTAAAACCTGTTTTAGTGAGGGTACTTGCATACTTTATTGTATTTCGGGCAGCTGAAAACTATCAAAGCTCTGCGGACAGAAATAATGCTAGATAAACTTTTAATCATCAGAGAACGCGTAAAAAATAAACGGCAGTCCAAAAATAGTCCAAAAGGAACTAACTCTTAGTTACATTAAACAGGATAAAATTTAGAGCTCAAGTTTTGTGTATTAAGTGTATTTTCTCACAACGGACAGATCAGGTAAATCGGATAAAACTCGGAAGATGCAAATTGTGAAATTCAAATTTCAATTAGGTGTCCAAAATAAAAAAGGTAACAGTTTTCTGGATCAAAGAAATCGAGTAGTAAATTTATCAGATTCTAGAAATTCGAGAGCTGAAATTACCAAGTATAATGGTACCAGTACTAGCTTCTGCAATAGCAATTCAGAAAAAATAAGAAAAGAAAAACTTACTACGAAGCTGATCCGGGCTGCAGCAGGGGTTGTTACCCATCCAATTTTCAACTGACCCGGTCGACTCTTTTGAATCTTTGATCGGGAGTTCAATAGCGAAATATTCCACACCTTCGATGCACTCCCCACTTACATGTATTACCATCCCACCCCAAGCTGTGCAAAGCTCAAACCAGCCCCGATTTCCGAGCACACCATTCATCTTGACAAAATCGAATACCTAACAATAGAAAACCTCTCAGGCAGCTTTACACATGACCCCTCTTCTCGAAAATACACGAGAAAATACATCGTCTCAAAGACACCGAAATCTAGGTTTATCGGCTTGAAATTGTTTGGCGAAATAGATAAAATAGTGCGATCCTAAAACACAGATGGCTCACATGCAAGGCTCCACATATCGCTCTATCCTTTTCTACTTTCTTCGACTCCCTGAAGTTAGTCTCAAATGGATTCGGCTCGGTTTAAAGCGTTTGATATCGATTTATAAATAGCCGAACGGTAAACGTCATTCGTGACACACGAGTTACCATGAAGGTAAGTTCGGCCTAATGCCAATTCCACGACAGTTTCCATAAAAAATAAAATTATTTCCCCTAGCAGATTTCTATTGACTTCAATCGCGGAGAAAGCAATAGAGAAATTGAAATTTCAAAGAGGTGTTCAAAATAAAAAAATTGACCGTTTTTTGAATCGAAGAAATTATTCGGTGATCTTCGAGTTGTAAGTTAATCTGATACAATGAATAATAGAAAAATAATAAAAATTAGAGACGCAACACTATAATGTAGAAATGCGGAAGCATTTTTGAGTTCAAGGGGATTAGAAAGCTGTAAGAATATTTTTATTAACGTAAACATTTCCAATAGCCTCATGATCATTATTTACAATAAGAGTAGAAGACAAAACCTAATTAACAATTTCCAGATAAGAAATTCTAATTTTTTTCAAAGATGGTTAATATTTAATTTTCTCTATTCGAATCGATAATAGCGTAGATAACTTTTCACGATTTACAGCTAAAGGAAAACTTACCTTAAAAAAATTGGTTATGCTTTTCATAAGGTGGACTTGAGAACGCTCATGGTTTGAATAATTATACATCTTAAAGGTTAGGAAAATAACAGAAACTTAGAATTTACCGGACGAACATTTAGTTCGACCTCAACTGATGGACTTTTTCCATGAAGCGCATTGTTCGCTGAACAGAGATAGCGTTGCTCCACCTGGAATTACAAGGGTTACACAAGACTCAAATAGTTGGTTGATAATAGGTTGAAATAAACTCCTTCTGTGAGCCAAATTTTCTCTACTTGTTGCAGTTTGTCATGGATAACGGTTTACGCAAAATTTCACAGGACCCCAGAGCATTTCCAAACTCAATTGAGGAAAATAACACTATCGATTGATTAAAGGGATGGTAAGTTGGAATTCAAGCAGATGAGAATACAACGTTAAATGGATTGAAAAGATTGGAGTTCTTTCATAAACTACCTCCTCCCCCCTTGGTAACCATTTTGTGTCCATGTCTTTGATTTTTCTCAAAACCGCCGCAAGGTGTTTTTTTTTTTATTTTTTTTATTACCTGTCCTGAAACACTACTTCTTCAAGGACAACTTACAATCCTTCATGTTTGAAATGCGATCCCACGATCAAAGCATCAGCTGACATGAAATCACCAAGATTGTCCACGGTGACGCCAGAGCCAACCAAAACTGGAATACCGACAGCTTTCTGAACATCTGGAACCAAACAATACTAGCCCTTAGATAATTTAGTTGCTTCTTTTGTTTCTTTTAAAAACTTTGAAAATGTGGCAAGAGCACGTTACTACTGTCGCATAAACAACCTTTCACTTGTGACGCGTTTGGAGGATCGCCAGTGGCTGTTCCAGTAACGATGACTCCATCGCCGAGAAAAAATTCAGCAGCTTTAGCCACCTCTTTGATGTCCAAATCAGCTGTAATTGCATGAGAACTGCAAAAAAATTGTCTAAGATAGAGAAATCAGTGCAAGGAGAGGAACATTTATACAGGCATTAAAGGAAACAATAGAATGTGAGGAATTAAATAATATAAATGAAAAGGCAAATATCAAGATAGAACATAACACTACTTAAACTTGCCTGTGTTTCTTCTTAATATCTGCCAAAACCAAAATACCCTCAGCACCAATATTTTTACGGTACCGAAGCAGCTCTCCAGCACAAGCGTCAAAAATGCCTGTAGATTCAAGAACGTACCAATACGATTGCTTAGTTTGATATTAAAATTCGCAAACTACCACTTCAAAACTTTAATAAGATAGGGTACTAGCCTTCATCACCAACGTGAGCGAAAACAAAACCTTCAGCTCTGATGAAATCGAGTTGACTTGCATAAGCAATCGCTACTGCTTCTTTATTAGCACCTGCTAAAACCTAAAGACAGAAAGCTCTACGCATTAGGTGTAGATGGCCAGATTCCTACGAACTAAACTCACAAGAAGAAATTAACCACTTTTTTCAAGCATTTCACCTGTATGCCAGAGGGGAACTTTTTTGGCAAAACTGCTTTGACCGCGGTGGCAACTTTTGAAAGGGTCGCCACTACTTCAGGCCCTTGAGACTTTGGCTGAGCATAAGGAACGTCGTGCATGTTCTCCAACATTATGCCATCCTGGACAATGGTTCAAAACACAATGAAAACTAGGGAAAGCCATGGCCTGCGTGGGACTACCGCCAAACATAATACTCCCCAGTAAAACACAGCCAGGTTTATCTTGAGGGTGCAGAGACAGAACCAAATCAGAAATCTTTGACATTGTTACTAAGTCCAGCGATTGGTATCACAATTATTCTTTGATGGAAGTGGCTGCACACCAAATAAAAGTGGGCTCTTGTAAAAAAATTCTTCTCAAGAGGCCTAACATAACCTCCCACGGTATATATTTCGCTGTCATCGCATTGGTTTCACATCCGAAATAATTTTACTTTCAACCCTAGCAAAATAAGATGACTAGCCCGATTTGACTACCAATGGAAAATTTCTAACCATTTCTTCCAATAAGGATGTGGGCCTTGAGCAGAGTTATCTCCCTTTATTTTCATCATGTGATGAGAGAAAAAATGGTTGTGACATTTCATTGGACAAGTATATAAATATAAAACTTACCACACCAGCTTTTACATAAATGTCAGCTTCTCTGCAAGCGTTGTCTACTAAGGCAGAAACAGACCCACCATATAGAGGACTTCCTGAAATCAATTCAAACGATATTGTAAGTATCGTTTTTAACCGTTTATATGGTATTCCACAATATCGCTGGAATATTCATGAAAAGATCACATTTTTCAACTTCAAACGTTCTTTTCGTCTATTTAGTGCAAAAGAAGATAAGAATGGAGCATATATTATTGATATACACATAATCAACTATCATTATGCCGAATTTGAGCAAAATCTAAATCGAAAAATTTTTCACGAAAAATTCAATGTGTACCCCTGCGAATTTTTTGAACCGATCAGTTAACGATTTTTTACTCGACTTTCAACTCAGATACAAATCTGAAATTTTCAGAAAAGTTGTATCTTGCCAAGATGTATTTTCGTGATTTTTTTCATTTCTCGAAAAAATCTGTAAGGGGTCCAAAAAAATCAGTTTTTGAATGCTCAAAAATTGCACTTCAACAGCGACTTTCGGGGTCGAAATTCTTCTGAATCAATTGTTTTATTATGCAGGAGTCCTCATTTGAACGGCTTGCACACGTATATAGCAAAAAATTTGGTGAAATAAATTTAAACAGCCTCACAGGAATTATTTTCTGTAAATCGAGTTTTTCACCGGTCGAAATTTCGAGCTCCGCAGGCATCGGCTCAGGAGGAAAATTAAACTTATGTTTTTAAGCGATTTTGAAAGCTATTCTTATAGGAAATTTAATGCTGAATCCGAATTTGACGTCAAAACGGCTGAAATTTGCCTACAAATATTACTTTTTCCCAGTTTTAGTACAACACGTTTTTATGTTTTTGAACTTTGAAAATGCGTTGTAAATACTTACAGTACTGTTCAATTCAAATTCGAACGTAGGATTCGAGTTCAAAGTAAAAAGTATCAAATTGTAACAATTAATAAAAATTTTCCAATTTTTCGCATTTTTGGAGTTTTAACTTTAAATTTTTTCGTCGCGTTCACGAATTTAAAAAAAAACAGGATCTCTGTAAGGAAATTGAGAAAATTTAATTTGGAATCGATTAGAAATAAAAAAGATAATTTTTGGTTGAGTCGTCTCTCTGTACTGGGTTGGTGAGGGGGAGAAGAACCGGGCGACATATTCTCCGATTTTTTATTTACTGGCCGAGTACTTTCGCCCCTTCGGGCATCCTCAGGGCGATGTGGAACCATAGGGCTGTGGTAACTAGCATGTCGACGCTTAAGCCGTATCATGACCAATCAAAATTTTGGCGGTTTTGAGTTAGTACCTCTTTTATATGTAAAATCTAGCTCCGGACACGCTGGTACCAATAATTTTCTTGCCAGACCAACAGGAGCGCTAATAGCGGCAGTTTTGTTACTATATCTTATCAAGAATCTTATTTGATCATGTCGTATCAAGACAGTTTTCGCTACGTCACCGGTGCTCGCAGCTGATCCATAAGTTCACAAGGCGAGCCTACAGTTGTTACAGCTTTTTTCGGCCCAATTTTCAACACTAGTTGTTTATAAACTACCACTTAGTTAACATAATTGAAAATTTCTATGGATACATATAAATCAAACTGGAAAAATCTACGAAAACAAAACAGGTTTTTGATACGATGTGTTGCAACGAACTGACACGCGTTGTTAAGATAAGATGCTAACTATTTTCTCTTTTTATGCTTATAACCGAGCAGTTTTCCGAAATTAATACTTCCTGGGTAGATGGATGTTCGGTCCGTAGAATTATTTTCTAAGTAAACAATCGCATTACAAATCGCTCCCTCATGAGAAGATAAGTTTGAAAGCGGAGAAGAAGAAAGAAGAAAATATTCAAAAAAGGAAAAAATGAAGCGAGGGAAAATCTCTTGAAAATTTATTTATTGCGACTCTCTTTTGGTATTTTTTTCTACCTACTTATTTGTTTGAAAATGATAACCTATTTTGTTCCAAATATATGATTATAAAGTTGATCTCAACTGTGATTTTATAGCTGTTGATTGAAGAAATCCAAATTTTGGTTTAGTATCAATAATAAACCATTTTAATCGCCCAAGAAAAACAATTTTCTAACCCCCCTCAAAATTTGATGTTTTACATTTCAAGGCATGTATAGAATCCGAGTATCCAATAAAAAATATCTGTCGGTACGCCGTACGCTGTCAACACTTTTCTCACGAAGCTAAATTCTTGAAATTTTTACCAAAAATCAATCTTGGTCTGACAATGGCGATAGTTTTTTCCGTTCTCGAGTTATCGCAGCTTTTGTGTTGAATTTGGGAGATTTTCAAAATTCGGCATGAGGGTATACCTCAAGAGTTCTTGGAGCGATATAAATCGTACTATACTCGTTGGAAAGGTCGTCAAACACTCTCTTCAATTCCACCTTTAGGCTGGAAATTCTGCTTTAATTTGTAATTAAGAAAAATAAAAATGATCAAAATTGCAATAGTTGCTACGGTTCAGAGAAGTGATGATTAGATCAAAACTCTTCAGGAAAATCTTGAGAGTAACCACCGGTTTTTATCTATACTACCTACCTGAAAACCACATTATCCTGTACCAGATTATAGAAAGAAACAAAAAGGCTAAAGTGGTTGTTGAGTTTAATTCTTTACATTTTATGAGGCGTTTTAATTGTGGTATGTGATTGATCAGAAACTCATCTTCCCATCCCAAAAATAATAAGTTTTATCTTTTGGGTGTCGCTGTTTTTCTGATATTGTCAGGATGAGGGGGAGACTGAGAGTGCGACAACTTCTCCATATTTTTATTCTTATTCGTCGGCCGAGATCTTTCGCCCATTCGGGCATCTTCAGGGCTGCGTACGGTACCCGATGGACCTACGCAGCCCTGAAGATGCCCGAATGGGCGAAAGATCTCGGCCGACGAATAAGAACAAAAATATGGAGAAGAAGTCGCACTCTCAGTCTCCCCCTCATCCTGACAAAATAAGTTTTATGTATCATTCAATTGGATCCTCTCACCTGATGAAAATTGGAAAATTGAGTCGAGATTTAAATAATTTTCATCTATGTTTTGGTGATGGCATTATATCGTATCATGGTACCCCATGACACCATTACGACCTATCAAAAAGAGAATAAGAGAAATCATATCATATCAAGGATGGAAAAATAAAACAACATGACGTATCAACCCAAATTTTTCAATTATACATAAATCAAAGAAAAATTTGTTGTAGTCCATTAAATAGAAGCATAATGAGTTGACTAAAGTGTTTTTATTGACAAATATCCGTCTAGTTTAAAAAATAATAAGTTTTTTGTGTCTCCTGAAAACCTGCAATAACTTTGATTGGTCATGATACGGCTTAAGCGTCGATGTTTGTGTTGCTTCCCCAAGTTTGTAATCGATACTACTTGTATGTCCGACAGTTGACAGTCAACTTGACGCAGAAGAAAGATGAAGACTAGAAGAAGGATGTCGGTAGGTTATAAAAACATTAATAAATAGGAGAGGCTGATTTTGCTGACCAGTAGACAAAAAATAATACTTGTTGAATTCACTGTATTGCACAACAATTTTGGTACAGATTCTTCACTTACCTATTTAATCAAGTGCCTACTAAGTAACATGAATTAAGACATACTCTGAACCAAACGATAAATTACACATCTTCTCAGACAACGTTTTTGTATCGAGTAAGTTACAATATGCGTCAGCTTTATTATAATTTTAATAATTTATACTATAATAGTTACCAATTAACTATAATTGAATTATATTCGTTGGCTTAAGGTCATAACATTGTGCGAGTATCAATGTCTGGACAATTGTTTGGGCTGTATCATTGCTTTAATAGTTTATAAGTTCCAGTTTAAAATAAGAAATTCCGTCTTCTAGCAAAATTAGATCGACCGGATTTACACCGTTCATCATGGGTATGACTACAGGAGAACTTTTGGCCCTTGAGGAGGAGAAAAAAGCGATTGAGAAGGAACTTGACGAAGCAGCATTGGTTCTGGCCAACAACAATATTGGAATGGATGAGCCGCTGGTCGATTCTGAGGACTTTCCTCGTTCCGACATATCTGTGTATGAGGTAACTGTCACCGTTAAGTATTTTATTATTTCGAACCTATCAACGAATTGATTCGTTGGCCTCTGATGTGTGAAAATTGGGACGGTCGTGGGTCTTCGAAGAATGTTGACTTGATAGCCATTGTATAAAATTAGGTATAAAGCTTTTGGTGAGGCCGGCTCCCAAAAACTGCCCGTCTCTACCATAGCCTTGTGCAACCTTTCACAGATCAAGGTCTGAAGGTGGAATGAGAGAGCGCACAAGTCCCTATTCAACCCATTATGATGTAAATCAATTAAACTTTCTCTTCTCCAGGTGGTCGTATTACTTCTTTCTGCAGGTTGAGGGGGAGAATAACGAGACGACCTCTTCTCCATTTTTTTTCTTTTTTATTATGCCGAGTACTTTCGCCCGTTCGGGCTTCTTCAGGATCTAACCTAACTGTTATCCAAACAGGACTGTGAAGGAAAGGTGAAATTAGCGAACGCCAGGCTCGGCCATAAGTACCATTGGTCCTATGTAAGTTTTAAATTATGTACGGTCAAATAATGTTAAAACCTGTACCTCCCTAACCGTTGCTTACAAATTTGTAACAGAATGCCCTGAAGAAGCCCGAACGAGCGAAAGTACTCGGCGTAATAAAAAAGAAAAAAATGGAGAAGAGGTCGTCTCGTTATTCTCCCCCTTAACCTGCAGGATTAAACTTTCATTATTCCCCTGCAGTTCATGATGCTTATTATTATCATACATGGCTTACTGGAAGCGCCAAAAGTACGATTATCAACTTGTTGAGCTGTTTAAAGAAATCAGAGCGGAAACAACTTGAATTTTTGCCCTTGGGGACTAAATGTGCTTCTAGGTTCGGCATGCTAGATCCAAAATTATTCGACTTCGCAATGATCTGAAGGATGTAACTGGCAGATTGGCCATTGCTTTGGAGAAATGGCACCAGGCTCATCCAACACAAAGCAACGGTCATCAAGAGGTGTCACATGCCAACATGAGAGAAAAACGTCTTGCTAAAATTGAGCAAATTGAAGACGGCTCTCCAGCTGCCACATGTGGACTCGTCAATGGCGATTTTATTTTAGAAATTGGCAACGTTAATGCTGAGACATTCAAAGGTCAATATGAATATCAAAATAATGTTTTATTATTTTTTCCTTCAGTCCTTTTCCAATTTATTTTACCTCGCCCTTACAGACGTTTTCGAAAGTACGTCAAATGCCTTAGTTTTCCACAGTTATTAAGTATATTGAGCTAAGTTGCCATTTTGTTGCTTTCAGGTCTGATGGACATAGCCAATGAAATTAAGATGTCAGAAAATTCCTACATGCGAGTGGTTATTGAAAGGGATGGACTGGCCAAAAGGATTAATCTGAAACCTAAAGTTTGGGCTAACCCTGACAAAGGTCTTCTTGGTTGTCGAATTCTCGCTGTCCCCAACCAATGATTTAATGAGTAAAAGGTGATACTACAGTTGAATGCGTAATCAAGGGATAATACAAATTTTTTATGCACAGCTTATTCTTAAACATAGTTGGTTGTTTTTCTTTGTCATCTATTAGCATTCTTCTCTCCTAATTTCTACCTGATAATAACAACTGATGGTTAAATTAAATAAAAATTGTTTTCTGTATCACCTGTTTAATATTTGCGCAGACTGATTGAGAGAATATATATGCTGTGACATTTATATACTGTGTCTAGTATTAAAACTGTGATTGATTATTACAATTTATTGGTTTTGATGATTCCAAACCCCACCAAGAAGTGTGTTGTCTTGGTAGATAAGTATTGCTTGAGGAAAAAGCAATACAAGCAATACATAACTCACAATTGCTGTGGACTTACTGTGATGTACAGCACCATCAAGTCTATATGCTCACCCTGATGACCAAATGGATATTATTGGCTTTTTAGTGGAGCTTGTAGATGGCGGTTCTTGCAGAACTAATAATTGGAGAAAGGTGCCAGGTTGCTTAGGAAGAAGGGGAGTTACCTACTCTCACTATTCAAAAACTTGTGTCTCCGCCAAAAATCAAAAGAACCAGCATCTTAGATTGGGAACGACCCAGGCCTCTATGATCTATTGACTGCGTAAATTTATTCATACAGTACAAAAATTAGGCTCATCAATTTGCGGTTATAGTATGAATTACAATGAGGGGGCTCATAGGAAAATAAAATTGTCTCCTTGTAATCCGTTTCAAGGGGTAACTTAAGCAAAAACCCACTAGTTGGTTACCAAGGTATTGTTAAGAGCCAAGCAGGTTAGCATTGACATTCGCAGCATTTTAGTCCCATTAGAATCAGATTACTCAATTGACAAAACGATGAATATTGTCAAGACATTACATTATGGCACACTTGTGATCAACTTTATCTCTAAGAACCTGGCTCATCTGTCTTAATTGGTACTTACAAAGTGTGCATAAAATTCACACAAGGTGTAGATAGGTAAAAGGGGCCAATATACATCTATAGTCCATATAAATATGTAGATATATTTCAGTATACCTATTCGAAAATTTCACATCAAATTTCGTATAGGTACTTCTTGTGTGGAAAACTCAGTAGCTTGATCTGTTTTCAAGACAAGTAGATTTTTACTGTGCTACATCTCTTCAAGTGTATTAAGGAGTTTTTGCTATCCCTGGTGGCTATGGGGAGTTTTGGCTACTTTATAAACTATACGTCTCTAATAGCAACAAAAATTCACGGTCCATATGACGGGTACTATTAGATGCGTATGATTTAAAAAAATAACCAATACCTACTCCCCACGGCCACCGAGGAAAAACACCATAAAAGCCATAACTCCCCATTCCAAGAATTATTAGATTTAAATACTTAACATTTTATAACTTCTCACCTGGGAGGGCTCCAACGTGTATCATCCCAATGATAGCCGGCTTAGATCGGATGAACAAGCTTCGAAATTTTTCCATTTTTATTAAATTAATATAGAAGGTAATATAATAACGAAAATCAACGTTACTGACGGGTAGCCATTCAATCTGGTACGTAGCTGTAGAAATAAAATACAAGAAGATTGTAAATTGTATTCAAAAGCAAGAGAAATCTTCGAAACGCTAATGAAAAAAAAAATTGTCAATCTGCTTTGAATGGGAAGGTTACAGTGTATCGTGTGACGCGATAACGTAACAAGTGTTTCATCCTCCCGACGTGTAGTCCAGCGTCTTGAATAGGAAGTTTAGATGATAGGGATCTCCCCTTTTTTTGGGCTGCTGGACGCTAAGTCCGCTTCGATACGAAAATTCTGCAGAAGAAACATTTTAGTGGCGAGAAAAATAAGAGACAAATCATGTATCAAAGGATTCAGGTAGGATTTGAATTTCTAAGGAGGCGTCTCAAGAATAATTAAACTATACGTCAAATTCGGGTGTACCGACAGAAATACATTTTTAGCATAATATGTTGGAGGATGTCAGGAATAAAATATATCACCGATTTTAGCGGTACATACTGGTCACCAAAATTTGGTTTGGCTATATAATAGTCCTAAGCATAGGATAGGTACCTAACAGTTTCAATTGTCCAAAGAACTCCACTTTATGCTAGAAAAGTTCAGATTTTTATGGTTGAACCTTGCCAATCGATAGTGACTATTATATAGAATCACAAGTAGTCACGGCTAAGCAAGGAGCTGTATCGGGATAAAAGGAAAACGATAATATCAACATACATTTTTATTTTTCAATCAATTTCCGTACTGGCTGGCTCGCACTTATTGGTATTTTTCTGATAAAGATTGCGCGCTTGCCGAGAAGATCTCATTTTACAATTATTAAAAAAGTAAGAATTTATAATAACCGATAAATTACAGGAGTAACGCCTTTCGGGCGATGCAACGTAGTTCCCATCACAAACAATAATAATTTAGGTACCGCACGCTCAAATTGGGTGATCAAAAAGAGAAGTGTTTTTATTTTGCAAAATTCAATCGGTGAAAATTCTTACACATTAATGAATAATTCTTTCAATCTATCACTGTTCACATCATATAAGAAGTAAAATTTAAAACCATTTCCCCGTTTTAACATATTCAGGGTGGAATTCCAATGGTATATTTTTTATAACTAAATTTTATCATTAGGTATAGGTACTAAAGTTTTTTTTTTAATTTTATTTTTTCAATAATTGGTATCTTTGATTACAATTCTATAATTAGATTTCTTTTTAGTATTAGCAACAATAAAAATCGACTGATTTTTCTGCCATTTTCTTCAACCGAATTTCATTTACTCCTACTTCTAAATCATGAAGAAATCACAACTACTCATAAATGTCGCCCATTGAGAAAAATCTTTATTCTGTGGGAAAATTGATGAAAGTGCATACTTTTTACATCATCGTACTCAACAGCCAAATTCTGTTGGACTTGACTCCATCCCAAAAAGTCGCTTTATTAATTTCCTGCAGTTTATTTCTACAGATTTCGATTACCTAATACGTATCGCTTCCTAACTAGCTTTGTTTCAATTTATATTACACATATTTCGGTCAGGTATATTTTGTGAAACCTGTCTGTTGAATTCGACATTTCCTTCACTTCTTATGCTGTCATTGTATGAGATCAATCTGGTTATCGGGCCAAATCAGCTTATTGAATAATATGTCCAACAAATGTCGTCACTCAGTCGTCATTGGAGGCCTTAAATGGCATTTTTACATGATTTAGATAATATTAAAATACCAAAACTATTTCCAGAAATCCCAAATGATGTGACGTCTTGACAAGAATAATATCTTAGCTTTTTAGACGCGTCAAATGTTTCAGAATATTTAAGGAAGTTCAGATCACTCAAAGCCATCGAATTTCACTGCGGACTGAGAGTAAAAGAACAGAACTATTCAGCAGTAATGCCGAGAACGAATCCGTTCATGTAGTACCTT
>JASJUZ010000614.1:0-144343 GCA_037159825.1 Tupiocoris notatus | reverse complement strand
TCAGTAGCACTAGAAGATGATAATTTGAAAAGTAATTATCAAAGTACAACTCATGGTGCAGACCATCATCTATTTGAAAATGAATCTTACAACTATTTAAGAGAAAGATGGTAAAACAAAAAAAAACACAGAATTTTGGGTGACTGTCTCTCAAAAATAGTAGTTTGGAAGCCATATCTGGCGTCAGCCGAGTCCTCCTTTGGTTCAAAATAAATCCTGCTTCAGAAAACAGCCACTGATGGCACTGAAGTAGCAACAAGATGCACTTCACCATTTCTGACAAAACTGGGAATGTGCCTACTGTTTAATTTATTCAAGTTATTTTTAGAGCTGTTTTTATAAATATTTTCAAAATCCCCAATTCCTGTTGTTAACTGATTAACTATCAAACCGATAACATCGAGGCCGAAAGATCGATGGCGATAAAACATCGAAATGAATAAATCGATGACAAAACATCGATTATTTAAGTAGAAACATCGATATTTTGTAAACATCAAGGTCTCGACAGCCTCCCTACGCAAGAAATAATCTAAATTCCCATACAGGCGACTTCTATGCTCCAGATTTCCAATCTGAATAGCTCAAACAAACAAACCGACGCCGATGAGGCCATAAATAGCGAAAGCGTTCAACCAAAATTGCCAATTATCACCGCATCCAACGAACTCCATCGTGGAATAGCGTCGGAGAACTCGAATATCCAGCGTTCGACCTGTTCGGACTTTCACAAGATCTCTCGAACATAATATGAACAAGTTGGAATACGAGGTGAAAATATGAAAGGAAAAGGCGACGTCGAAGGAATAAAAGAACGCCTCCTACAACTGCGAACTTAGCCGACGAGAAGAAAGGTGGCATTGATATATCAGGTTTTCTGCATTCGTGTCCCCCTCTCCCGTGAAATTGGCAAAGAGGCACGTTTTCTGGAGGTACGCTCTATCTGGACGGGCGTCTTGTCTGCGGGAGCGAGAGGGAGCCAATAAATGTGTCAGATTGTATAAAAGAGGCATAGGAGGAAATTCGGATGAAGAGGACAAGGGGCGAGAGATTTGTCAGGCTGAGAAAGAGGAGCCTTTTTCATCCTGAGCTTCTTCGCGCTACCCAAACACGCAAAAAAGGGAAATATCCTTTTCGCGGAATTATTTTTTCTACCTCCCCCTCTCAAGGCACGATTCCCTCCGAAAAGGCTTTGCCGGTCTTGTTTTGCGTTCGAACCGGAGGGGAGGAATGATGAATGGTCCTCAGACTCCTCCGCGGGCCACTTGGACGTCTTGTCCCATAAATTTCTTCATTCGCCCGCAGGAATCGTCCTCTGTCTTTTCCTTGTACTACACGACAGGAACATTATAGAAATTATAATTCCGACGCGACAAGATGCATCGAGCCGAGGATACGGTCTATCAGAGCATGTCTGGAGGAAAATTACATTCACGTGGCGTAATCAAGTGGCAAGTGAAGTTATCGGCTGTCACATCGTAAATTAACTATGGTTCTGTTGAACTAGTTACTCGTTCAGTCACATAGTTATAACTGCAGCATATAATAGCAGTTGCAAAAATTAATATTTAATTTAAATGTACAAATATTTAATTTTAATTTATAAATATTTAATTTAAATGGTCAAATATTTCATTTAAATTTATAAATATTTAATTTAAATGTACAAAAAATATTTAATTTAAATTTATAAATATTTAACTTAAAAGTATATATATTTAATTTAAATGTATAAATATTTAATTTAAATTTACAAATATTTAATTTAAATGTATAAATATTTGATTTAAATTTACAAATATTTATTCTAAATGTACAAATATTTAATTTAAATGTACAAAAAAAATATTTAATTTAAATTTACAAATATTTAATTTAAATGTATAAATATTTAATTTAAATGTACAAATATTCAATTTAAATGTATAAATATTTGATTTAAATTTACAAATATTTATTCTAAATGTACAAATATTTAATTTAAATGTACAAATATTTAATTTAAATTTACAAATATTTTATTTAAGTTTACAAATATATAATTTAAATGTACAAATATTTAATTTAAAATTATATAAAGTTAAATTGAATTTTAAAATATCTCATTTAAATTTAAAATATTTTATTTAAATGTATAAATAATTAATTTAAATTTGCAACTATTTAATTTAAATTTATAAATATTCTATTTTAATTTACAAATATTTAATTTAATTTTATAAATATTTAATTAAAATATAATAGCTGTTGCATAAAACAAGTTATATAATAAAATATGTAATGGGGAAGACGCCTATTTTTTATTTCGTTCCTTTTGGCCTGATTCTGTTATTTGTGTCAACCGAAGACGGAATGACCAATTTTCATGAAAATTGTGAGTTTCCGCGGAGAAAATCGCTAAGGAAAACCGATGATTTTGAACGAAAAATGATAGTTATTACGTCATAACTAGTCTGTCGAACGTGAATATCGACACTAGCGCTTGTATCGTCGGAGACTAAACTAACATTGGGAGCAATAATTAGAGGTTGCTGTGAGATTACCAAACCCCCTCAGCAATTTATTTGCTTTACGAGGCATTTCGGGCGGTACTAACTCGACGATTAAAAAAATCTAACACGTAGCAGTGAAGTTAGCGTCATTTACTCGATTTAGCATGACTCCAGTCTTAAGGACGGTCTTGTTGTTACTGTCTGTCTCTCAGCCGTCTGCAGAGCGCTCTAGGGAGTTACTTCAACCGAATGGAGTTACATCTCCGGGTTTATTCAAACCACTGATTTTCATGAAAAATTGGTCATTCCGTCTTCAGCTGACACCAAATAACAGAATTCAGGCCATTAGGTACGAAAATAAAAAATAGGCGTCTTCCCCATTAGCAGTTCAACGGTCGGTAGTGTAATTCCTATTGTCTCGGATAACCGTAAAAACGTATTTTTTGTAACTGCGGGCATTCATTTTAAAAATCAGAAGGACTATTTACCCGAGGATTATGCGGCCGCTTAAGTTTTCCCCGGGAAAAATAAACTTACAGCTATCGCCGCCCTGTTTTAGCCGATCTCGCTCTTCCGCGGGCGGAGCATTGCGAATAAAATTTAAACGCGGGCGGACCGTTGGCGAAAACGATTTGAATATTCAAATCCGAGTGAAAAGCAAGTTGACGTAATCGAGGGGGCGGTTTCGGATACCATTTAGCCAGCTCGACTGTCGAAACGTTTCGCTCTCATCGGTCTGTATTTTTCGATGGAATTATCATAAACAGTCGATCCAGTTTGCTCCGTATGTATAAGTAATCTGCCCTAGGTTCGAGCCGAATTAACGCCCGATGGCCATTTTTGCTCTTGCGGATACGATGATACTACACCCCCCCCCCCCCCCCCCCCCCATAGTAGATTGTATCTCGAATATGCGAAGAGACCGTGAGAGTGCAATGGAAGCTTAATCGTAGTTTACGGCACCGATAAGGCGATTTTTTCTCATCGGCCCTTTTAGAGGCCACGTATCATTCAGAAAAGAAAGACGTCTTACGAGCAATTCTGTCCCATATAAACTTAACTGAACGGCTATGTAATTTAATTTTTATTTAAAAAGAGAAGAAAAAGATATAACCGTACGAATATGTAACCGAACGACTGAGCAGCACAACGAAAATTATGTTAATTTACGATGATGTAACGGAAGAATAATGAAACGAAACAGCTATGTTACTACCTATGTAGAATTATGTAACTGACTGACTACAAAACCGTACAACAATTATGTAACTGAATAATTGTACAACAACGTACTATGATGCAACCAAATTAATTTGTAACATTGTAATAATTATGTAACCACACTACTATGTAACCGTTAAATCAATTGTAACCGAACAACAGTGTAACTATACAAATATGTAACCGAACGACTAAGCAGCACGGCAAACCTTATGTAACTTTATGAAGATGTAACGGAAGCTGATCAGCTATGTTACTACCTATATAGAATTATGTAACTGAACGCCTATGAAAACGTAAAATAATAATATAACGGGACAACTGTACAACACTGCTATTACGCAACCAAACTAATTCATACCATTGTGATAATGTAACCCCACCACTACATACTCGTAAAATTGTATGTAACTAAAAACTAAGTAAATATACAAATATGTAACCTAACAACTACGTAAATATACAAATATGTAACCTAACAACTACGTAAATATACAAATATGTAACCTAACAACTATGTAAATATACAAATATGTAACCTAACAACAATTTAACTATGCAAATATGTAACCGACCAACTAAGTAGACGACAAACATTATGTAACTTCACAATGATCTAGCGGAGAATTGGGTCACACACCGTATCTCCACGTTAACAGCCTTTTTTACGATTTAGGTAGAGCGCATTTTGGATTTTGATTTTTACAGGCCGGAAAAATCAATATATTTGAACTTTCAAGGTTTTGCAATGTTCGGGACGGCGATTGAACAATAACTGATTTTTAACAAGCGGGTCACATACTGTACTTCCGCTTTCGTCGCATATGACAATATTTTGCTTTTTAGAGACCGCTAAAATGAAAATATTTGAACGCTGGGAGACTTGAAATTTGTCTATATGACAGCTGAATATCGCTTCATTTTTATTATTGGGGTTACACACCGTACTTCCTCGTAATACGCATTTTCGATTTATCTTATTTGAGCATTTTAAAGAACGTTGCGTCCTTCTGCGAGCTTCTTGATTTTATAATTGTTTATTCCTGTTACCGACTCAAACGTGGAAGTACTGTGTGATCTATGCACACAGCACGCTTCGTTTCCGTTGGACATCGCCAAGCTATAAACTGATCTTCACACTAGTGATATACACTGTAAAATTTTCCACAAATCATATTCCTCTTGAATTAAAAGCACCTGTGTGATTAATATATGGAAACTTACCCCAGGTAACGTTTTGATATTATGCAGCTTATTTTGAGCATCCAAGGCAGATTTTCGGGTGAAAAACGTGACAAAGCAGCATCCTAGAACAAGAGAAACGTCGTTTTAAATATATATCGACAGGAAATCAATGTTGGGAAATTTATTTACAATTTACTGTCGCAAATGAAATGTCAGGAGTAAAATGTTGACAACCGAGGAGCATATTGGGGAGAGTAAATAATTCAAGGATGGGAAAGGTGTAATTAAAAAACCGACGACGAAGAAGAGGCGCAACAGGGCATAAACCCAGCCGACGATTACCGGCTACTGGCCAACCTCAACAAAAGCGAGCCAACTGATGGGATTCGATTAAAGTAAGGTATTGATCTGATGACGCTTTTGACCACAGGTTTCGACAGTTATGTCTCCCCTGCCGACTCCTTTGAACATCTCGCTGCTTCTCTCACTATCTGTCTCTCTTTTGCCCGTTACAATCATCGATAGGGCTGAAGCTGCTGCCATGCATATAAATCACCCCACTTATCCCCCTTCCCGGGGCTCTCGTGGTCCTGCAGCCAGTTCTGCCAACTTCCTGGGCACGGCTATGTCGAACAGTCACGTCCTTCCAACGCTAAATCGAACGCCTCCTCGGCCCTCTTCTATTTTCCTCGCCATGAAGCTTTCGCCTACTAATTGTATCATCCCTCTCCTACACGTCGCACAAACACTCGATTACAGTCACCGTACTAACACGGGGCGATCTTCAATGCCCTTAGCACGTATTAAATTCTTCCATGCACCGGAGAGCGCGCCATAAATTACCGCTAGAGCGGTTGGCCTATTATTGATTTTACATTGCCGAATCACTATTCCGAGCTCGCTTTCGAACCGACTGGCCCATATTATCTTCGCGAATCGCCACGACCTCGGCTGACAATTGAACGCAAACAATGGCCGAATTGCAAATGCAGACCGAGGGAAACATGTCCGCTATACGGATTGGAGAAATGCTGCGAAAGATGCCAGAATGGGCGAAAGCGCTCTGCCTCAAGGGAAAGATATACGTAATAGAGCGCCAGGATTCTTCCTCTACCCTTGCCACCCCCTTATTTTCTTCCTTTACCTTGGTATCCTTTTATTCGCTTCCATTACCGTGCAATCCCCTATTTCCTTCATCTACCTTGTCCTTCCCTTAATTTTCTTCCCTCACCTTCCTTTTATTTCTTCCTCTACATCGCCTCCTTCTTTCCTTCCTCTACCTCACCACCCTTCTTTTCTTAATCTACCCCTTCCTATCTTTCTTTTCCTTCTTTCTCTACCACCCCCCTTAGTTTGTTCCTCTACATTGGCAATCCCTTCATTTTGTTCCTCTACCTTGTCCTCCCCTTCTCATTCCTCTACCTTTTGCCACCCCCTTATTTTGTTCCTTTACCTTGGTATCCCCTTATTCACTTCAATTACCGTGTCATCCCCTCATTTCCTTCATCTACCTCTTCTTTCCCTTATTTTCTTCCTCTACCTCGCATCTACTAATCCTCTACCCCTTCCTTTCCTTCTTTTCATCCTCTACCTCTTCCTTCCCTTCTTTTTCCACCTTATACCATTACTAGGGGCTGAGCGCCTCTGGCCTCCCGATTTCCTCCAAGACTCGTAACTTGAACAGTGGATAATATGAACAAAAAGCCGTCAATTCAGATGTTTGAATATACCAAAAGATAGGTAATTTAACTGTCCACATTTTCCAATGTAATGTACCTATCCATTTTTTCAACCGTTTCTGAGTTATTCGACAATATTAGTGGAATATAATACGAAAAGATCATATTTTTCAACTTTAAAAATTCTTTTCATCTATTTAGTGCCAAAGAAACAAAGAATGAACCATATATTATTGATATATACATCATCAACTATCATTATGCTGAATTTGAGCGAAATCGAAATTCAAAAGTTTTTCACAAAAAATCCAAGGGGTCCCCCTGCGATTTTCTTTAACCGATCAGTTATCGATTTTTTACTCCGCTCTCAATAGAGATAAAAATCTGAAATTTTCAGGAAAGTTGTGTCTTACCAAGATGTATTTTGGTGATTTTTTTTATTTCTCGGAAAAATCTGCAAGTAGCCCAAAAAAATCAGTTTTTGAAAGCTCGAAAATTGGACTTCAACCGTGATTTTCGGGGTCAAAATGTACGCGAATCAATTGTTTTATTATGCAGGAGTCTTCATTTGAACGCCTTACACACGTGTATAGCAAAAAATTTGGTGAAACATATTTAAACAGCGCCAGAGAAATTATTTTCCGTAAATCGAGTTATTCACCGGCCGATATTTCGAGCAGCGGTAAGAGTGAAAAATTAAATTTTCGTTTTCAAGCGTTTTTGAAAGCGATTCTTATAGGAAATTTAACGCTGAATCCGAATTCGAGGTCAAAATTACGGAAATTCGACGACAACTATTACTTTTTCCCAGTTTTAGTACTATGCCGCTCTTATATTTACAGTACTGTTCAAATTTGAATAATTAATGATTCCTAAAGGGAATTCTTCTTTGTATTCTGCTATATTTTTATTTCTATATTATTTTTTTTAATTATTTTTTTTTTATTCTATATTGCTATATTATTTATGCTCCCGCTCCATTTTTCTTCGCTCTTTCGCCACTTGAACAACTCAAAACCAACATTTTGACGCGGATTACCGCAAGAAGTCGTCCGCCTTTATTTCATCGTCGGCATAAAAGCATTTCCGCTCGCGACGTTTGATTTCAACCGGTCGCTGGCACTTTCTCATTATGGCGCTTCTTTCATAATACATCAAGCCGACCTTCGCTTATACGTAACCCTTTTTCAAGAGGAATTTTTTCTTCCCTTTACACTATCCATCTTGCGATTCTCTCGACTCCCTTTCTGATCTGATTCATTACTCGGCGGAGAAAGTCTACGGCTCGCTTTCATCGCCTACCCTCATTTCCGTTTTTCCATTCCGCCAAGGAAAAGTAGAGCTTCTCTCGCAATGCTTTGCCCGACGTTGCTAGAGGCGCCCACAGCTCCCCAATTCCGCTTTCAATTAGTCGTCCTCTTTTTTTTTTTTTTTTTTTTTTTTTTTTTTGTGCTTTTCATTATTTTTTCCCTTCGGAACAGCCGGCCCTTTGTACCTTTTTGCCTCTTTCTTACCCCTGTAGGCACTACTAGAGGTCTAGGGTTAATCAAAGATCCTTCCCTCCGATAGCCCTTGATTTTCTAACAATGCTTCCGCCCTGTCCTCTCTCTCGGATAAGACAAGTGCAAAAAGCCTATTTACAAGGGCTACGATTTTCCGTCTTCGTTTTTCCCCTTTAAAGAAACGTGTGAGCAAGGGAACGTAAAGTATAAAGAGAAGCCCTTGGGCTCGGAACGCTCTTTGCAGCTTGTAAAACTCGAGCATCTGTAATCAGTTAATTGAGGAAGCCGCACTTTACTCCCGGCTTTACCTGTAGTGCACTCTTTGACCTGTACTGTCTAAAACGCCCTTTTTGCACTTTGTAAGGATGAAATCCGAAGAATGATTCGGTAATTTAATTTTTCCAGCCGCGAGCAAAGTACGCGACGCGGCAATGGAGAGGGAAAACCGCTTTAAATTTTTCAACAGGATAAACTAGAGACAAATGCAGATATTAGTATTGGAGAATAATTTTTTCCTAACTATTAAAAAATAACAATCGATTTTTTTGCACCGATATTTTCCTCGCAAGTTATCGAGCTTTGACGTACTGATAATTCTATCGATAACAACAATCGATATTTTTCGATCTATAGTCGAAGACTTTGGAGTATAGATCCCTCACATCAATAATTTACCCATTAAGTATCAATCGATTGTAGTGATGTATCGATATTCATCCGTGATCATTAAGTATCGATATTTGATTCATAATCGATACATTTCGATATTGAATTATTGGACTCTTTCTATAGTTATTGAAGCATTGATAAATTTTAATCGAGAGTCGAAGGCGTCAGTCTGATTACTTGCACCGGCAACAGAATAATCGATATTTTTACTATCGATTGTTAGACGATATCGATTTTTCGATCGCTAGGTATCTTCAGTCAATAGTATCAGTCCAATGAACAGCCAATGGAAATTATACTTTGATGAATTGATCTTCCATTGGTCCTCAACATTTGATTAGTATTCCATATTTATCTATATTTAATAAGTATTCTATGAGTATCGATGTATCGATAGAAAATCGAAGGTGTTGAAATCGATATTTTTCATCGGTAGTAGAAAGTAGTTAATTATTGAAATTTGATTCGTATTCGATAATGATCGATGTAGAAGTATCAATATTTTCCTGGAGTCAAGTAGACAATGGTTGTTAGATATTGATATTGATGTATCGATTTGTATTGATGTTGAAATACTGATTTCTCCCTAGTATGCTCAAGATTGATGTGTTGGCAATATCGATATTTTTTCAATCGATAGGTATTAATTGACGGTTGACTGTCAATAGTATCGATATGTTTTAATAAAATAGCCTACTGCAATGATGGATCAATAGAGGGATATTTTCATTAGGTAGACAAATGTAGTTGAATAAAGATAAATAACTAGTATTAGATTTATAATCGATGCTAATGATGCTTATCAATATTCGATTATTTTTTACATGAATCGACACTGAAGAATCGATCTCTTTCTGTAGTATTGAAGCAACGATGAATTTCTGCAGATAATCGACGGCGTCGATGTCTGATTTTGCAATACCGGCAACAATTGTATCGACTGATCACTGTTGACGGCACGAAAATATCGATATTTTTCATAATCGTATTCCTCGTTCCTCAAATAGGGTGACAACTTGGCGAGCCCAGTTCTAGAAAGTCGTCGGCTATTCCGGGACCCGGTTGTCGGCTGCAGGAAAACAATAAGTTGACAAACGAGAGCTAAGAAAAGTGCGCTAAAGATGGCATGGCTGAAGGGGGTGGAAAAACTGAAGAGGGAAGAAACGGCTGAGGATGAAGTAGGAGCGATGGAAGTCTTGGGAGTTAGGCGGAGTAGCAATTCTTTGCTGTCGGTTACAATCACACGTGCAGACGTGAACAAATCTCTGCCAGGATCGCTTCCTACCATCTACTTCTTTTCGTCTTTACTTTTTGGTAAATCACTTCGAGCTCTCCTTTGTGCGATCGAATCGTCCTTTATCGGGAAATGGGATCCGCTAAAATTGTCATTCATGAAGCGCCGATATTCTATAGGATTAAAATTTCGATATAGCGAACACGATAATCGATTCTATCTGGAAACGATTATTTTTCTATGAGAACCGATTGTACCGAAATTGATTATTTATCGAGAATGTTTTTCAAGAATCGATTATTGACTATCGATTCTTGGTATTTGATTGTATCTAATAAACTATAGTTCTCGACCGATGAACGGTCGTGGTTTAATTGTAATCGTAATATCAATGGTCAAATATTGATCATCGACGTTATCCAAACATCGATACATTTGATGATAATAGACATCAAATATCGATAGATTAATCTTTTCCCCATGATAATCAATATTTTCCCGATGATAAACGATCAAATTGAAATTAGACTATTGATCGGTATCAAGGTATTGAATTTCTGTGTCAGTTATTAGTAGTGAATCTTAATTATAATCGAGATTTTTCCAACGATAATCGATTGTTTCCCATTAATAATTATCAATACTGAAACATTCATAGAGCAGAATACCGAAGATATCAAAATATTAATATTTATCTGACAAAACGCCAATGGTGTAATTTTTGTAACCAATGAATCGATCTTTTCGCCGTAATAATGAATACTGAAGAAGCAATGATGTTCTACCACCGATATTCATCCAAGTATCGATTATTCAACTATCAATTATTGATTTTCGATCATATGATATCGATATTTGTCTACAGATAATGATCAAACTCTGAACTTCGATAGTTCATCATTTAGAAACGTTGATAGAAACGTTCATGTTTCTGTTAATGAAAAATATCTACTTGAAAATATTTTTCAACCAGTGTTATCGATATTTTGAAAAAAAAAGTTTAGGTTTTTCCTCTAAAAATCAATTATACGAACATTTTGATATTTTACCATTGATATTTGAGTGAATTATTGAAATATTGAATGAAAATGAATGAATATTGAATATCGATTTTATTGTCAACTGTGCCCAAATATCGATATTTCTGTGCCAAATATTGATAGCAAAATTGTTATTGCTCTATAACCAAAAGCAGAAAAATATCGATACGATTATCGATTGTAAACAATGGCATAAAAAAACACAAGAGGTAGTACATCGTAATTTCGACGAACTGACCTCATTTTGCTTCTGGCAATCGATAGAACTGAAGAATAGATATTTATTATAATGGATCATATTCTTCTCAATATCAATGTACCTACATTTTTCCTACGAGCCGTACGGAAATATCGATATGTTTCACCAACAATTGACAAATTCAATAATCGATATTTATATAATCGATTATCGATTAAATATCTATTATTGCGTTGATCGATGTATCGTTACCATCGAGTCGATTATGAAACATCGATTATACCGTTGAAGGTCTTAAAGAATCGATTCTTCCGAATATCAATTGAATCGAACGTTATAAATTATTCTCATCACATCAGCTATTTGCTAGATCCAGATTCAACTTCCCTGCGGTACAGCTTCCGATCAACTCCCGTTCGAGGGTTTCAACTATCGTTTCACCCTCATCGGTTTCGTATTACCATAGGAACATTTTCCACCCTCGTCTCGGAGCACGAACTGTTTCCAAAAGATTTATTTCCTCATCCACTACTTTGTCAATGTCTTGCACGAGGGTTGTATTATTTTTCAATTCGCTTGACGATTTATCGATGACGTTCGATAAAGGCGATTTGCGATTGCAAATCTCTTCGACTCGAAATTTACATTTTTCACGTACTAACAAATTAAATACGTCGGGAAGTATATCTAATTCGATCTGCTTCAAATCTCATCTTAGATTATCTGCTTCTAGGCTAATCAGCTTCTTATCTAATCGAATACACTTATTTGTGTCTTATCATAACTCATTTTGCTGCTTATCTTATTTGCTACTGATTTTATCTGTGTTTTATCTATCTCTTATCTTGCTGTATTTTATCTGCGTCTTATCTGTCTCTTATCTTGCTTATGTTGCTGATTTTTATCTGTGTCTTATCGGTGTCTCATCTGGCTTCCTTTTTAATTCTCTTCTTATCTCATTAGATCAGCTTTTCATCGCATTTAATTTCATCTTGCCTGGTTATTATTTATTTTTTAACAAGTTCCTTTTTTATCTCATTTTATTACATGATTTCCTGCCTTATCTGTGTCATAGCTTAATTTTGTTTCAACAGAACTGCTTCTTATCTCACCTTATCTGATTTACTTTTTATCTTATCTCCTTATCTAATCATACCAGTTCTTGACATCATCTATAAAAATATGAGCTTCTTACCTAATTGTATTTGATCTTATCTTATCCAAGTCTTATCCACGTCTCATATTAACTCATCTTCTTCTAATAATCTTATCTTTTTTAAACTTATATGTGTCTTATCTTAGTTGTAACAGTTGGCTTGGCTAGTTTCTAATACTATCTTGTTTCCTTCTAATCAATGCCTTATTTTTTCCTGTCTCATATTATTTTATCTAGTTTCTTTTATTATCCGGGTCGAACCTCTTTTTTATCTCATCTTCCCTACTTTTGTGTAATCTGCTTTTTACCTTTTATCATTGCAAGATTTCTTCATTTTAACTAAACAGATCTGATTCTTATCACCTTATGTTATCCGATTTTTTTACAAATACCACCCTAACATCTTCTAATTATATCTTATCCGTATCTCATTATTTTTTATCTTATCAGAGTTGCTTCTAATCAATACCACTTCTAATGTTAGCTTATCTGTTTCTGGTCTTATCATAATATGACAGCTAGCTTCTTATCATATGTGTATTTTATCTTCTTCTCATCTCAACAGATCTGCTTACATTAAATCTTATCACACTTCGCTTCTTATCTTATTTAATTCTTATCTCAATTTTATCTTATCAGATATGCTTCTTATCACCTTATCTTATCAATATTGTTTCCAATTGTATCTCCTGCTTATCTTATCTAATCTTCTCATCTAATCTTCTTATCTCATCCGACGCGCTTCTCGTCTTGTCTGCTTCAAATCTTATCATATCCGCTTATTATCTTATAAGTTCCTAATCTTATCATATTATCACAGCATTCTTATCTTATCTTCTTGTTATCTACCTTATCTACTTATATTGTGAAACAAATGAAAGAGACATCCTACGAATATTAGCAACGGATCAGTTAAAATATAAGCGATATTATAAGCATTTTGATACATTTTCTGTTCGAAAGAGGTAATTGCGCATTCTTAATCAATTTTGCGCATTCCGTTCGTTGGTTTCCTCCTCGAAAAATCGAATTTCGACCCGAGCGGAGAGGAAAATATAGATCGAAGACTGTTGAAATGAAAATTGGGAAAACGACCGCCATGAATGGTTGGCAGTGCCCTTCAATGACGTAGAGAAAGAACCCCCTCTAGGACCATAATAATCAAAAGAGCCTCCGTTTCCTTCGACTAACGACCTTTCCATTTGCCATACAGTCGACCTCTCGGCCTCAATGCGATCTAGAGAAGCCCCAATCCTCAATTCAACTCAGCTTTCCCCGGCTTTCTATCGGGGATAATTCCTTTTCCCGAGGGTTGTTTTTTTTTATAAAAAAGAAAAAAATCGAGGGGGAAATAAGAGGTACACATAAGGAGTGCGGCGGAATCGGTGATTTGACCTTTATTATCGGACCACGGGACCTCTTGTTACATAGATGGCTATATATTTTCTTCCGATTGTGCCCAGGAAAAAGCCGATCCTCGTTGTTTTTCTATATCCGACCCGATAGTTGGCATTATTGGTCTCATAAATAGAAATCGGATTTCCCCCTTAGGTCGAAATATCCGAAACTGTTAAAAATGTAGGAGAAATTTTAAAAAGTATCCGCGATGGTGCGATTAGAATTTTTTTTATATTAAGCTTCAGATCCACAGAGGAAAATGACCGCAAAAATAGAACAGCAATTACATCAGACGACAGCAGAATTTAATTTTAAAAAACCAAAACAAAACAGAAACGATTGTAAAATTAAAGTTGAAAAAAAAATCGCGGAATTCATTAGAAAAAAATCTCAACTGGCATCATAAAATAACCAAAAAAAAAAAAAATGACCGCCAATATTTCACGAAGCAAAATGAGAATGTACCCTAGAATAAACGCAACAGCAAAAATTACAACGAAACCGTCGCAAAGACCAAGCTGAAATGCTACCAAAAACTGCTGCTATTTTGAGAGAAAATTGAACAACAAAAAACCCGCAGATTTATAGCAAAATTATACAACAAGAAAAAAGAAGTAGATTTGAAAAACAATAACTCAACAAAAAAAAAAAAAGACTTCCAAGCGAAATTCTAAAAAAAAAAATTGACTGAGAAATTATACAAAAAATAGCAGAGTTGACAGAAAAATTGTACAACAAAAATACAACACGGAATTGACAGCAGAATTCTACAACAAAAACCGGAGAATTCACAACGAAAAACCGCTCTGGAAAATTATCAAGTTCTGAAGGGGCATAATTCTACCTAACCTTCAAGACACGCAAGTCGAGCGGTAGTTAAGTCATACAACCATATACCACACACTGTACTTCAGCTTCAAGGACGAGCGTCGGTTTTATATCGAACGGGAAAAAAGAAAGTAACGCAGTCATGGCAAACGTACGAAAATTTGAGATGATTCTCTTTTATTGAAATAATACACACGATATTTATAGTTTCCCACCATATCCCGATTTTTCGTTCTATTTTCGCAGCATATTATTCACAAAAACGCTATTAATATTACGGAAGGGAGATAATACATCATTATTAATATGAGTCTAAAGACAGAAAGCTATTACAAATCTACGGGGAGAAAGCCGTCGGTATAAAACCCCGTTTTTCTGCGGGGAAAATTCGTAGTAGGTATAATCAATCAAAATTCGCAGAGCGTCCAAAATAATCAGGAAACTCCGAACAAAACGGCCGACTTTTCATCAACCTTCTACCGGTTCTCCTTTGAATTCGAGCAACCGTCTCGAGGTTTTAATGGAACTAAAAAATTGACGAAGAGAGTGCAATAATGTTCTATGTCCACTTGGCTCTCTATTGTCTTGCGGGAGGTTCATTGTGCTACTTAATCCGCATCCACAACAAAAGAACTCCAGAACCGCCCGAACGGTTTTCCCATCCTTCGCCCCCGCTTTTCCGCCCCGGTTCTTTAGAAAACTGTTTCATTTAGAATTAATCTCCCCCTACACTGGAAAGCTTCTTTTTTACTTTTCCTAGTCCTCTCCTCGGAAAAAAGGGGACGAACTTTTCGATAGGTTCGACAGACACTGAGTTGGGCTTTAAATCGAGTGTTCCGAATTAATAGAGCTTCAACTATACCTAAATAGATCACCTATTACTGAAATACCAAAAAAAGAAATTTTTTCAAAAAAAAAAAAAAGAAAAAAAAAGAGATATAATAATAAAAGGAATACAAGGTGAAGAAAATCATTTTAATGGTGTAAACACTCTTCGTCCCTTGTTATAAGTGGCACTTTTAAGACACAGAATGCAAGCGGTCTACCAGCGATAATGGTTTGGGACCGAATGTGAGCGGCCCATATTGAAGGTAGCAGTTGAGAACCGAATGCCAGCGGGTAGGTGATTTTAATTTAGAGCAGGAAGGGAACAAATCACAGACGGTAGTCACTTGATAAAAGCTGGCAAACTCAAGTTATAGCAGTGAATCATAGTTAATAAAAAAGTGGCCGTAGTCATGAGCGGCATTGCTAGAGACAAAATGCCATCGATAATGGTTCGAGATGAAAAGTTTACTCGGGGCAGAATGTTAGCAGCTAATAAGCTGTATGTTATGAAGAGAATGCTAGTCTCTATTGCAGCATTGTTGGGGACAGAGTATGAACGCCTGGTCAAGGGACAACAATAATTCGGTAGAATGTTAGCGACCTGAATATTATATTTATTCGGCAATAGAAAGAGAGCAGCCTATTTGTGATACGTTAGGAACAATGAGAGAGGATCAGATGCACTTTTGTTCCGGACAGAATGCGAGCGGCTCATATTGTGGTTGAAGTTAAGGACTTTATGTCAGCTAGTAGGGAATATTTTTTCAGAGCGGAATGTGACAAAATCACTGGTCATAATAGTTTGATAAAAGCTGGGAAAATCGAATCACAGCGGTATAAACAGTCGAATATATTCAAACGTAATCAATATAATAGAATAACCTTAGTCATTTGCTAGGGAGAGAATGCGAATGGTTCGTATACGACATCACTGAGCGAATGAAATGCAATATTTGCATAGGACAGTATTTGCGATATTTGCTGTGGAAAGAATGTGAGCGTATAATGTTAAGGTGATACCAGTTAGGAACAGAAAATGAATAAAATTAAAGTTGAGCTATAAAACCAATTCGATCCTATGAAATCAACTAATCATAGCTAGTAAAATCAAATCGGAAAAATAAATCTTATCTAAGGAGGAAAAATAATCAAACGAACCCGTCATGGAAGGACGAATAGACTTGAGGAAAACCAATCAAAATCGATGGAATCGGAGAACATAAAACCAGAAAACAAATCGATTGAAATCTTGAAAAAAAAAAAAAATTTTAATCGGACAACGTCAAATTTTAGCGATAACATTTTTTGCTGGCATTTGGCCACTCTGATTTCCCTATTTCCTTCTTCGTAACTGATGGTAGGTGAGTTTCGCAAATATTCCCCCCTTCGAAGACAAATTCCTCCGTCACTTCATCGGCATCCATGAAAAAAACGCGAGTCTCGATAAAAAGGCGAGAACCAAGACGGAGGAAAAAACGGTCGGTAAATTATTGAAAGGGAGAGTTTTAAAAGAAGGGACAAAGTCAAACCTGGAATGAATTCGAAAATATTTGCTCGAGGAACTACCTTGGAACTCGCTCGGATGGAGATTTTCCTTTAAGAGGAGACCGGAGCGGGGGTTTATTTTGATTCCATTTGGACGCTTTCGGCCTTTTCGAGACCTTGCGGAAAAGGGACGCACTGCGTGATGGGGGAGTGCTTTTAGCCGATGCTCCAGCTGGATAGGTTGGCAATGGGAGGTGGGTGAAGGAGGAAAATGCAAGCGCCGACCTTTTTCGAAGCCGTAAGCCAAAAATGCCCAATATATTCAAAATATAACTAAACCTAAAAGTAGAATTAGGTTCGGTTTTCTTCGATTTGATCAACTACGGCACGTCGTTGGAATATTTTCGGTTTGACTAATTTTAATCGGTTTTTGACGTTTTAATTGCGCTCCTTCAATTTTTTTTTTTTTTTTTTTTAATTTCATTTTGACGATTTTGTGCCCTTTTGATTATTTTTAAATTAAGTTTTTGACATTTCACTGCCCTTTTCTAATTTCCTTTTTTATTCCTAACAATTTAATTAGCGTTTTCTAAATTTTTTAATCACTTATTTTGTATTTCTTTTAGTGTTTTCACTTTTCTCTCAACTTATTTTTTTACTATTTTTTTTATTTGGTTTTTGAAGATTTATCTTGTGTTCTCGGATAGGTTCTACACCATTTATTTTTCTTCTCTCTCATTTTCCTTTCATTTGTTTTAATTTGATTTTTCGAATATTCTGTGCTTTTATATTTTTCATTTTCTATTCTTTATTGGATTTTTGACAACATTTTTTGAGCACCTTAATGCTTTCTATTTTAATTTTTGACTCATTTTGCGGTCTTTAAATAATTTAATTCAAATCGCGGCAATCTAATTTATTATTTATTGTTCAATTTATAAAAAAAAAAATTATCTGGTTTATTGACAATTTATTTCATACTCTCTCAACTTGACTTATTAATTAGCCAACTTGACAAATTAAGGCTTTGGCAATTTAATTTGGTTTTTTTAATTTTGTTTTAATCTGGTATTCGGACAATATATTTTGCGCATTTAGAATCGATCGAAAATATCTATTGGAACAGATTAAAGGAAAAATCGACTTCATTACCGCGATTATCAGGATAAATCATTACCTTCGGCGCAATCTTTCCAACGGAGCTCATTGCATAATGGTTCCCTTCAAATTAGCCCTTCCCTCCTCTTTACAACCGAGCAACAACAAGTCCAAAAACTGCTCTCTCTGTCGGGCGATTCAACAAAATTACAGCTTTTGACTGTTTGGCCACCAATTAGTTTAATTAAACTTTAAAGGCCTCGTCGTCGTAAGTGGCGGGGGAAGAAAGGGACTTGCCTCGGAGGGAGAGAGAAAACGAGTGAAAGACGGCGGAGGAAACTTGGAAAAGGGCAAGTGTTGATGAGAGTTGCCGAGCGGGAGGGCCGAAGTCTGTTCCTCACTTCTTACACGCTGCTCATCCCCAGGCACCACCACTTCCCTTACCAGTCGAACCCTTAACCTCTCCCCTACCCGAGTTTTCTATATTGGAGGAAGAATTCCTAAGTAAACAGCGCGCAATTAAACGGCCCCGCTCGTCCTCGACTTCAAAATATAGCCTTCATCTCGAGGCCTCGTAAAACTTGAGTGTCTTCTTTTCCTCCGGGCTGGTACCAGACGACAATTAATTCGCTAATTGTTTTAATTGTCAATTTTCCACCCCGAGAAAGGGCGAGAAGGGTTCTTCCATATTTTCATCTACAGCGTCAACTTTTTACGTTACCCCACCTCGTTCGACAACAATAGCACGAAAGATGACAATGTTGATTGCTTAAAATACGAGCTGTCCGAAGAGAAGAGGAGGAGAAGGTTTCGGGTGAAGAGAAGGCGGTAGAGGAGAAGATTTTAGTGAGCGGAGTGAAAGGAGAAGATTTCAGGAGCAAGAGAAGGAGTTAGAGGAGAAGACTCTACAAGGAAGAGAAGGAGTTAGAGGAGAAGAATGTAGAAGGAAGAAAAGGAATTATAGTTATAAGAGAAGACTTTTGGAGTAAGAGGAAAGTATTTTAGGAAGAAGAGAAGGAGTTAGAGGAGAAGACTCTAGAAGAAAGATAAGGAAGTGGAGGAGAAGACTCTAGAAGGAAGGGGAGGAGTAGGATGTGAGTGTTTAGGAGGCAGAGAAGTCGTTTGTTAGGAGAAGATTTTAAAGGAGAAGATTTTAGGAGGAAGAGAAGAAGTCAGAGAAGACTCTAGAAGGAAGAACTGGAGTTAGAGAAAAAGAATCTAGGCGAGAAAAATATGTTTTAGGAAAATACTTCAGGAGTAAGAGAAAAAGATTTTAGGAAGAAGAGAAGGAGGTAGAGGAGAAGAAGAAAGATAAGGAGGTAGAGGAAGAGACTTCAGGAGGAAGAGAAAGAGTCGGAGGAGAAGACTCTAGAGGAAGAGATAGAGGAGTAAAATCTAGAAAGAAGAAAAGGAGTTATTAGGGAGTAAGAGGAAAAGATTTTAGGAAGAAGAGAAGGAGGCGGAGAGAAGACTCTAGAAGAAAGAGGAGGAGGCAGAGAAGGTAAAAGATTTGAGGAGAAAGTTTTTATTATTATTATTTTTTATTTATTTAGAGATCGTCAGAAATTATGTGAACACTCTATTCGCTACGAAGGCAGAGATGACCCTACACATGAAAAAATCGAGTTAATATCAGAAGAATCCTCGCCTAATTTAGTGACGATTTTCATTAATTCGCCAGGTTGGCAATTCGACGTAACTGACAAGCAATTCGTATTTTCCGCCCGAATTTCAAACACCAATCTCGTCGACTTATCGAACCCGGTGGAAGCGAAGGAACCCGCACTTCACTTGGCCAAGTCGAGTATGAAAATGAGGTGTTTCCATCGCTAACCGCCCCGGGGGGGCGACGTTCTCGTAAATTACTCCCCGTTTCAATTCGTTTTCCGAAAGTGAGAAAAAAAAGAGAGGAAAACTGCGCCAAAACTCGCGCCACCTTTTCACCTTTCGATTTTGATTTACCTCCAACGGACAAGGGCGCGAGTGCGGAAAGCGCGAGCGAGTGGAAGAATCAACGCTTGAGTCCGCAATCAAGGGCGATTTTTCTTCGACGCTTCGTAAAACTTATCAAACGACGAGGAAAGTTGTGAATTGCTCGACTTCGCGCAAGACCGAAGTGGAAAATAGCGGCCGAAAAAACCCTCAGAAGAGAAAAAAGGCATTTTTTCCCTGTCAGACGGCGCGGAAGAAGTGAGAATGAGTAGAATCGGTGAAAAGCACTAATTTGGGCCGAAGCCAAAGGAGCGAGGGAGTCTAAGGAGGGACAAAATTGAGAGCGAACTCGTTCTCAGTTTTCACGACTTTCGCAGAGAAGTTGGCAAACCGCCCTCACACGTATTGTCCGGCGTCCAAAATCGCAAGAACATACTTGTGGTTTATGGTTAGAAATGCGCTTTTGCGTCCAGTTCCAAAAAAGCCCAATCAGCTTAGGCCAGAAGAGATAATTGCGGTCTTGACTGAATGAAACGTGAAAAAACGTGTGTCAGTTGAAAAGCTCGGGATATGGTTTGAATAGTTATATTCGAGTAAATAGAGGACGAGGAAATGAAGAGAAGATTTTAGGAGGAAAAGGATTTAGGTGAGAAGATTGGAGGATGAGAAGGAGAGATAGGAGAAGGATCTAGAGGAAGAGAAGGAGTTAAAGGTGAAGACTCTAGGAGGAAGAGATGGAGTTAGAGGAGAAGAATCTAGGCGGGACGGAAGGAATTACGGCAGAAAGTCTAGTTGGGAGAGGAGGTAGCGGAGAAGAATCTAGGCTTGATAGTAGGAGTTAGAGAAGCATCTAGGCTTGATAGTAAGAATTAGAGGAGAAGAATCTAGGAGGAAGAGGAGTTACAGGGGATGAATCTAGGAGGAAGAGAAGGGGTAAGAGGAGATGAATCTAGGAGGAAGAGAAGGGGTTAGAGGAGATGAATCTAGGAGGAAGAGAAGGGGTTAGAGGAGATGAATCTTGGGGGGATAGAAGGAGTTGGAACAGAAGACCCAAGTTGGGAGAAATGAATGTGGAGGAGAGGAATCTAGGCTCGATAGAAGGAGTTAGAGGAGAAGAATCTAGGCTGGATAGAAAGAGTTAGAAGAAAATACTCTAGAGGTATGGAAGAGAGGAGGAGAATCTAGGAAGGAGAGGAGGAGAACAATCGGGGGAAAGAGAAGAAGTTAGAGGAGAAGACTGTAAGAGAAAGAGAAGGATAATAGTGGTGAAAGGATAATAGGAAGGGGAGAGGATAAGAAGTGAGCGAAGATAGGCGGAAAAAGGAGTAAGAGGAAGGGAAGAAAAGGATACGGGGATAAATAGGAGAATGGTGGAAGGGGAATTGTTAGAGGAGGAGGAGGAGGTGGGGAAGTGCCAATAAAAAAAGCACTCGACAAAATGAAAATGTTCAAGCTATCTTTGACCTCTTAGTAATTATGTTCCATCTGCGATTCGCCGAAGAGTTTTCATTTTACAATTGAAAATACGTAAAGCATCGTTGCAATGATCAAAACGTTCGGTTTTTGAAGTTCCTTCCACAGTGGAATCAACCCTTTTTCAACGAGGAAAAAATTAACTTTCTGGTCCACTAGTCAAAACATCCTTTCAATCCGTTGTCCACGAACTGGGAGCGAATATCTTTTCAACAAGCGCGGCTCCGTTGAAATGAAAGTTTCTCCGAAACGATCAAAGACGAAGCGATTTGGAAGTTTTCAATACATTTTTTTTTCTCCTCACAGGAAGTGATATTAGATTCGGCGATTTTAATTAGTACATCTCAACCTTTAACGGTTCACTTCGTTTAATAATTAGTGACGAGAGCCAATTCAGCAATGAATGTTCGAGAAAGGGGAATTTCTCAATTTATTTCCAGCAGTTGATAAAGATATCCTCTTACGATATTCTCATCCGAGTCCTTCTCCTCCAATGAAGATGGAAATCGTAATGAATTAACAGAGCAATGTAGTAACTGCTGAAAGCTATCGAGCGGAAATTATTAATTCGACAGTATATAATACCGTGGCATTTTACATAAAAGAAGGCACTCAAGTAGATTTCTAATACCTTGTAAGCAGATTCGTTAGTCGAGCAAAGTAAAAGCTTCTGCAAGAGAGATAAAGCCAAATTACAGCTTGAGAGCTGATTCAAGACTGATTAAGTGCAGAGCGCCTGTCGTCTTATATAGGAGAGGACCCAAGCGACTCAGTTTTAGCCAGAAAACGAGCGTCTCACGCACAGGCGACCTAAAGCGAGTGTCGTTCAGGGCCGAATGTGATCGTCTTAAGAGCAAAATAGTTATTACAACTAGAATGTCCTCTAGTCGTTTCGGCTGAGATATTTTATTTTATTTCAAAAAGAAGAACATTCAATGAGTATTATTCCTTTATATTTTCAAACTGAAAAAGGGCTCCCCTCATAATTAATTCAACCTAGGCAGAAATAAACGTGTTTTTTTATCCCACTGAATATCGACGCGGAAAAGGAGGTCCCACTGTCAGCAGAAGATACGAGTTGGCGCAACTGAATGGAAACTAAACACAACCCAAGGTTGAACAGCATTGTTCCCTAGGAATATTCAAGATAATATAAAGCTAGACCGGGCCATACTTCGACCGTTCGGATTCAGGTTGAGTAAAGGGAAGCATTATTTCACACCTTCTGCACGCCTTTTTCCCGTACCTTCATAGGAGCGAATGCTTTGCCATTTGTTAGGTGGCAAACAAAAACGAAGAGCTTTTAGAGCCATCGGTTTTTTTTTTAGAAAGAACGATTGGAATTTAAATAGAAGGAAGATAGAAACAGTTGATGAATGAAATGAAAATTAAGGGCATGAAGTGGGGAACGAGGAAGAAGAAAAGGAAACCCTTCTGTTTGTCGCATTTTTCACTTAGTTGTTGCAATGGGGGGGGGGGGGGAACTTAGCCACTTTTTCTTAATTGTTCTTTTTTTTGCCGAAATCTTTCACCAGTTGGGGCATCTTAAGGGTCAAGGAGGGAGAAGAAAAGAGGATGAGGAGAGGAAGAAGAAGAAAAGGAGAATATGGGGGAAGGAAGATGAGAAGAAGGAGGCGGAGGAATAAGAATAATAGAACATGAGGAGGAGGAAGAAAAGGAGATAAGAAGAAGAGAGAAGAAAAGGAGATAAGAAGAACAGAGAAGAAAAGGAGATAAGAAGAACAGAGAAGAAAAAGAGATAAGAAGAACAGAGAAGAAAAGGAGATAAGGTGGAAAAGGAGAAGTGAAAATGGTGGTGAGGATGGGGAGGAGGAGGAGGATAAGAAAAGATGATGGGGAGGAGGAGGAGGAGGATAAGAAAATATGATGGGGAGGAGGAGTTGATTAGTATGAGGAGGAGGGCAAATATGAGAGGTGGCCGGAGGAAAAAAGGAGCGGAAAAAATAAATAAATGATGGATGAAATTAATTTGAAGAAAGAAGGAGCTATCAGTACAGACGAATCATTATTTGAGAAATATTCTTTGACTCTCTCCTAAACTAAACGTAATGATCTGCTCTCTATATAGTTCAAAATCGTTATCAATCGTCTAGACATTGTTGATGCATTGAAGAATACATCGCGAGAGGATTTAACGGGCGGAAAAAGTCATATAATAGAATTATGGTTTTACAGTGAGAAAGGACTCGAAGGTGGGGATGATATAGAGAGCGCAGAGAAGGTGTATAAGGACTGAAATAACCCGCGAGGAACCGGGGATGCAGTACATTTGTTTATGGCCCGTAGGGGCCGGCTCGGTTCCGACCGCCCTACGAGCCTGGGGTGAACTATTCAACAAGTGGTTCCAAGAGAGAAAAAGAGAAAGAGAGAGGGGAAAGAGAAAATACGAAGTGGCCACCGTGGAATCGCGAAGGACGAGGGCACTGGATGAATTTGTTATTTCATTAGTGGGAGCATTTTGCATTGATAAAGACAATATGGACAAAGGAGGCTTCTCTTCATGAGATTTTATCTTCAAAGATTCGAATATTATTGTATTTTTATACAATGTGCTTAAATTTTGATTGATTCTCCAACCTGAAACGTCCGAGAGACGATTTTAAAGCTGACGAAACGCTTCACGTTGCGGGGTGAAAGCGAGCGTCTTATGTGTCTCGTTCAGGGCAGAAAGTGAGTGTCTCTTATGTGAGCCTGTTGGGGGATGAATGTGATCGTGTTGCATGAGAATGCGATCGGGTTTGAGTCTCCTCCAGGGTAGCGAGAGTCCAGCGTCTTGGTCGGGAGGGGGAGAGCAGTCATTGTGGATAAGATTTGGGAGCCGAATGCGATCGTCTTGAACGAGAGTTGGGGACAGTAAGGGATCATATCGCATGCAGATTCGTCTTTGAGCAGAATGTCAGTGGTCATTCGTTTCGCAAACATCCCTTCCACTTCATTTCAGTTGCCCTTTCAACCTAGTTATTATAGTTCTTCTACGTTTTGCTATTCTTTGTTGTTTTTGGGGGAAAATTTTCGTTTTGGCCCCTATTGCAGGATTCTATTTGCAGGTTTACACAAGCTACAAGCTCATTCCTCGAGGATCAGATCTAAATGTCAAATCGGACTGGCACTTATATTTTTTCAATTTCCCAGTCCACTTAATGTTAACAGTAAACGTGTCCTATACAGCTTAATATCTATATTTACCATTTGAATGGAAAAAAAACTTATTCACCGTTCTAAAAATTGATAATAATTCGTCGACCTGAAAAACGAATAAAATTCGCCTCTCTCCGAAGCGAAAACAATCTATATTTCTCTTCGAAAGTGGATTCGCAATGTAAATTCATAAACTTCCACCGTGGAAGACCATTGTTAGCCCCTTTTCCAAGTTAACTTTCGTTTGCCATTTAGTCTGTTCTTTTGGCATTTCAACCGTCGCGATAATAAGGGGGGCAAAAAGGTGAATTAATTATTTCCAACGCCGTCTTTTCCACTCGGTTTTTCGACGGCGAAAGGTTTCCCCCGCTGTTATTTCTGTTTATTCTCGAAATTCAATTGCAACGCCTTGTTTGTCGTTTTGAAGAAGGGCTATTCGCCGCGACGAAATTAACCGAAGTAACGAGCTCGAATTTAATGTTTGAGAGCCAATTTGACGGCGTTTTCTTCTGAAAGTGTTTCTCGCACGATTGGCGTTTTGAAAGTACGGAGGAGAATGTTTTTAGGTGGGAAACGCAAGTATAGAGAAAAAAGTTTTTTTTTTTTTTTTTTTTTTAAATTTGTAACGTTTGTCGCTGTAACTGCTTAAATAATGGTTTTCCTAGTTTGGTGTACGATTTGGAAAGTTCTTGCCAGAAGAATTTCAAAGAACTTTCTAATAGGAGCATTTTTGAGCAGGCCGATGCTAAAAACGAAGCACGCGTTCGTTCTCGCAAGGTTCAGATGATAATCAAGAGCCAATAGCTCATTAAGAGGGCTCTCGTACGTCAGTTGGTCATAACGACTGATCGATTTTCAATTAAATCAAGCAGCCGAACGTTTTCCAATATTCGTTCAACAACAGGAAAAAACCCGGAGCTAAAATGACGAAAGGTGGCGAAACGGAAAAGGAATATTTTCCCCCAAATAGCGCCCTGTTGTTATAAATCGAATTGTTTCCGTAGAAGAATCTTTTGCGCCGCAAAAACGGGTCTGCGTTGACGTGTTGATCGCCACTCTGTCTACTCCAACGTGAAAAAGTGTTCCATCATAGAGGCAATGTTGTGACAGTGGATTCGGGCTGGTTGATGGAATGAACAGTTCGGGGCCGTCGGCTTTATAGTGAACCGAGTGTTTGCTCAGTAAAACGTCGGTTGTTTTCATTAAAGGTGTGAGGATGGGAGAACGAGAGGATAAAGCAAGTGAGTAAGCAAGTAGAGAGCGGGTGACATTAATTGGAAACAGCGGATTCGCGATGAGGGGAGGATGGCTTTCTGTGGAAGGCCAGAGGCCAGCTTGCTGCTCCAGAGTAATTGCCTTGCGTCTCTTCCTCTCCAGCTTCACCAATTTCCCTAGCAGATCCGTTCGCCGGTTTTGATGGGAGTAAACCGACTTTGACACCTGCTGATTATCGACGATTCCTAGGCGAATAATGCGGCGCTCAAAAAGGATCGATAAAATAAATTACGAGTTCTACAGGTACGGCGTAATTTATATGGAATTTTTATATGGAATTCAACGTAATAGGATTTATTTTGCGTAGAGAGTTATTTAACACCGAAGGGAAGCCAAAGCGGTGCAAGCTCTCGTGTCGATGAAAAGAAAGCAAGAATGTAGAGTGATGTCAATTTAATTGGTGAAGCGGGAACGAGAAGAGGGGGAAAGGGGCGTTGAGGAGGAAGGGGAGGTGGAAGAGGTAGATCGAGGGTGTGAGAAAAGGAGGGAGGAGAGTGGAAACGAGGAGAGGGAGAAATGGAGGATGAGGAAACAAAGCAGAGAAGAGGATAAGGGCTGGTGTGGAGGAGGAGGGCAAGGCTCCTTCAAGAGGAGCAAGACGAGGAAAAGGTTGATTGCAGGAAAAGGAAGTAAAGGAGGATGGTGGGGAGGGCAAAGATAATAATTGTGGAGTAGGTAGTAAAGGAGAAGAAAGAGTGGTGAAAGAAAAGGAAGATACTTATCGAGGGGGGAGAAAGAAAAGGAAAGAAACAAGTGGTTGCCATGAATGAAAAGGAGGAGAGTGGCGGAGAAGGTAATGAGTGAAGAAAATAACAATTACTTGCAGAGAAGGAGAGGAGGAGGATGGGAGTGATGAAAGAAAAGGAGGGGAACAAGTGGTTGCTGAGAATGAAAAGGAGGAATGTGCCCTATGGACGGAGGGGAAATGAGAGAAGAAAGAAAACGGAAACAAGTGGTAGCAGAGAATGAAAAGGAAGAGAGTTTTCTAGAAAAGGATGTCTAGGGGCGATGAAAGAAGAAGTTAAGGAGGATGGGAACAAGTGGTAGCAGAGAAAGAAAAGGCGGAGGTTGTAGGCGAAGGAAGTTTAGGAGAAGGACAAGGAGTAAAAGTGAGGAGTGTGAAGGAATAGTGTTAGAGGTGTCCGAAATAGACGTAAATTTTGGGTTTTTAATTTTATAAAGAGTTTTTGCTAAAACTCTTAAAACTAAATTAAAATGTTGTTTCTGAAAGTGTAAAGACTTTGTCAGGGAACCAAACAACAAGAGGGAGTTGAGGAATGGCCTTTAACGACTGAAACTATTACCTAGACGTTGAGGATTTTGAGAGAGAATCAAACATGGCGACTTGTACTTCAACCTATTTGCAACTGGTCAAGCACTTTCACCCCTTGGGGCATCCTCAGGACGACGTAGTGTGATAGACTCACCTTTGCTTTGGCCGGTGACTTTGTCTCTTAGAACGTTGATCTGATGGACGCGCCCGAATTCGGAGAACATTTTCGTGAGCTCGGACTCGTCCATGGACCTTGGAATTTGGCCGACGAACATTTTGATGAAATCCGGGTCCGGCTGGTCCTGCTGGCCACCAGCGCATCCCGGTCCTCCGGGAATCATGCCCCTGGAAAAAAAAGATTGTTGAAGAAAAGATGATATGGAATGCGTTTACAAGGTGATTTCTCCGAGGAGGGAGTCAAATGCCGACGTCGAGGGGATTGCATATATTGCCCCTCTCGATCTTTGGGACGAATATTGAAGAAAATGTTGGAAATTAGGAAGGAAATCTTTTTCTCGGCGGGGGTCGGAAAATTCAGACGAGCTAGATAATACTTAATATGGGATTCCGCAAGAATGAGGAGCACGAGGACGTTCCTACAGTTGAGCTTTAAGCTTCCCACTTTTCCGCTCGCACTTCGGGTCGAAAAGGGATATAAAGGAATTTCAACCGTTATCCGGCTTTGAGCGGAGAAGCGGTTAGATGATAGAAAAGGGCTGGAAAGACCCTGCACGAGAAGCCTTGGATAGGACGGTCGAGAAGATGGGCTGTAGTGGAAAAAGGGCAGGCCATTAAATTTGAATTAGATCTAATTGGGTAAACCTGCCCAAGTTCCACTTTCCCACCTACGACAACGCTGTCGCATCTCGAAACTCTCGCCTAACTCTCTTTCATCAGGCCACTATCTTCCCGGAATATGCTTCGCAGCGGAAAAGTTGGACCGCGGCCTAGAGCGAGGGCTGCAAAAAGCACAAGGGGACTAACCGAGGGAAAATAGAGGCCCCATAAGTTTTCCACAAATATTCAGCGACTGAATCTGAATAAAAAATGGCATCGGGTTTCTGAAGTATCGGCTGGACTAGGGAGCGGCAGAAAATGAGTTGAAGGTAATTCAACAGCGATAACATCCCTTGGTTTCTGGAGGACAGAGGGACGGCTCTGAAACTAAGATGCAGATGCTCTGGCAGCGATTGAAGGATCGAGCTCAAAAATCGTTGAAATGTTGACTTATCAAGAGCTGCTCTCGGAACAGTCGAAAGATCTAGTTCAAAGCACGAACAACCAAGGATTTGAGATCGCGGGGTTTAGTGTTCTTACTAGGGGCATAAAACTGTCAGACCTATTGCTCAATTTCATTCCATACTGTTTGCTAATTATTTTCATCTAGCGGACAAACAAATTTTCCCGCCGATGCAACCGTAAATTGCCGGGTGTAAAATGTATTAAATCCCTAACACGAAAACTGATTGGCTATAAGGGAATCCCGCGGCGGCAGAGGAACTTTGAAAATTCTAAATGGAAACACAGTTCAAGCCTTGTCTCGCCGTGCATTACCAATTCATTCATTGCTCTCCAACTCGCGCGAACTTCGGCATTCGGAGTCTCGAGGTGGAAAGCTTCCTTCGCAGATATAGAATTCTCAACGGAGTCCAAGTAAATTCTCTGATGAATCCTTGAATATTTCAACCGACGAGCCTCCTTCACACCTGCAGGCTAATAACCGCAACGGTAGCAATTTCCTCGCTGACGGAGAAAAGTTCGAATTTGAGTGATTAAGAAAATCGAAAAAAAGAACGTCGAATCTACATTTATCGAAGGTATTGATTATTGTTATGTTTTACTGTGTTGAAGTACATAATGATGAACATAATAATTAGGAGGTTGCTCACTCTCATGTTGAAAATTGTTGATACGACTGATACAATCAAAAGCTCACGTTTCATGATAGCACAGAAGGTTCACTTATACGCAGTTAACTAACACTGACTAAAAGCACTGAAAGAAACATGCTGAGTTGACTATTGACTAACGCATAGCGTAAACAGAGGTTGATATAAAACGGCGGGAGATAAGGAACGCGATATCACTTTTGTCCCTGGATTCTAGTAGACGTAAAATATTTCGTTAAATTTAGCTCACCAGAATTAAAAATAGACAAAGAGTATTAATGTTGGAAAGTTGAGGAAAAATATTTCTACACGATTTTTAAATAATTTTTCTCAACTTCAAAAAAAAAAATCATATGCGCTTCACAAGTTCGACGGCTCGTATAATTTTCAAATCCACTCTGCCAGTTAAAGAGCTTCCGGAGGCCGTGGAATTAATAAAGCTCCAACGCCCAACGGGAACCAATTAAATTCAAATCGAGTTAAGTTTTACGAGTGCGTACGTGAGGTTTTCTTTCGACGCAGAATAATTCGTCTAGCGAGGCGCATTTTCGTCCCTTTTATGCTCGCCTTTGCAAAGCCCTTAACGGCCGCGTGTGCTTCCTCAGCGTTTCTCCGTTCAGCGAGACATAAATGCAAATAACCCAACGCGCTTAGGGGGGGAAATGTCTGCCATTGTTAATTTTGTTTACGGCGACGTTGTAAATTTTGTTTACGATGTAACCACACTGCACGAAATGTAATTAGTAATTCAGTAAAAAAAATTCGGTCGTTTTGAAAACATTTTGCAATACAAAAGATCAATGAGAAAGATCCCAAATGGTGTTTCAGCTAATTTTTTGCACAACAAAAATCCAAAATGGCGTCTTGAAGTATATTTACGATACAGAAGATCCGAAGGTGATTCGATTCGAAAGATTAAAAATTTCAACTCAACTTATCTCCCTTCTGGCAAAATATTCAAAACGGTGTGTTTTCATAAATTTGTAAGATTTAAAATGGCCTCTCAACGTATTTTTATCAATGCGGAAGACCCAAAATGGCGTCTCAACGTAATGAGAAAGATTAAAAATTGCAACTCAACTTAGTTTTCTCAATGCGAAATATTCACAATGGCGTCCCAACCAATTTTTCACAACGTAAAAGATTCAAAATGGCGTATTAGAGCACTTTTGTCAATGCGAAAATTCAAATAGGCATCTCAACGTATTTTTATCAACACAGAAGACCCAAAATGGCTACTCAACCTATTTTTATCAACGCAAAAGACCCAAAATGTCGTCTCAATATATGTTTATCAATGGGAAAGATTCATAACAGTGTCAGAACGTATTTTTCTCAATGCAAAAAATTCAACATGCGTGGTCACGTGTTTTTTCTAATGTAAACTATTCAAAATGGCGTTTCAACGTATTTTTATCAAAGTGAAACATCCAAAATTGCGTTTCAACATGTTTTTCTCAATGTCAAAGATTCCAAATGACGTCTAACGTATTTTTATCAATCCAAAATACCCAAAATGGCGTCTCAACGCATATTTATCCATGGGAAAAATTCAAAACAGTGTCAGAACGTATTTTTCTCAATAGGAAAGTAGCAAAAAGGCGTCTCGGCGTATTTTCTCAGTACAAAAGACCTGAAATGATGTCTCAACGTATTTTTATCAATTCAAAAGCTTAAAAATTGCAACTCAACTTATTTTCTTGATGCGAAATATTCAAAATGGCCGCCCGAAAAATCCAAATTAGCAGGTCACCTATTTTCCCTAACCTAGAAGAGCCAAAACGACATCTTGATACATCAAAATGTCGTCTTCTCAACAATTCGAAATGCTCTTTTGATGCAAAAATTACTCACGGTTCATATATTTTCTCCCCTTTTGTTTGACAGTTTTGATAGCTTCACTCTCTCACGAATAGTAATGTTCCACATGTTGAAACACGGATCGTTCACACTTGGCACATGAACCCTTCGCGTCACGCACGATATTCTTAAGATGCACGTTCGAAACGGTTTTCTCCCATGAAATTTCCATTTAGTTCTTTCCATTTTTTCGGTGTATTTTCCGCGAAACGGAGGGTTAGGATCGCTCAATTCCAAATTATTGCTTGCACCCCGTAATTCGCGTCCCTTCATGAATAAACATGTCACGCAGGTTGTAAGAGTTACCCATCCCTAAGGCGACCTCTAGCGGCCGACAGCGGGAGAAACTGAAATAGCTGTTATGCGCGGCCATTTGTTTTGCATGAAATCTAATCTCGAAAATGCCGCTCTACGTCAACAACTACAGTAACATCGACTGTAGAAAGGGAAGCTATGAATAACAAAGCGCAGCATGATATTATCACACTCCCCCGGAATAGTAGACGAAGTTGGAGACTTTGACGTGGAAATCACCGAACTCGCTTCACCTTTTGTATGCATTGCGAACCCGACCTTTCTTCAGGGGACTAATATATTGCAGAATTAATTGCGTTAGAAGGAAATTAAAATTAGCGGGGAGGAGTAATTTTAATAATAAAATATTTGTCTACGCTCAACACGAACAATTCCCTCGCATTTTCATATTTTACTCCCGACGCAACACCTGTCTGAGAGACTGAGATGTTTCACTTGTTGACCACCAGGCGCTTTGATCGACTTCTCAAACTTTCATGTTTTTTTGGGTGAGAAACACGAATCCGACAAAATTTCCTTGTGCGTTAGGTTTGATAAATTGGCGCTTTTCCAATTTGCGGCAATAACTCCTAAATGAAGAATCCTAGAGACAATTTTATTTGTTCATTTTTCAAAGAACAGTAAATTCTGCGTCAAATATCGTTTACAAATGTCGAAATCGGTCATTTAACCAGTTTCCGAACCAACTGACTTCTTTCATTTTTACCAAACCAACTGACTTCTTTCATTTTTACCAAACCAACCAATTTCTTTGCCTGTTTCTGAATCAACCAGATTATTTTCTCTTTCAAGAATCAAATAGTTTCTTTTCTAGTTTCGAACCAACCAGTTACCACTCTTGTTCCAATTAACAGGTAACTGACTTGTTTCCGAATTAACCGGTTACTTTTCTTGTTTCAAAATTGACCAGTTCCTTTTCTTGTTTTCGAACATTCAGTTTCTTTTCCTATTTCTGAATCAACCGGTTTCTTTTCTTGTTCAAGAATCGACAGGTTACTTTTCTTGTTTTCGAATCAACCAGTTTCTTTTCTTGCTTTCGAAGCAACCAGTTTCTTTTCCTGTTTCTGAATCAAACGGCTTCTTTTCTAGTTTTCGATCCAACCGGTTACTTTTCTTGTTTCCGAATTAACCGGTTACCCTTTTGTTTCTAATTTAACCGGTTCCTTTTCTTGTTACCGAATCAACAGGTTTCCTCTGTTGATTCGCTGTACAGGGATTTTTTTGTTTTCGTTTACTTGGTTTCTTTCCTCGTTCACCATTTTTCAGCAGGTTTCGTTGTTTCATTCTGAACCAACGAGTTTTTTTTTTTTCATATTTTCCCATTCAACTGTTTTCGTCATCTCATTCTTAATGTGCAACAGATGCAAATTTAGAAGCGGTCACTGGGTGACTCGAAAGCGAGTGCCGGTTAACGGGATTAATTAATTAAGTATTAATTTTTCTTCAATTATTGAAAGGAAAAGATTTCATGTCTACCAGTATAACTTTGGTAAGACATAACATAATCTAACAACAACATTGTGATAACAGTGAGATAACAGGTTAACAGAGTAGTAGTAGTTCTTGCAGTAACGTGGCTCTAACCATCCCGAGTGTCGAGCATTAATTGCTTCATAAATCCTAATAAAACATCGCATCATCCACCGATCCGGTAATTTCCCAATCACGTAACCAGCGGATTCGCGTCTATCGTTGTAGTAACGAAAGTTCAAACGTCCCGAGGTCAAGGGGTTGCTCCTGCACCTAACGACCACTAAACCTCTTTTGGTGCCATGGCAAATAGCGCGGCATCGGATAGGAGGAAACGCCGTAAATAATTTTACTACTTCGTTTGGCCTTCCGTTCGACCGAACGCCCAAAGAGTCCCTTGAGAAAGAGCTCATTCGGGGCGGAGATAGGTTGAAAGAGAGGTTTTCGGAATCAAAGAAACAGCGCCGAGCGTCGATAAACAACCGAACGGGAGTTTCTCTGACCGGAAATACGTCCACGGCGAAGGGAATTGATAATCGATAATGCTGGTTAAACACGACCGTCATATGAACTATTTCATGTAAATCTCGCAGCACGATAATTCGAAACTTCAAGTGTCGCAGCGAAATCAAGTGCGTCGTAGACAAAAGTCGTTTCAGACAACAAAGAAACCGGTTAGAGAAAAAGAGGAAAGAAAATGGTTGAATGAATGAAGATGAAAGAAAAGATGGGGAAACTGCAAAAGAAACCAGTTACAATGGAATGAGGAAAGAAACCGGTAGATTGGGAAACAAAGAAGAAACTGGTTGAATGCGAAAACGAGGTAACGCACGAGTTAAACTGAAAACGAGAGAAGGAACTAATTTAATAAAAACGAGAAAAGAAATAAGTTTATTGAAAAAAGAATTCCTTTATCGAAAAAACGAGAAAAGAAACCGGTTAATGGGGAAATTGCAAAAGGAACCAGTTACAAGGGAAATGAGGAAAGAAACCGTTAAGATTACAAAAACGAACAAGAAACTGGTTAAATTTTGATGAAAAGAAGGAAAAAAACCGTTCGTGAAAATCAAGAGAAAAAGTTATTGAATTAAAAAAGGGAGAAATGAACCGGTTGAATGAAAACCTAGGAAAGAAACAAGTTATTGATACACTGCAAAAGGAACCGGTTGGAAAAGAAAGAAGGCAAAAACCGTTTCGACTTAAAAACAAACATGAAACCGGTAAATTAATAAAAGAGGAAAAAAACCATTTGAATAGGAAACGAGGAAAGAACCAGATAAATCAGAGGAAAGATCATGTCGCAAGCAAAACAGGAAAAGAAACTGGTTAAATGATGAATGGGAAAAGAAACCAGTTGAGTGAGTAACGAGAAAAGAAGCTGCTAGTATTCAATAATTTAGTATTGGGATTGATCATAAGTTCGCTTATGGAGTCGATAAATGTTGTTGTCTGCCGAGCAACTGCCTCAATCCATAGCCAAGATGGGCATAAAATGAATTCAACCAATCTCATCTTCAGAACGTGAGTTTTCCCCTCTAAGGGTTGGTTAGACGTCTCCTAAGGAAATTCTGGTATAGGAACTAACAAACGAGAGCTTTGAAGCGAGGAGGAGCGTTTTCTTGGCAACGATGACCTATCAAAACCGCAGATTCAGCTGCAATCGAGTGAGAAGAACCTTCTTCTGCTGAGAAAGCCTACGACTGCCGGCAAGCGTACCTTGTGAAACAACTTTTAGATACATTCGGTTTTGGCTTGTCTTTTGCCATTGGCAGACATTCGGAACGTTTCAGTTGCCTCTTTCTAGAAACCGCTGGCATTGAATTGGCAATCAGAGAATTTACTCGGGCGGAAGGTTCCTTAGCACTAAAAAAGGGATGGTGTTATTGGTTGTTGTTTCCGATTCATTATCTTCACTTTATGTCACAAATATGGTGATGGAATGAACATAGAGGTTGGAAGCAACGGAAGCTGGGCACCCATAATAGTGCGTCTTCATCCAGAAATATTGTCTTTACAGACAACTGAATAATTCGTCATTCTAAAGAATGTCTATCCGATAGAAGGGAAAGAGCGATGAGAATTCCACGTTAGTTATTGCTCTGGAATCTACTACGGATAAAATATACCGCCGGAATACGAGAGGCAAAACAATGCTCCCATAACAATTCACCTAGGTACCTTAATTTAGACAGACTGCAGATGGGAAGGTTATCATCCCGTGAGGGGCAGGAGTTGATTTAATCTACCGGAATGAAATCGGGAAACGGGGGAGAAAAATGGAGGGATAATAGGTCGCGATGGAGGTTGGCAAAAATGAGGTACGAGAGGCTTCGAGTGGGGGACGAGACAGATACGGAGAGGAGGGGATGATGTATTTATCCAGAGCAAAGCCGGATCGGTTTGGCGGAAAATAACGCGGCAATATATTTTCCCCTCGTTTCAGTTCCTGGTATAATTGAGGTTGAACGGTTATTGAGAGATTCCTGCTGGTTAGAGAGGCGGTGCGGACTCTATCGTGCAATCTCGGAAACTCAGCGGAGGGAGCGGGGGATCGAATCAACTATTTCACTTGGTGATCGGATTCAATCAGTAGCACCTCGTGCACATCCCATCTGCTCACCTCGGCGTCCGTTTGTTCCAATGGAAACCTCGGATCTGCAACTGTTCTGGCTTCAGATCCTCTCTCATGCCTCAGTTCTGCAGGGTGATCCGACCATGTCAAGAGCCTTCCAGATCACCTGACAACGAGAGCGTCCATTAATTTTCCACAAATGGAAAGCGAATCGATTTCGAATTCAAAAAACTGCGGCGCCGCTTTTCGTATTAATCCGTCGGCGAATTTTGCGCTGGCGAGAGCAGAATCGAAACTGAATGGAACCCTGAAGAAACCGTCAGTCAAAATTGTTATTCTGGTCGCTCGAAACCGTTGATCAAATAATAAACCAGTTACACCATCGTTTTTTCGAGATTCCCGTTCTTGACGGTTTCTCGCCAAGATCAGCTCTAAAATTAACCAGTTTCTTGGGACGTTTCTCAATCAGTTTCTAAATTGCTTTTCTCGTTTTCAACTCAACTGGTTAATTGGCATAAACGTTTTAATTCAAAATTAATCAGTTCCAGATCAACCGGTTTCTTCTGTTATTTTGAAATTAAACTATTTTTCCTTCTCATTCTTAATTAACCAGTTTTCCTCTTTTCTGAATCAACCGGTTTCTCTTTTCTGAATCAACCGGTTTCTTTTCTCTTTTCTGAATCAACCGGTTTCTTTTCTCTTTTCTGAATCAACCGGTTTCTTTTCTCTTTTCTGAATCAACCGGTTTCTTTTCTCTTTTCTGAATCAACCGGTTTCTTTTCTCTTTTCTGAATCAACCGGTTTCTTTTCTTGTTCCTGGAACAACCGGTTTCTATTACATTGCCAAATTAACTGCTTCTTTTTCACGTTCCGAATCTTTCAATTTCTTTTTTCCAACCAAACTGTTTTTTTTCTCTTTCTTTGTTAACCATTTTCTTCAGTTGTTGCCCGTTTAAACGATTTCTCATTTCGATTTACTGGGTTTATTTCCTCGTTCACCATTAAACCGGTTTCTTTTCTCTTTTCCAAATCAACGGGCTTTTTCTCGTTCCTGAATCAACCAGTTACTTTTCTTGTTTCCGAATCAACCAGTCCCTTTTCTGTTTCTGTATCTACCAGTTTCTTTTTCCTTTTTCCATTCAACTGTTTTAATCTTCTAATTCTTCACCAACCGGTTTCTTTTTCCGTTTCCGAATCAACCGGTTTCTTGTTTCGTTTCCAAGATTTCTTTTCTAGTTTCTGAAGACCCGGTTACTGTATTCGATTTCGAATCAACTGGTTCCTTTTCTCTTTCTTGAATCAACCAGTTATTCCCGTTTTCAAATTAACTATCCGCATCAACAGGTTTCCTTTCTTGATTTCAAATCAACCGGTTTATTTTCCTTTAATGAACCAAACGGTTTTCTCTTGTTTCTTCTCTCGATTTCGAATCAACTTGTTTCTTTTTTCGAATTGGAACCAACTAGTTTTTCTCGGTTTTCAAGTAACCAGTTTTTCTCTCCAGGTCCAAAATCAACCAGTTTTTTTCCTCTTCTTCGAATCGACCGATTTCATTTCTTTTTTCCAATTTAATTGTTTTTTTCTTCTCATTCTTCATTGAACGGTTTTTTCACTATTACAAATAAACTTTTTTTGTCTTTTCCAAATCAATGTTTCTTTTCTCGTTTACGATTCAGCAGTTTTTTCTTCTCATTCTTCATTAACCGGTTTCTTCCGTTGTTTCCCGTTTGAACGATTTCTCGCTAGATCTTGATCGTATCGTTCGAATTTTTTTCACCTTTTCTTTTATTGGAGAGCGTTATTTCAATCAACTTTATTCGAATAGCTCTTTCAGCCCGTCCCCTATATGTAAATTGGGTCATCGATGAAGCCTATGGCCATCCGCATGTAAATGATGGGTTGAAAGGCTCCCACTGCGGATCTGGAAAGGAACGAATCAACCCCGGGTGAAAACCGCCTTGTTATTTCGAAACAGATGCGCAGCTCCTTTCCCGGAGAGTAATCCGCTTTTCAACAACTGGAATTAACTGAGAAGCAAACATTAGAGACTACCACTTCCTCCGCCGAAGCCTTGATTCACCTCACTGGACAATGTTGGAGGGATGAAGTACCCGAACCGAGTTTCCTTCCGTACTCACCTGAAACGAGAGGATCCATTGTTAGCATAAACAGTCGAAAGCATACATCTAGATAGCGTAGTTGGCGAGTCAACATGGCCGAAGGATTACGGGGAGGGGGAACCTTTTCCGGGTGGAGGGGGGATTCCATTTTCATCACTAGAGCTGCAATTAAGTGTAATTGGTGACAACGGCGGTGAACGAAGAATTTCGAACAGCTCGTACTTTTGGAATGCAAATAGTAAACGCGAGAGCTCAAAAATGGAGACGATATAAGTAACGAATACCTGCGCTGAAGAGGTTAACTTCGAACAGGAATCGAAGGAATATCGCAGATTTATCGAAAAATCGTTGGTTTTTTTTTATTAGGAAAAACTTTCAACCTCAGATATTCTCCCGTCTCATTCCCATTCAACCGGTTTCTTATGCAGTTTATCAATCAACCGGTTTCACATCTCGTTTACCGTACAACTGATTTATTTTTCATTTGAAAATATTACACGTTCTTGTTTTGTGTTCAACTGGTATCGCATCTAGTTTCCCATTCAACCGGTTTCGAGCCTCGTTTATTTTAACCCGTTCCTTATCTTGTATCCAATTTAACCGTTTACCATTGTTATATCCGTACTTAAATTAAGTATTTAAGGATAGGGCTCAAATGAAAAACGCCGGGTTGGTCGAATCGACTCAGAATGAATTAATTATATTACCTCTTTTTACTGTTGACATAGGTTATCATATTGTGTAACGGGAAATATGAAAATAAAATGTCTTGGCGGGATCAATGTTGGCCATTCTATAACAAACATCATATCCCGTTTACTATTCAACCGGTTTCGTTCCTCGTTGCCCATATTAACTGGTTTCTTATCTTGTTTCCCATGTTCTGAATTCTTTACTCGTTTACCATTCATGGTTTTTTCTCTCAATCTGTTTATTTTAACAATTTCTCTAACCGGTTTCCATTCTCTCAACCGAATTTTTTCTTTTTTTTCCCCTTAGCTGGTTTCCTCTATCGTTTTTGTCTCAACTGATTTCTCCCGTAGTTTTTCTCTCAAATGGTTTCTTATTACAGTTTTTCTCTCAACCGGTATCTTTTATCATTTGGTTCTCAACCGGTTTTTGTCGTTAACGCTCAACGGGTTTCTTTACGCTTTCCCAAGAAACTGGTTAATTTTCCGCAATACAAACTGGTTTCATTCCGCATTTTCCAAGAAACCGGTTAATTTTCCGGAAAACAACTGGTTTCTTTCCGCATTTTCCAAGAAACCGGTTAATTTTCCACCTATTTTCTGTTCAAAGTGTTTTTTCAGACCTGTCAGTGTCTGAACGACGTTTCTGAACGAATTTCCAACGTTTTTTGAATGAGGCTGACAAAACTCTAATGGAGACGACATGGCGTTGAATTATAAATGCAAAAGAACGCGAGGCCGAATCAATACTTTATCGCATAACCGGTTCAATAAGTTGACCCTTTGCATAAACTGAGTCAACGACTGATCGATCGGTTTGTGATGGATTTACAAGAATCACTTTCTATCAGAAAGGATTTTAATCACAATATTTTCTCCCTTTATAGATAAAGAGGTGAGCTTAATTGAGAGAACGCCGGTAGCTGAGGGGTAAAGCGATAGACTCATATAGGAAACATCTAGGTTCAAATCCACGTGAGGTAGAGAAGATTTTTTAGCAGGATATGCCATCTCAATATGTAACCTCATGCATAATATTATATACTACTATTAGAAAACAACACTATATTACATAACAATTTACTATTATCACAAATTGGTTTAAGCCTCGTTATTATCCCACTATATAAAATAATTACAATACTTCTCGCTATAATATAGAAGACCATGTTATATTAAACCCTTCACCACTATTGCTTAATATTCCCGAATTTCAAGCCCCTGTTAAACTCTGAATAAACTGAAAATGACGATGTAACAATGTTGTGGTGTGTTGAAACTTGCAAAGGAAACACGTTGCGTGTTTGGAAAATAGTACCACTGTGCAGTTCAGGAAGACAAATGCACGGAGAGGAGAAAAAACACTCAGAGAGGAGAAAAAACACTCGCACAGGAGAGCAAAGGGTTGAGCGAAGAAGAAAATTGAAATAATAGCTGCAATTATTTACTATAGTTCTATTTCAAAGCCTTTCCCAGACGGTTGGCGAGAATCGGGGTTGGATATAAGTGTTCTGGTGTATCGGCGGGTTGTAATTCGCAAGGGTTAGAATGGAAGCCGAGCGTTGTTCTCTGTGGCAAGGTCTGCGAGCTGTGAAATTTATAGAGGGGTCTTCCTTATCCGGAGGAGTGCGGTAGAACAAAACAGGAGGCTCCACTGCGAGGACCATAAGTTAAGGAAGTAAGTACCTCGAGGTGCCTAAGGTAGTCTTGGCTGCAAAGGAAAACGGTGAAGTGGATGGAGGACAGCTGAAAACGGATAGCAGGCCGGCTTTCTACGCTTTCGCCTGTTGTGAAAACCGAAAGGGGGATACATTGGAAACGGCTTCGTTGCATTATACAGTCGATAATAAGGCACGTCCGGCTCGCGAGGGCGATATTTATAAATGCTTCTAACCCCTTAATTAATCTAAAAATAAAATTCTCAACCGTTTTAAAAATAATTTCCAAATCCCTCGCGCGTTTTCGATGGAAATTCATTAGCGTTACCGACTTCTATCGAATAATCCGCGCGTTTTCTACACACGGAGCACACTTAAGCTGATCAAAGCTGATCACGTAAAATCGCCAACAAATGCCCTCGTTACCTTTAAGCTCCCGATGTTAATTCGCTCCGAGGGGCGAAAAATGCTGAAGTGCCGGTTGAAAACGTTTAATCGCCGGGAAAGGTCGGGACAAAGGAAGCTTTACATTCGAACGGACTTTCCGGCGTATTAATGAGAATTCAATTTAATTTGAATACGGCCGAAAGCTGAGTTGTTTTAGGGAAAATTCGGCGTGAAAGAATCGCAAAAGTAATGCGGCTCACGGGGCACACGAGTCGCTGCTTCGGTGCTCGGACTGAATACAAAGGCAGTCATCAGCGAGACCTTTCACATGATTTGCCGAGTCATCGGAGTAAAACCGGTTACGAGAATAAATCTGTTTACTGCTTCAACAGCGGGAATCATCGATTTGAAAAACTGCCGCGACGTGAGAGAGGATTTTTTCGAAATTAATTTATAATTAAATAAAATAATTAAAATAATAATTAAATTTCGCGCCCGAGTTGAAGTTGAAAATGAGCGCGCATCAGCGAACAATTCGGGCGCCACGGTAAAAAAATTACAGGACAACGTGGAAAAATCAACTAGTATAGGACAAGACAAGAAAAAATCGTTGAGCAAAATAAAACCGGTTGGAAGAGAGGGACAAAATCAGGAAGCTGATCAAAATGGGCAAAAACGACCAGTTAGACAAAATAAACCGGTTGCACGAGAGATAAAAAATCAGAAAGTTGATCAAAATGGGCAAAATCGACCAGTTGGAAAATATAGAATTAAAACCGACTAGTCGAAAAAAATCATCTAGTTGAACAAAATGGACACGAACACTAGTTGGACGAAGGCTGGTTCAAAACCAATTGGACAAAATGAACTAGTTGATCAAGATAGAAAAAATCAACCAGTTGATAAAGATGGAAAAAACTGGTTGGACAAAAAAATCAGTTCAGCTGGAAAAGATTAAAAAAACTACACGATGTTGAAACAAATTAACCAGTTGATCAGGATAAAAAAAAATTAAAAAAAATTAGTTGGATAAGACAGAAAAAAACAACTTGATGTTGGACAAAATCAACCAGCTGATGTACAAAATAAACTAGTTAGAGAAAAAACTAGTTAAGTGAGATGGAAAAAAAAACAACAACAACAACAAAAAAAAAAAAACAACCCAATGTTGACCGAATTAACTAGTTGATCAAGATGTAGAAAATAAATCAGTTGATCAAGATGGACAAAATGAAAAAGTTGGAAAAAATTCAGTTAAATAAGATGGAAAATAAAACGATTAGAAGTTGGATCAAATCAACCAGTTGATCGAGTCAGACAAAATAAACTGCTGGGAAAAGAGTGACAAAAACAACTAGGTGGACCAAATCAACCAGCTGATCAAGATGGACAAAATAAACTAGTTGGGGAAAGAATTAGTTAAATAAGATGGAAAAAAAAATGTTGGACCAAATTAACCAGTCAAGATGGACAAAATAAACCGGTTGGAAAAAATCAGTTAAATAAGATATAAAAAATAAAAATGAAAAACCCATTGTGGGATCAAATTAACCAGTTGATCAAGATGGACAAAATGAACAAGTTAGAAAAAATCAGTTAAATAAGATTAAAAAAAAAACCACAATGTGGGATCAAATTAACCAGTTGATCAAGATGGAGAAAATAAAATTAGTCGGACAAATCAAGCAGTTGAACAACAATCCCATCAGTTGGACAAGATGAAGCCACGTGGGAAAATGAAGTGTACGAACAGGACCAAACTAACTAATAAACTAGAAAACAAAGGAATATTTTGGAATTGGCTTGGCTAATTCAAATTTCCTCAGGCAATTTTCTCTTATTCAATTTTTTTTTTCGAAAGCGAATCTGATTCTTCTCCGCATTTTACAAGCCGCTTTCAAATTCAACGGAAATAAATATTTTCTGACCCGAGAAGCATTGAAGGACCATTATTCGCTCAAACTCGCTGTTAGGCGTTCGACGTTATAGTTCGCTCTCTCGTTCGATCTTGATTCGAATCGTTTAATGATGCGGACGCTGTTCCAGCCGACTTTTTACCTCACTAATTACACGGGGAAAACCGATCCTTCGGTTTCTTCCGATGCTAGAGAGCTCGCCCTTTTCAACTTTTCTCGGCATTATTATAATCGCTAGTGCAATACCTCGAGTCTCGCAGGTTTCCGGGGAGATTTACGTTTCTAAGGCTCCGTCGGCGACCCCTAACGACCCTCGGGCTTTACTTTGTTCCAAAGATGGGGAGGGGGAAAGAAAATAGAACTCGGAAGAGAAAAAGAGGTCGAGGAGAATGAGGAGGCAAAGACTGGAAGCTGAGGCTTATAGGATGAAGAGCCACTAAGTTCTTAATTAATTATGGCGTTCGGCTTTCACCCAATCCAGCGCTCATGGCCGCCAAGTTTTATATAGGTTCGCTTTTAATTAGACGTCTATGGAATAAATAAAAAATACTCGGTATACGAAGAATGGGAAGAATAAATAAACTGCTTCTACGGATACTCTAGCCATCGATTCGCAACGCCGGCTTTAAATCCGGAGAATCGAAAAAATTCTCAAAAAAAAAAAAAAAAAAAAAAAAAAAATGGCAGAAAATAGACAATGTTAAAGATTACCACGGTTGAAGAATGAGGGAATGAACGGAATAAGCGAAAATTATTCTAAGGACAAAACCGATGAGTTGGACAAAACGGCTCGCTTGGACAAAATCGAATAATTTGGACAGAATGGTTCATCAAGAAAATATTGACAGTTGGACATAACAGAACTTTTGGACAAAATGGTACTTTGGGGTAAAAATATTAATAAGTTGGACAAAATAAGACTTTTGGACAAAATGATACTTTGGGGGAAAAATATTAATAAGTTGGACAAAATAAAACTTTTGGACAAAATGGTACATTGGGGGAAAAAATTGATAAGTTGGACAAAATAAAACTTTTAGACAAAATGGTTCATGGGGGGAAAAATTGATGAGTTGGACAAAATGGTTCATCGAGAAAATATTGATAGCTGGACATAACAGAACTTTTGGACAAAATAAAATCTTTCGACAAAATGGTACATTGAGGTTAAAAATTATAAGCTAGACCAAATAGAATTTTTGGACAAAATGGTTCATTAGGGGAGGAAAAAAATGATAAGTTGGACAAAATAGAACTTTTGGAAGATACAATTCATTAAGAGATAAAAATTGATAAGTTTGATAGTTCCTTTGGGGAAAAAATTGATAAGGTTGAACAAAATGGTTCATTGAAAAAATATTGATAGTTGGACAAAATAAAATAGTTAAACAAAATGTTTCACGGGGGGGAGGGGGGGATTTATAAGTTGGACAAAATGGCCAAAAGGGGGACTCATTGATGGTTCGACTATCTAGAACGTTTGCACAAAATGGTACATTGGGAGAAAAGAATTTATAAGTTGGACTAAATGGTCGATTGAGGAAAAAATTTAAAGTTGGACAAAATAAAACTATTGTAGGAAAAATATGCAATTGCTATTTTGAGCAGATAGTTTTATCGAGTTCTCAAACGCAGCTACGTAGACAAAATAAGCGATAAGGAGTTTTGCTGTAGCTCTACTTTTCTTCGTCCCTGCCAAACGCAGCGGTAGACGCGGGTAAATATCGGTTAACTTCGCCAACTTTGCGATAACGGTTGACGTTTCATTAAACAGAATTATTTGTTTTCCCTGCCACCCCACCGTCGATTGTTTCCAACCGCAGGAACAACATGATATAAATTTAAGGAGGAAATTCCGACTCTTAGTTGTACAGATTCTTGCTCAAAGGTTAGTTTGTAAATTCGTCTCGTAATACTGCTGAGCTATTACAACGAAAGGGGCCTTTTTTGATGAATGGAACAACCTTCGAAGGCGAACGACCCAATGAAAACCCGGAGAACTGTTATTGATCCGTAGAGCGGAAATGGGTCTACTGTTAGCTAGGCTTCCCCGTCTATAGCAGTCGCCGGCTACGGTCTTGAGAGAGGAAAAATTGGCCAATAAAAGCCGGAGAGGGCTTCCAATTAGCTGTAATTGAAACAGCTAATCGTTGAATCACAATTAACGGCCTGAAAACCGAGGAGAGAACTTAATTGAGCGAAACATCGTTTCTTGAAACTCCCTTTAACCCGTTTCGACCGTTTCACCTAAACCGTCACGTTCGAGAAATTGAGATAGGATGATTAAAAAGTAGTTCGCCAATTTCTCTTCAATTACAGGCCGCGGTAGAATGTAGCATTTGGAGTTGGCTGGCGATATTGATGGTTTTTTGGCAACAATGCTCTTCCAGATCGAGCGAATATAATCGGTTGTTTGTCAGAACGAAAACCTGTCTACCAACGAACATTAAAGGGACAAAAGCGGTAACAGCTACAACAAGATGCAAGAGTGGCATATTGAACGATATGAATATTCATGTTTTGAATTCCACTCCCTATCTATAGGAATCTCATTGATCCGGGTAACCTGTTTGACCTTTCTATTCTTGTTTTTAATTCCTGTCTTTATCTAGACAAAACTCGTTATTCCAGTGACCTGTGTGACCTTGAGCTTATCAACAGTCTCTCGAGCAGATAGCGGCACGAAACATCTATTTTCCCCTGGAGTAAATAGCTTTCACATTTTTACAAAGCCGTCTCCATCTTGTCTTTACTTTCGCCCTCGAACGGAGCACATTCATTTTAAGATGTAAATTATTCCAAGGAGCGGAAGCTTGAAGAAGTCATGAGCCTCGAGAGTTCGTATTGTTGCAATATATTTATTCCCACGTCAGGGGCACCATTTCAGTCTAAACACTGTGGTAATCCGCCTCCTAATAGTCAGCGATCCTCATCTCAGCCATGTGCGATTAGTATTCAAGAGAGGCAGAAGCAGCTGAACTCGAAGCTGCGGTGTTTGTAATGCTCGGAGCGGCTCACCGCTTACCTTATGTCTCTCAACCATCTAACCACCAAACCTCGCCTCTTGTCGCGTGATAATAATTGCTCGCAAAACGCTCAAATGCAGATGAGCCATTCGCGTCGCAGTATTTCCACCTGGAAACCATCGGTGAACTTCATAAGCAAGGAGAAACATGTCTGCCGCGAATTTCATTGTTACGGAAGGTTGGGCAATGTGGCAACACTGGTAACACTGACAGTTGGAAGCAGAGAATGATTGGCATTCCTGCGACTTCCTTCTTGCTTGATCTAGCTGGAGCAGGACTTCGCACCTCGAGCAGTAAGCGTCTTGAGGATTAGAAAATGACACATTAGTTCTGCTAATTAGTTGGCTCAGTTTGTTGGCCGTGATTGAAATTTGACCGGTGAATTCGCTAGAAGGAAACCTTTTAAAAAGATCACCTCCCTAGGACGTTCAATAAGGATCAAAAAGATTATATTTTAATACTCTCGAAGATTCCCAGAGAAAGAAATCGGTTACTCAGGGCCGACCTTTAACCTTCGTCGCTTTTTATCCAATCTACTTTTCCGATTTTCCCAAAAGCCCTTCCCAAAAGGCGCAATCCCATTCCTTCTCACCCTTGTGCAACTATTTAGAGTAGAAGGGATCCAGGATCACCTTTCCCCAACATCGTTTCGAGTTTCCTGTTGAAAAGAAGAAAAGAAAAAGGAGGGAGATGAGCTCGTAAGAAGTGACGCCTCCCTCCTGGAAGATTAGGGAGGCCCGGAAAGCTCGACGGGGATTCAGGAACTAGAAGCTAATCCTCGATCCGTGACCGCACTCTACAAGAAGATTCCTTTCCTGAAAGTTGTGCCCAGTTCAAGAGCCGTGAAGATGCGACTTGCTGAGGTGGGTGTCATGGCGGAAGTCTGGCCCTTGTACTTTTGTATCGCTAGCTCCCTAATAATTAACTTCACTCCGACTTCTTTTTCTTATAGTTCTCCAGAACTCGGAGCTTTCGTCCCGAGCCGGCCTTTTCACGCACCGCAGCTCGATTGACTTGTTGCTGTCGAATGTGGTAGCAGAGCGTGCATATTTTTCAGCATCGTCTTTCAAAGGGCTCCGAGATTCTCGCACACGAACTTCTCTCGCACATTAATCTCGCAAGCATTGTAAACCGAAGATCACACGTTGTTTCGCGTTTCCCTCTAACTCTCCGCCTCGAAAGCCCCAGATCGGCGTAATCAAGTTAGAGTTTCGGTCTCCATAGACTGTTAGGTTAATCCGCTGACGCTACTGCATCTTCTTGCGGCGCTCTATGCATAACAAGTTTACTTTTTCTCGTCTTCCCCACGGTTACCCGAAATCTCTATCTCTTGCCAGGCCGTTTCTTCCTCTCAAGTTTTCCTACGAGGGAGAGTGCCAAAACGTTGCGGGCTATGCGGGAGATGCGGGCTGGAGAGGACGGGTAGCAGAACTTTGCCCGGTCGGTTAAATGCCTATCCCCCCAATGAAGTAATCTCGTTATGGGATCCCGGTAGAAACTTTGGGAGAGAACTTCCTTCCTCCATGGTCTGCATCGCCGGTTTCGCCGCAGAAAATACGTCTCCTTCCACGTAGCCCTCCCTCAGCTGCACAATCGGAGCCTTGCCCGCCAGTTTCGCCTCCTATAAACCACTCTTCCTAACAAGACCGCATAAACTGGGTTCTCCAGCTCGGGTAGGTCCTCTACTACCTCAGACAATCCTTCTCCTCGACGACCGCTTATAGCGTCGTCAACTCCACGAATCGCGTTTTAACAAAAACGTCACCGACGGATGACGCTTCGAGACAATTTTTTTACAGAAGGAATAATGATGGAAGAGATGAGATTGAAATCTTCACTAATCGATTGCTCGGTTCGATCAATCGAAAAATTAATCGATTCTTTGGAAGATGACGAATCAATTTTTCGTAAAACGTGAAGCAATTCTTGGTAAAGCTCTAATTGACCAAATCCGTTCCCTGTTAATGATAATCAATTCTAAAAACGATTTATCAATTATTTGTTAAATCAACTCGAAATCCAATATATCGATTCCCAAGTCGAGAACTAAATAAATTGGTTCGTAAATCAATAAACCAACTCATAAGTCAATAAATCGATTCGCGAGTCTATTAATCAATCTGTAAGTAGATGAATCGATTGGTCAAATCGATTAATTTATTGATTTGTAAGTGAAAAAGGTTTTTAGCCGATGAATTAGTTCGTGATAAATTGATTCGTCAGTTCGCTCGTAAAGCCAGAACTGAACCATCTAATTATATTTATGGCAACACCCGTAGTGAGGTCAACAGAATTTTGTTTTCAAGTCCTAAAATAATCGAGATTTGATTTCAACGGTTAGAGACTAGTTGCAATATCAATTTTGAGAACTATTGCAATTAACCATGGATACTGTGTATCGAAATAAGTAGGATAATAAAATCATGTGTGCCAATAAATCGATTTGTACGTTATAAATCGATTCATAAGTCGATAAATCGATTTGCAACTCAATAAATCGATATCTCAGAATATAAACCGATTTATAAGTTTACAAAATTGGTTTGCAAGTCAAAACATCGATTTTTGAATCAATAAATTAATTTTTTAGTAGAAAAATCAATTTGCTCCAAGTTGCTGAATCAATTTTCAAGTCGATTAATTGATTTTCGAGCCAATGAATCGATTCGCAAGTTGATAAATCGAATCATTGTTATTTTTATCATGTTTGTAGAAGCGTCTTCTTCTTTGTTAATTGTCTTCGCCGCTGCTCTGGAGGACATATATATAGTTTCAATTGAAAAAAAATATGATGAAGACCGTTCTTTCAACTTTTTTCGTTCCCTTGTTCACCGCACGTGTTTTCAAATCGACTCTCGCGCTTGAGTCGTCCTGAATTCTGGAAACCTTGATAAACCGTTTTCCCCTCTGACTTCCCATTTTCTTCCGCGGCCGCTACCACGGCAGTTTTTCCTACGTTTGTCTTCATCGCTCTAAACCCTGCAAGCAGGTGGAAGCTGGAAGTGAATTAAACGCTGGCGGCAAAGATCAGGTTAAAACCAGAGGATATTGGATGTGTGAAGAAGCCGACCAACTTGGCTTTCGGGAAGGGCGGGTAATAATTTAGGAGCTCGTTAGTTTCAATAAAAGAAAAGTATAGAGAACCTCCTCGGCCCAATGAGAAGGCATGCCGCGGAAAATAATCAAATTGGCGCCGGCCCAAGTTCCTCGGTTCAACTTCCAGAACACCTCAGGGTCTCCCTTTCTTCGAGTAAGTTCTACCGAGTCTACGCTTAGGGAGCAAAAAATATCTCTAGGTCTGCGCGTTATAGAGTTCCTTCCCGAGTGGAAACTTAAGTATTGATAGGATTGGATTGGCTACGAGATAAACGTGAGGGAGAGATAGTTTCCCCTGCATTGACTGTATTTCGGAAGAGAAGTTCGATATTGGATTGAGTAAATAACAATAAACAATAGAGGATCAGTAGATACGCAGGTACGAACGGAGAGTATTTTCTGAGGTATCAGAGCCTTCCTTCTCGCGAGGGCCAGTTTCCATAGGAGTCCAATAGACTGGCCATTTCGCCTCCATTAAGATCTCCTAATAATCAAACGCTCGTTCAGAAGAATATTAGCATTACAGCAGCTGATCCTGTATCCCACCAAATGAAACACAATTCCACTGCATCGGATTCTACTTCGATTTTCCTTTCACTCGCGAAAAAAATCTTATTTTCCCCACGCGATGAAAATATTACCAACCGTCGTAGAACCTACGGCTGTTGAATAAATGCAACTGAAGAAACCGTTTGTGATGGACTGCGAAAGCTTCGTACAGCGGCAAAAAACGGAAGGAAGCCAATTTAAGGAGCAAATCCCTTCTTTCCAGTGATCCTCCTGAAAGGGGAGGCGTTATCCTTTGAAAGGGCGATTGAGCATCCCCTCTGCTTCACTGGGGACTGCCTGCGCTTCTTTTGCTCGCACTTTTAATATTTGAACTTACTTAGATCACTACCCCAAGAGGATAGACGCTAAAGGTTATTCCGCGAGGCTCTCTTTTAGGCCTAAGCCGAACCAAACAACTTTTTCCATCAAATTCGGCTTTGCTGACGGCCAGTATGGGGCAAAAAAGGGTTGGACCGATTCGAACAGACTTTGTTCGCGTAGAGGAGAGTAATACAGATTAAAAGATCGAGATTCGAGCTAGGGTAGCAGAATTTTCTAGCGAGGGAGCACTTTCGTTCGATTATCAGTTTATTTTTCAATAGCTAGTCATTTCTTAATTCTGTTCATCAATTCCTTAACTCACTAGTTTTCAATTCCTTAAAAAAAATTGTTTTTTTTTTTCAATTTTTTACACTTACATTTATTAATGTTCTTTTTTATTTGACTTTCAAAACTGCTATGAAGTACGAAGAATTGATCTACTAATCATACACGATAATTTTTTAATCGATACAATTTGCCGAATTTGAAGATTCAATATTTACAATCGAATACGAATATTTCATCGAACACGAAAATTAAAACTAACTTTTCAGAATCTGAGCATGGTTCGTGAATTTTTACGGAATTGGAAACACCCGTGCATATACGTAGGACAATGTAAAAACCCTGAAAGAATGCCAAGTTCGGCGCGGAAAAAGGAGAGTTAAGCTGGAGAGAGTTATGAGAAAGCAGAGCGAGAGTAAAGAGTGAAAATAGAGCGTGTGAGTGGAGTATGAGAGAGGAGGGTAAGAGCAGCTTGTGAGAGCAGGTCGTAAGAGTAGAGTGTATGAGTGGAGAGTGAGAGTAGAGCGTGTGAGTGGAGGGTAAGAGCAGCTTGTGAGAGCAGGGCGTAAGAGTAGAGCGTGTAAGTAGAGTGTGAGAGTAGAGCGTGTGAGTGGAGGGTAAGAGCAGCTTGTGAGAGCAGGGCGCAAGAATAGAGCGTGTGAGTGGAGTGTGAGAGTAGAGTGTGTGAGTGGAGTGTGAGAGTAGAGCGTGTGAGTGGAGTGTGAGAGTAGAGCGTGTGAGTGGAGTGTGAGAGTAGGGCGTGCGAGTCAAGTGTGAGAGTAGAGAGAATAATTTGAGTTAGAGTAACTGCCGTCCTGGCTCATCCTTTAACTCTTCAATGTGAACGCCAATTATTAACCAGTTTCTACCGAATAATTACCTCCCCTCACTAAGTCCATCAGAGCTAAAGTCCGTATTAAAAATACAGCCGAAGAAACTTTGGATTATCGGGCGAAATTCACTCCAAGGTTGAGAGTAAACATTTTGAAATGTTTAGGAAAGCGGTGTTGACTAACCGGGGAGTTTATCAGAATCTCGAGCCGAGTCTTTTCATTCTCGCTATCGAAGGAGCAGCGCAGTAAATTTCAATAGTGCCGCAGTTATAGTCTCGTTAAGAGATACTTTCAACGCTATCCTCTTCAGTATGTATAGCGAGGGAAACTCCTCATACTCGTAATATCACCATACGATGAGCGCGATGGCTGAACGCCAGTGTAGGAGGGATGTGGTAAGATTCGTTTTTAATCGAATCGACAGTTAAGAAGATATGATTTTTATAGTCAATTTGTGAAGGGAAAAAATTCAATCGAGTATTGAAGATCGATAAATTGACACAATGTATCGATTTTTCTATTTTTGCTAATGAAGGTTATTCTGATCAATTTTTAAACACGGATTTTTAAAAAAAATTGATTGATTAGTGTAGAATTGATTTGTTGACTGATGAAGAGTTCGATTGATCGTTTCACGAAGATGTATATTTATTTTATTCCTATCTTATAATGAAGAATTTTTCTTTGCGAATTTTTGAAGACAATGATACTATTTAGATGATAGGCAAAGAATCAATTTATCGACTTAAGCTGAATATATTTATTAATAAACGAATGATATTTTAGTCGATTTACAGGGTTTAAAATAATCGATTCATGAAAATCGATATATCAAAAGTTGATAAATCGATTTTGATGCAGTCGATTCCTGAAGAGTTTATTGTCTTCGAAGAATTGAGATTTTGAAGTCTCGACGTTCAATCGAATTTCAATGAACCGATGGTTCACACAGATTCGATTGCTAATTTACAAGAATCGAATTTACGAAAGAACGTCCAAAAATGGATTTTTTCATGGAATGTTGACCGGTGAAAATGACCTGATCGATTATCGACGGCTCAATATTCAAAACGATCGATTCTCAAAACAATCGATTCTTCCAACCGCATTGAATTTCATCCAATATTCGCTTCCTCTATCCAGCTTTGTATTTCTGCTGCTCCAAAACCGCCTTTGGCTCTTCGGACGTCCCATCTCGCCCATACATTACCGCAAAGTCTCCTCTTTGCATGCAAACACCAGACCTGAACCCTTGCAAACCCAACGTCCGTATCGCTTCTCCACGCTTGTATCCACGGGCCGACCTATGACGACATAACTCAAAGGGGTTTTTCTATTGTAGGACCCTCCGGCCTACGTCCCTATTCTCTACCAATACCGCTTTCCATACGGCAGCCGATTGAACGAGAGTAACACAATAAATAAGGCTCTCAGATCGGATAGTGGGGAAAAACGAGGAAGACCAAGGGATAGATTATAGATTACGACGAGTAGGATCGTCTGGTAGCCCATCTTGTGCCAATCTTCAGCGCCTGCTTTTGCATGTAAACGATCCCCTGAAAGAGATTCTCGTCCGCAACAATTTTCAACGTCCACGTTCCTTTTGAGTCCTCCAGGTATTTCAAACGGCGATCGTTGATTGAATTATACAGAAAAAGGGAGAAAACCGTCTCACGCGGAAGACTAAGGTTGCAAACGTGGAAGTATTACGTGTGATCCGAAAGTCAGAGTGCAATAGTTCTCTTCGCTTGTCTAAAATATTTTCAGCATCTTCAAAAAAAATTTTGAAAATAGTCCAAACACGTGGTTATTCACATTAAAAATATTTGTGAGTATCCAGTGGCAATGGCGGACGGAAAAGGGCGCCCAAAAACCAGTGTTGCCATTGACCGATTCGATCGAATCGATAAACTAAACTGTCGAGCGACAAAAAACTAGATTCGATGCATAAAAAAACTTATGATACTAATTCGGGCACATGAGGAAGGAAATTATATTAAAAATAATAAACAAATACTTTCACATTACGACTCTAGCTCTACGACGGCGCGCTTAGGAATTAGACCAATGAACACACGGGTTAACTATTGATGTTTTCTAAATTAAAAGGTAAAAACGTCGGCTCCCCTGTAAACGGTTTCCGATGAATTCGCGACACGCAGACTATTTCTGGAAGTATGGAGCATATGGGACCCACCCGTTCCACGCTCGTTTGACCTAAATATTCTTCCTCCGCCTGCAGAGCCTGTAGATTCATCCGTGGTCAATGGAGGCGAGGAAAGTGCGGAATAAAATACGTTTTCACTTAACCCCACGCTCGAACACCGATAGCCGGGGAAACCGGGGATTTACCAGTTATAAGCGATAGTGTTCAAAATATTTTGTTCGAAAAAGTGATAGGGTATTTGTATGCAATATTGTCTAGCAGCTACACTTGCGAATAAATTTACTATAGCTGAAAAAACGAGATTTTTTCCCATCAAATGGATTTCGTTTTTGGATCGATTCTTGACTAATCGATTCATCGATTTTCAACTAATATATTAACCAATTATCGACCATTCGATTCATCAATTTTCATCTAATCGATTTTTGTCCAATCAATTCATCGGTTTTTGACTAATTGAGCTAAGTAGAATCGTTTTAGAATCGAAATAAGGCGAATCAATTTTAATTCAATGTAAGAAGTTTTTATACTTCAAATGAATAGGGAAAAACTATTCATTAAAACTGGAAACGTTTTTCTATCGAGTAGGGGAGTATCGATTTTCAATCGGTTGACGGAAAACTTATTTTCAATATAATAAAATGTATTTATTCGAATTGCAAAAATCGATTTACAAATGAAAATTTCAGAGATAGATTTTCAATAATATATTTTCGAGGCTTGATGCTTTTCCCAAATTTAACTTGCAAAATGGAGCCTAGAATCAACCTCATGAAGGGCGCGAGCACCTGGTGGTCACAATTTCAACTAGATTCTCCATATTTTCTGTCCAGGATGACACTAGCGTTCTCTCGTCTTCATTCATAATCATTTTCTCTGCTCTGGCCGTTTGATGCCATATCGGTTTATACTTCCTTGGTTGGCCCCAGTGTTGCCACACTCCTGCGCACAAATCTAACAGTAATTGACTTCTAACGTGACGTTTTGAATTTCAATCGCTCGGGTATTTTTTGCTGCTTTAGCCAACGCTGCAATGCGTGTCTTTGATAGCCTTTATCACGCCATTCTGGATGCCCGGATGAATAATCAATGGCGAGAATCATCGCTCCCTGAATAATGTACGCCTTAATGGAAGGGACCCCTGATGCAAGCAGGCGGATCAGCCTTCGCTTACTCCTTCCTCACGGCTAAACTGACCATTAGGCCGCTTCATTGTTAATTATATACTAAACCCGAGGAAGATGAAATTTATTTCTCCCGTTAAATCCTATCGATGCCTCAAGAGATTAGGTATTACGTCGAATACAAATTCGGCACCAGGGAAATGAAGGTTTGAATTTAACCCTTCAAGTCAAGAGTAACCGGTTGACAGGAAAGCAGTGTTGCCAGTGCTAGCGCTATTGGCGGCACCTGACGAAGTTTCACTTTCTAACGGCAAACGGCGAGAAAAACTGATTAAAAAGGAACTACTCGAGTTTGGAAATCGACGAGAAACGAAAGACGAAACTACATTGAACATAATATAGATAACCTCGAGCGATGAAAGCGCTTTTTCAAACGCCCAAAAATTACCGTACGTGATTCTCCGCATTATAAAGGATTCACGCTCGCAATCCGGGATCCTCCGGTCATCGCCTTTCAAGTGGTAATGAGAAGTCCTCCTGAGAGGACTGCGGGCGTCCTTTGATAGCGAACCCTTTGCCCAACATCCCGTGTCCGCGTCCTTTCTGGTAGTAATTACGATTGGCGATAGAGCTCGCTAGTCACGGCAGACAGAAGCGGCTCGAAATTGGAGTAACGTAAAAATGAAAGAGTAACGCTAAGCAAAAAATCTGGTTAAAGCGAGAAAACAACCCTAGAAAAATGAACCGGTTGAATGCGCTACAAAAACTAGTTGTAAAAAAAAGATTGAAAAAAAAACTAGTAAAGAAAAAACAGATTGAAAAAAAAGAGTGTGAAAAAACAGTTGAAAAAAAACGAGTGTGAAAAAACAGTTGAAATTGGAAAAAAAGAGTAAAAAACCGAGAACGTTCGTAATTATAATCCCAATCCATCCGTTGGCGATTCCGAATAATTTGCCCGGCAAATCGGCCGCAAAGGCTCCCGCTTCGTGCATTGATAAAATACGCATAAAAGCAGATGGTACAGCTTCAACCGCTCGTTTCTCGCCGGACCTCAAAGGAGCCGAGAACGTGTTAATATTCTCACCTAAGCCGAACAACAAACACCGGAGCGAGCGTCTTTGAAAACTCAAACAGAGGAAATACAGCCGCGACCCTTGCACTTCCCTTGGCTTTTGCCTTGAGCACTGTTCCACCTGTTCCCTTCTCGAAATCTTTGTTTTTCTTCTGTATACGCTTTGGGGTCACGTTTAGCGGAATCCCCGGGTTTCACGTTTTCAAAGACTTCACGAGGTAAACAATGTCGAGAGAACTGAAACTTCGAGTTCATTTAACTCGTGGGGTGAAACCTAAACGTCTAAAAACGTGGGGAAAAAGTGGAGGAACAGGTTCAAACTGAAATCGCCGAGGTCAACAAGAGAAAAATTGACAATATTGAGCGCCGGAAGAGTTGAAAGTTATTTTGGAAATTTATTTGGAAAAATGAAAACCTAATTGCCATCCATGACAGTCAAGTAAGGACACAAAGCATTATCTTTCTTCTGCTCTTATCGCTCACGCATTATCTCTTATCACTCAATCTCTATTTCAAATGATCTCTTATTATTCAGTATCTCTTATCGCTTTCACATCATCTCTTATTGAAAATAAATAAATAAAGAACTTAATGCCTGTCATGACTGTTGAGTGAGGACAACCATTTTTTCTCCTGCTCTCACATCTTTCTCATCACTCTCATATTATCTCTTATTGCTCGCACATTATCACTTATACAAGAAATAAATAAAAAATACTGACTCTCACGATCGTTGAGCAAGGACAAAAAATCATCTTTCTTCTGCTCTTATCGCTCTGATATTATCTCCTATCGCTCTCCTTACTCTCAGTACCTCATATTTCTCTCGTGTTATATATTTATGTGCGCCGCAACAGCAGGTCTCAGTATTTCTTATTGCTCTTGTATTATCTCTTATCTTTCACAAAAATATTCTATTGATTCTACATTATCTCATCACTCAGTGTCATTCGCTCTCACATTATCTCTTATTGTTCTCAAATATCTTTTATGGATTCTACATTATCTCTTATCTTTCCCGAATTTTTTTTATCGATTCTTCATTATCTCTTATCATTCTCACATAACTTATCACTCAGTATCTCTTATTGCTCTTGTATTATCTCATATTGTTCTCACATTATCTTTTATCGTCTCAAATATCTTTTATTGAGTCTAAATCATCTCATATCACTCAGTAACTCTTTTTGCTCTCGTATTATCTCTTATCGCTCTCATAATTATCTCTCAGTATTTCTTATTCCTCTCGTATTATCTCTTATCGCTCTCAAATTATCTCTTATCTCTCAGTATCTCTTATCGCTTTCATGCAACCTCTTATCCCTCCCGCACTGACTCTTATTGACCTCACATTATCTCTTATCACTCTCTGAAGAGATCTCTGATCAGTCGCAAGACAAAAGGTCAACTTCGTACGTGAGTTTCGATTGTAAATCCGAGTTCAGAATCGTTCCCCATTCCGTATTCACCGGTTTCCCTCGCGACCTGGACCGATATGCGTTGTAAATCACATGTCATGGACGGCGATGGGGACAAGTTCTGCGAAAGAGATTTAACACCAGTCTGGGGCACATCGTTGGCTGCGAGATTCACCAACGGTTGAACTGACGTCCATGATGAACGTCGATGCATTTTCTCGTCTATTTCTACACCCGCTCCGAATCCTGCATTGCGGGTGTATTCCAATCACGTCAAGTCTGAGTTCAAATTCACTTACGGCGCCTTGTCCCTGCCATTCTACCTTGCAAGGCCGTATGGGAATTGTAGGAGCGCTATAACGGGAACAAATGCCTATCTTCTCCTGAGAGACACCTACATTACAATCAGATAAAGCGATCAGAGCGAACAACTTCGAGGGGAACTTTTCAGGCGCTCCTAACACGATGATCCGCCATGCGTTAGAAGGGGCTTATCAAACCGAAGGGTTATTTAGGCTAGCTATGAAGACCAGGAAATAATGAACGGCATAATGAAAATTTCAAACGTTGTCTTGCGGCGCTGTAGAAAGAATCTCCTGCTGACCTCGTAAAACCAGTGAGAGCTTCACGAGAGCAATTAAATTTCCATCTATAACTACTGGTAGAAAGTTTTATTTGACTAGTTACTCATTGAAATACAGCCGTTCAAAGTGACGTGTAATTTTTCAAATCGGCAGAAAAATGAATGTTTTTGTCGCTCAAGTTCATATTTAATAATTTCTACAAGAATTTTCTACTCAATCATTATTGTACAAGCATGTTGGTGTTCAAAGAAGGTAAAACTACTTTGAAACCTCAGTAAGAGTCAAATACAACCTTTGGCTAGTGATTCTTAAATTCAATGCTCCACAACGTTCAACGGAGGAAATTTTTAGCGCGACGCATAGTTTAAGAGTTAGTTAAAAAAGGCTGAAAACTTTCCAATCATGGGACAGTCAAATTATCGTTCCTATGAATGAAAATCGAGAAAAATTTATGCTCGGAATATCAAAAAATAAGCGACTACGATAAGAAATAAGCAATGAACGTAGAAATTAGAGATTGAAATGGGATAGGTTGCAGCCGATGGGCCACTAAACTTATGAAATCGAGCTAACACTGTCATTTGAGTTGCACATAGCAGTCCAAGCTAATTTAGGAACCATAGAATCACCAATACACTAAACAATCGGCGTATAATGGCCGACGTATCTTGTCTCACCTCTTCATTTTCATGCTGAAATCGGCCACTGTGGAGCGCCAGTGCTGCACCAGTCGACTATTATAGAAGTAACAGTCGACTAGGGTCAAAATTTAGCCTGAAAATGATGAGGTGAGACGAGAAACGTCGGCCATTGCTTGAAAGGATTCTCAAGGGACCATTTTTAGCTGTTTCCTCCCTTCGGCCAGTTCTTGATTCGCTCTTTAAGCTTCAGGTAAGTTGTCAGATTCTTTTCGTTCTTGCCAAACAATAAAAAACAAGTGAACTTTCCTCATTGTCATTTACATTTCCAATGGTCGAATTAATTTAGCTCCAGTTAGGAACCCATGACCCGATGTTCAGAAAAAAAACTCCCATCAATTTTGCGAGGGGTCAGCTTGAGCTATAAATGAATCTCGAGCCATATTGCTATGGGATAGCCAAGGTAGTATACTATGCTCCTTTGCGTGGGGTGCTTTTGAACGGGAAGCACAAAGGAGATTGCATAAGGGTATACTCACAAATCAGAGGCAAATCCCAGAGCCCTTTAGCAATCTTGTCGCTTCTCTCACGTTATTGTTATTACTCCCGGCCCACTTGTACTTCCCTCCCGTCGCTGGAATTCATCTCCTTCCCCCCCGTTGTGTCTGCTAAGATTGATTTCCGCTTAAATTAAATTTACTTCAAACTACGTTCATATTTATCAATCAAATGAAACCGTGGGGTTAATTGTGACATGAATTTACAACGTACGCTCAAAATGAATTCGAAGCTACTGTCAAATCATTTACTCGGAAGTGCTGGGTGTGATGCATTCAATTGTATCATGGAAGTACTTTGTGTGACGCGAGAGCAACTGAACATTTTGACGAAAGAGGCGTGAGGTTCATCTGGGCCCATAACTTGAACATCAGGGTCCGTATTTCCATTTCTAAGCCCATAACTTGAACATCTGGGTCGATAACAAGATTTATAAGCCCATAACTTGAATATCTGGGTTCATAACTCAATTTCTCAGTCCATAACGTGAATATCTGGGTCCATAACTCAATTTCTCAGTCCATAACATGAATATCTGGGTCCATAACTCAATTTCTCAGTCCGTAAGTCGAACATCTGGGTCCATAGCTCCATTTATAAGCCCATAACTTGACCATCTGGGTCCATAAGTCCATTTCTAAGGCCATAACTGGACCATCCAGGCTCATAATTTGAACATCCGGGCCCTTATAAGCGTCAGAAGAGCTCGCAGACTATTCTGTCGCTGCCTTTGCTTCAATAAAAATATCGGAGTATCGGAAGATTAGCAAACAATTGTACGGCAAGTTGCATTTGTCAGTCACTCCGCATTTATCAACGGTTTTTACCTCGGTTAGTTCCGGCTGTACGCGTCAATTAGTCGCAGAGAAAGCGGCTCGTTTCGAGCCCTGTGAAATACCTTGAGAAATGTCCCAGTCGCGTTGACAGCTCTAAGACGGTTATGTATCCGAAGCGCATGCTTTCTTGAGCTTAGGTCTGCTCGAGCTGAGGTGTAGTTGTACGTCATCTGCCACCCTTGGCACTTCCTCCATCAACAGCTAACTGTCTCTTTAGCTGGGGAAAACGGCCTCTCAAGCGTCTCAGGCTTACACTCGAGCCTCTGAGTGACGCCTGACGCGTGTTAGAGCCATATTTCATCGTGCCGTATGCTTACTGCGAAGTATGACTTACGGAACGGCCTTTACGGAGTTCTTGTCAGTCTCGAGACTAAATAATGCAAAATGTTGCCCTTTAATCGTCGCCGAGGCATTGCGGGCTTTTTGCTGGTTATATTGTGGAGCGGAGTAGCATTTTTTTGTGGGACTTTTGAAATTGCACTGGTCCACGGCTTAGTAGGCAGGCGTTACATTTGAAAGTTAGCTTTGAGTCAAGCTGATAAATGTGCTGTGAGCTAAAGAAGTGAGGAAGAACCGAACTTATTTTTTCCCTTGGGAATTCGCGCGAGGATTGATAAGCCGTGGAGCTTGTTGGATAAAGTAGAACTGGAAAACTGACAGAAATCCCGGACTATTGATTTTTTTCAAATCAAAACCGAGGCCTTTCAGCTCACAAGGAAGACTGCATTCTTCCTGTAGTCTGTCTAAGCTGCCATCTTGGACAGGGCAGTCGCGATTTCAGCGCCGTTTATACATAACAATTATTCATTGCCCTTGAAAGGATTTCAGGCATTGTTTCTTGTGGTCTGGTGGAAATCTGTCATCGCCATGGCCATTTCAGTCACTTAGTAGGAATTTCTGGATTTTTCTTGGAACGGGCCTTGAAAGACACTGAAAGCTCTTGAACAGAAGCTTCAGAAATCTCCAGGCTTTCGCCCTCTTGGACCTCCTCTAGATTTGCTCCAGCGATGCTCACTTCGAGATAATGGCTTTGGAGGTATAAAAATCTTCCTAATGCTATTGACACGCGCTTCTGGCACCTTTCTGGAATATCTAGGCTTTCGCCCTCTTGGGCCTCTTCTGGAATATCTTCACCCTCTAGATTAGCTTGAACACTGAGATTGAGAGGCTGCAAAATCGACAAAACGCTGATAGTCCTTGGGAGGCGTAAAATTGAAAGGCTTCTCATATCTTAGCTTAAATGTTCTTGAGACAAAAAACTCTGCTGAATGTCCACGAATTTTAGACTTAATTCGAGCGTGCATCAGTCCATTCTTCTGCGCTCTCCAGGATTTCGCCGTTTTGGGCCTTGCGGATACAGCGATCTCAGGATTGATATCGGCAATTTTCATCGCTTAGTTGACCCTTGGTAGACGGATAATTCTCCTTACAGCTTGTAAATGGTCGCCATTCGTATCGATGGATTTGCGACCCCTAACATTCGACATTTTTGCTCTCGGAAAATCTTCGTCTGGGGCTTTACCACCTGTCAAGCGGGTGATAATTAATAGTCCGTTATCGGAGGGGAAGTCTTCCTCGCTGAGTGGCAAGGGAAATTCAACCCTCGCGTTACTTCATCGCCGTTTAAACGTTTGAAGGATGAGCTCTCGGCTGATCCTAACTAAATATCAGTCCGCCTCCTTTCCGCTCTAATCGACACTCCCTATTCTGACTAACTCAAAGATACAGACTAAGATCCCTTTGCCGATATTGAATTAATGAGAGCTAAGGCGAAATTGCCGTTCTGGAATTGATCACTATCGAACTCCAGTGCAACAGGTGTCACCTGGAGCTGAATATTCGCGTCCAAACGAGAGCGAATTTCGAAAAAGCCGGCTGCGTTTTTTGGGAAAAAATTCGACCGCGACCGATTTGAATCTCGAAAGCGATTCAGCAAAAACTGAACCGCTAGCTAATCGGAAGCGAATGAGAAGTTGCAGTTTGTAACTCAACAACCGCTCTCCACTTGCAAGTTGAAAGTTGCTCGAGCACCGGCTCGCTGAGGGCTAAAGATGATGAATCGTCACTTTCCCGCCGGCTAAAGGGACCAGCGGTAGCTGAGCCCTAATCCATTCCGGAATACCAAACCATTGTCCGGCCTCGCTTTACCCCGCTCGACCCGTCGGTCATATATCAACCGAGCTATGCTATAAGTAAAGCTAGGAAGAGCACTTTACGGTCGGCCGGGGATATCGCCGATGTGTTGAAGAAGGGTCTGAATTGCTGCGGCCAAGTCTATCCCGCGTTGTCCCTAGCCCTAGGGATGTTCTCGCAGGACAAACCGAACCAATAAGTTTCTGTTAGTGGCCGCTGCGAACGGGAGAATGAGAGATCCCGCCAATTAATCCCCGAAACAAGCGGTCGCCGTGGAAACGACGAGCTTGCCGTAGAGCGTGACGTTTCGCCGAGGGAAACGGAGGGAGAAACGGTCGCCTTTCGATTGATAATATTAGATGACTCAACAGTCGACAGGAATACGGGGAATATTTCGCTCGACGGGCATCAGCCGAGTGATGAGAAATTACTGACGATTGGATCTCGTAATCGAGAAAATGCAATATGAAAAAAATGATTTTGAGGTTTTGGATGATTTTTATTCAGAATTTCAAGCCGTGTCTAGTAGTGGGCTGTGTTTTTTTTTTTTTTTTTTTTTTTTTTTTTTTTTTTTTTTTTTTTTTTTTGTTGGTAGCGCTGGGAATGAGTTATTCCCGCTTAAACATGTGTTATTCCATTCTTGTCGGCAACAAGTGTTATCAAGGTGTTTTCCTGAATTGAGCTATTATCTAGCTTCATGTAGCATGATATCATAGGTTGCCCTACTTCTGCACTCTTCATAACACTAATAAATTGCCCCATTATGTTTGTAAAGAAAAATACTTAATGTCCATCATCAGATTTTTCTTCACATGCGGCGACCTACCAACGATAAGCTGATAAGCCGAGCCGGTGGCCAATCAGAGAAGATATTATTATTTTAACCTAAAACTTGAGTGAAGTGTTTAAATTATGGGCTTTAAATGTTGTTTCGTTTATTTACAGGTGGGTGAAACTTTCAGTAGACCATAATAAATTGCAGAATGATTATTTTATTTTCTATCAATAAAATCTTTTATTTACAGAAACGCAGATATCGCCGTTATTCCTCCTAGACACACCATTATATGTTTATAACGTTTTCTCCCTCCTGAAAACCGGCCAAATTTTCATAACTTTGTCCTGTAGCCATCGAATTGTTTCAAGCCCGTGGGCAAACTGAAACTTGTTTTGATGCCAATTCGACAGTGCAAACTGACCCAAACATCACGGGCGTTTCAGCCTAGCGAGAAACAAGGCTCTCGAAATTCTTATTCATTCCTAAGGAGAGCTTCTTTCAAACGAACTCTAAGAATAAATCATTTCTCATCCTCGAATTTTCCTTTTTCGAATTCACCGCAAAGCATTCTTATTAGTTACGCCTGGAGAAGACTTTTGATTATAGCGAAAACCGCCAACTAGTTGGATGCTCTTCGGCGACCTAATGAGGTGAATAATTAATCGCTCTCTGAGAAGACGTCTTTGCGAATTGATTGCCCCGTCGAGTTCGAATAGGCTTGATCGGTTGAATCAATTGAACCCGTTGCATCGAAGGAGACTCAACCGGTTGATGCGATCTTTGAACGAGGAGGCGGGGGATTTGCCTGTAACATTAATGGTGAATTAACGGAGATAACTTGTCAGGCATAAGTGGTAATCAGTTTGACAAAGCGCTATTACAGGAGCCTGTGTTCCAGCCAATGGAGTGTAACAACTCTTTGGACCGCATTACATTTCAGTTCACATTCACTTCTATTTTACATTCACATTAACTTCACATTCACACTCACTTCACATTCACACTCACATCACATTCCCATTCACTGCACACTCACATCACATTCACTTCACACTCATTTCACATTCACTTCACGCTCACATCACATTCACTTAACACTCACATCACATTCACTTCACACTCACATTCACTTCATATTCACTTCACATTCACTTCACACTCATTTCACATTCACTTCACGCTCACATCACATTCACTTAACACTCACATCACATTCACTTCACACTCACATCACATTTACTTCACATTCACTTCACATTCCCTTCACACTCACATCACATTCACTTCACATTCACTTCACATGCACTTCACATTCACTTCACATGCACTTCACATTCACTTCACATTAACTTCACATTCACCTTACATTCACTTCACTCGACATTTTAAACCACCTAAACTCATTTCACTATAAAGTTTCTGCTCTCATTTATTTCCAATCAACATTCAATGCGACTTCATTCGCTTCCTCTTTACGTTCCTTTCCATTCCATTTCCTATCCCCAGTCGCTTTAGCACGACTTCCAAATTCACCCTGATTTCTATTTGTGTAATACATTTATATCAATTATACCCGTCACACTAAGCGCGTCAAGTATTGACCATTTCATAGTAATTATATTAACGGGGCGATGCCTGATTGAACGATTCTATCCGACAGTAATTAAACTGTCCTTTCATATTCAAATGTCAAATCGGAGGCTTCGGTGAAACGGTTCATTATGGTCACAAGTTTCGACGAACATTTCAAACTATATCGTAAAACAGGAGAGAAATTAATCATCTGATGCAGAGGTTCGGAATTAATTCATACTAATGCAAAATATAATCACTCGCTAGTTTTTAAGATGCCACCAGGAGCGCTAGTAAGCACAATGTCAATTACTTATACTTTAATAGTAGAGATGGAGGAAGTGAATGTAAGTGGGAGTGGTGTGGAAATAAGCGCTTTCACTTAGTTTCACTTTTGCTTACTTTTACTTAGCCTGCGTGGGGAGTGGAAATAAGCGCTTTCACTTAGCTTTACTTTCGCTTACTTTCACTTTCTTTCACTTAGCTTTACTTTTGCTTACTTTCACTTACTTTCACTTTTGCTTACTTTCACTTAGCTTAAAACCGTGTGGATGGAGAGTGGAAAGAAGTTGATATCCAGATATAGCAAGGTGAAAGTCAGTTATAGCAAGGTGAAAGTCAGTTATAGCAAGATGAACCTCAGTGATCGCAAGGTGAAATTGTTCTTCGCTTGGTTGTCGTCGCATTTATTGTAATAGAGGGGTTGTGAGGGGGAGAAAAACCAGGCGACTTATTCTCCAGATTTTTAATGGCTGGCCGAGCACTTTCGCCCATTCGGGCATCTTCAGGGCGACGTGGAACCATGAGGTGAAAATAGAGTGAAAGTCATTGAAAGTGAATGGGAAGTAAAGTTTTCACAACCAAGCCTACTAACGTGTATTCTCGTTCGACGACGGAAAATTCTCCAAAAGTTCATCGAATCGTTGAAACGATTTTCGTAAAATACTTTTGGCTTTATAGAGCCAACGATATCCCCGGATCAGAAATTGGATCCATTTCGTTAATTTATTTTATCCTTAGGCTAGCTTATTCGTCATGGCTACTCATCCAACGACGAGGGGTGTTCCTTTAAACTCTTAAATTTCGAACTCCCTTCTTCATTAATTCGGCTCTTGAATGCCTCCTATTCGTTTCCTTTATTCCGCTTTCTCAAACGTCATTATCGACAGCCCTCGGGCCATGCGACGTTTCATCCGGATTATGTCTTCTCAGAGGTTGCTTATTGAGTTTCATTTTTATTTGACACACTCACATTCACACTCACATCACATTCCCATTCACTGCACACTCACATCACATTCACTTCACACTCATTTCACATTCACTTCACGCTCACATCACATTCACTTAACACTCACATCACATTCACTTCACACTCACATTCACTTCATATTCACTTCACATTCACTTCACACTCATTTCACATTCACTTCACGCTCACATCACATTCACTTAACACTCACATCACATTCACTTCACACTCACATCACATTTACTTCACATTCACTTCACATTCCCTTCACACTCACATCACATTCACTTCACATTCACTTCACATGCACTTCACATTCACTTCACATGCACTTCACATTCACTTCACATTAACTTCACATTCACCTTACATTCACTTCACTCGACATTTTAAACCACCTAAACTCATTTCACTATAAAGTTTCTGCTCTCATTTATTTCCAATCAACATTCAATGCGACTTCATTCGCTTCCTCTTTACGTTCCTTTCCATTCCATTTCCTATCCCCAGTCGCTTTAGCACGACTTCCAAATTCACCCTGATTTCTATTTGTGTAATACATTTATATCAATTATACCCGTCACACTAAGCGCGTCAAGTATTGACCATTTCATAGTAATTATATTAACGGGGCGATGCCTGATTGAACGATTCTATCCGACAGTAATTAAACTGTCCTTTCATATTCAAATGTCAAATCGGAGGCTTCGGTGAAACGGTTCATTATGGTCACAAGTTTCGACGAACATTTCAAACTATATCGTAAAACAGGAGAGAAATTAATCATCTGATGCAGAGGTTCGGAATTAATTCATACTAATGCAAAATATAATCACTCGCTAGTTTTTAAGATGCCACCAGGAGCGCTAGTAAGCACAATGTCAATTACTTATACTTTAATAGTAGAGATGGAGGAAGTGAATGTAAGTGGGAGTGGTGTGGAAATAAGCGCTTTCACTTAGTTTCACTTTTGCTTACTTTTACTTAGCCTGCGTGGGGAGTGGAAATAAGCGCTTTCACTTAGCTTTACTTTCGCTTACTTTCACTTTCTTTCACTTAGCTTTACTTTTGCTTACTTTCACTTACTTTCACTTTTGCTTACTTTCACTTAGCTTAAAACCGTGTGGATGGAGAGTGGAAAGAAGTTGATATCCAGATATAGCAAGGTGAAAGTCAGTTATAGCAAGGTGAAAGTCAGTTATAGCAAGATGAACCTCAGTGATCGCAAGGTGAAATTGTTCTTCGCTTGGTTGTCGTCGCATTTATTGTAATAGAGGGGTTGTGAGGGGGAGAAAAACCAGGCGACTTATTCTCCAGATTTTTAATGGCTGGCCGAGCACTTTCGCCCATTCGGGCATCTTCAGGGCGACGTGGAACCATGAGGTGAAAATAGAGTGAAAGTCATTGAAAGTGAATGGGAAGTAAAGTTTTCACAACCAAGCCTACTAACGTGTATTCTCGTTCGACGACGGAAAATTCTCCAAAAGTTCATCGAATCGTTGAAACGATTTTCGTAAAATACTTTTGGCTTTATAGAGCCAACGATATCCCCGGATCAGAAATTGGATCCATTTCGTTAATTTATTTTATCCTTAGGCTAGCTTATTCGTCATGGCTACTCATCCAACGACGAGGGGTGTTCCTTTAAACTCTTAAATTTCGAACTCCCTTCTTCATTAATTCGGCTCTTGAATGCCTCCTATTCGTTTCCTTTATTCCGCTTTCTCAAACGTCATTATCGACAGCCCTCGGGCCATGCGACGTTTCATCCGGATTATGTCTTCTCAGAGGTTGCTTATTGAGTTTCATTTTTATTTGACCGAACTATCGATTTTGATTTCATCTGAGTTGTCGGATGTTCTCGGTTGGTTGTTAGATTTGTCTGGAATGTCTTTTGGAGGAGTTTTCAAGGGAAAATGGGATCATCAACATCGCAGGTTGCCTCCGAGAGCCGAGATTAACTCGATGATCCTTAGTCCTCGCAAATAAGTCGGACCTGGCCAAACCTAGATATGCAAACTGGCCCTTCCAGCAGTTGGCACTGAAAAACTGCCGAATATTACGAGAAGGGTGGCGAATTTTGGTCCTATGCGTATCCGAATCGAGTTTTAAAATAAGTGGTAGCAGAGCGTGATTGAACCATGGTGGTGATTTGAATTTTTCTCACCAACCAAGGCAACATTTGCTTGAATATTGATCACCTCATCACGCCACGCGGCAGAACTAAGGGAACTGAAGTACTGCTTGTCATCAAATCCGTCAGCAGTTTTCACAATGAATTCTATCGCGGTTCAAGGTATTCGAAGGTCAACGCACTGTCATGATTTAAGGCCCTTGAGATCTGCCGTATTACCGGGATCATTAAATTCGAGGAAAATTTTCTTCAGATTCGACCTTCGAGCTTGAAATTCTCGAATATCCGAGCCCTAAGCGGTAAAGTATCTTACGAGTTAGTTCGATAAGAGAAGTCAGGGAGTCGAGATAAGGTGGATCACGAGAGGGAGCTCTCCCGGAGGAGAATTATGCTCTCGAGTGTTAGTCTCTCGTTAGAATGTCGCTCCATTTACTCGAGCAAATAATTATCTGGAGGGTAAAGCGAGTACGTGAGCGAAGGAGGGGCCAGGTGATTCTCCTGAGGGGAAATGCAAGACCATGGCGCTTTGGAACTGTTGAGTTAGGAGAAGGCTTTTAATGATGTAGTCTTCCGCGAACGAACGGCGGAAACTGAAGTGGGGCCAAATACAAATGAAAGCCTCGGAAAGGATGAAATCCTATTTAGATGAGCGCAGTGTGAAAATTCATCACTTGGCTCGAAGTGGATTATCCACTCCTCGTTTCGTCTTTTGGGCAACGAGAAGCCGATGGAGGAAGGGCTCAGAGAAGCGCTTGACAGTCGACGGGACCCTGACGGTATAAAGTAAATTTCCTCCCAGGTGAAGATAGCGGGTGGAGGATTTGGAACTGAATGAGGGCCCTCACTCGACGGCGATGAGAAGCTCTCGCGTTAATGAAGAAGAGACCTGGAGTCTAAATGGAATGAGGCGACTCTTGAGGGAAGAAAGGATGCAACAATACAAATAAAGCTTAGACGAGAGGTTGAATTGCGAAGGTTGGACCGTTTTTTGCACAAGTGGCTCTTTATTTTCAAAATCCCCTTTCCCGATTTTTCGATTCAACTATGTTGAGAAAGGTCAACTTTCGAGCGCGATTATAATATTGTCGGATTGTGTCTAGAAAGAGTTAGGCACTAGTAACGATTACGATTAATCGAAAATCGATATAAAATCGAATTGTTCGCAAATCGATCGGAAAATCTATTTGCTGAAACTCGAGCCTCCAAAATCCGTTGGGAATAGATTTATTTAAAATTCAATCGATCAATCGATTAGTAGAAATTCGAGTGTACTATCGAACGGTAACATTTTCTATATGAATCGATTTTGAAAATAGATTCCAGACAATCGATAGTACAATCGATTAGTGGGAATTCGATTGTACTATCGATAGTTTGGAATTCGATTGTACTATCGATAGTTTGGAATTCGATTGTAATATCGATAGTTTGGAATTCGATTGTACTATCGATAGTTTGGAATTCGATTGTACTATCGATAGTTTGGAATTCGATTGTACTATCGATAGTTTGGAATTCGATTGTACTATCGATAGTTTGGAATTCGATTGTACTATCGATAGTTTGGAATTTATTTTCAAACTTGTTTAATGCACAATTCCTTACCGTTTAATCGTAAAATTGGTCTATTGAAATCCGATTTTTTTTTTCTCCATTCGGTTGTAAAATCGATTTTCTTCAATTTTATAGAAATTCGATTCTTTTCATTTCGATTGAAATCAATTTTCTTCAATTCGAACAAAAATCTTATTTCTTTGATTGGCCTGAAAATGTTTTATAATATATGCTAAGTATAGTTTTTTGTGTATGGAGAGTGAGGATCTATAGTTATTATAATTAGTAGTTGCTATTATTACATTGGTGTTGTTGTTTGAATTTACTTTATGTCATAAAGTATTGGGTTTTTCAACTTGTGCAAAGTTTTCGCCAAGGTGCCAAGATTTCTAAATTGCACAGTGGATAACTCAGACAAAAAGTCGTCAATTCAGATGTTTGAATATACCAAAAGATAGGTAATTTAACTGTCTACATTTTCCTAATGTAATGTACCTATCCATTTTTCAACCGTTTGTGAGTTATTCTACAATATTGTTGGACTGTACACGAAAAAATCCCATTTTTTAACTTAGAACATTTTTTTCATCCATTTAGTGCGAAAGAAACAAATAATGAACTATATATTATTGATATACACATCACCAACTATCATTATGCTGAATTTGAGCGAAATCTATTGCAAAAAAATTTTCGCAAAAAATCCAAGGGGTACCCCTGCGATTTTCTTGAACCGATCAGTTAACGAATTTTTACTCCTCTCTCAATGAAGATAAAAATCTGAAATTTTCAGGAAAGTTGTATCTTACCGAGATGTATTTGTGTGATTTTTTTTATTGCTCGGAAAAATCTGCAAGTGGTCCAAAAAAATCAGTTTTTAAAAGCTCGAAAATCGGACTTTAACCGTGATTTTCGGGGTAAAAATCCGTGTGAATCAATTGTTTTATTATGCAGAAGTCTTCATTTGAACGCCTTACACACGTACATAGCAAAAAATTCGGTGAAAAAAATTTAAACAGAGCCAGAGAAATTATTTAACGTAAATCGTGTTTTTCACCGGCCGAATTTTCGAGCTCCGCTGGCTGAAAAATTAAATTATCGATTTCAAGCGAATTTTTTAGCTATTCTTATAGGAAATTTAACGCTGAATCCGAATTTGACGTCAAAACGGCGGAAATTTGACGACCACCATTTGTTTTCACAGTTTTAGTACTACGCTGCTCTCACGTTTTTCAACTTTGAACATTCGTTGCAATTACTTTCAGTGCAGTTCGATTTAAATTAATTAATGATTCCTACGGGAAATTAGACGTAGAATTCGATTTGAACTGAAAACAAAGAAATTCTAACGATTAATAATATATTTTGAATTTTTTAGATTTGCATACTCTTGGAGTTCTGACATTGCAATTTTTTTTTCGTCACGTTTGCGAATTTTGAAAAAATAGTTTTTGTGATAGCGATAACGTAAAAAATTTTAAATTCGGTCGAAAATTAATTCCTCCAGTCTCTGCTCCCATTAGCACGGATCTCATATTTACCAAATACTTTCAAGAAGGATTTTCCCAGACAAATTGTCAAGACGACTCGCCTATGAAATATCCGCTCTAATATGTAGCCAGCGTAGGATAGCATAGATTTATCGCAGGTGCGGCTCAAGCGGGTCCATAAATTGGCGAGAGTTATTGGCAAAGCCGTAGGTACATACGTGTCTTGATATTCACGTGGATGTCTTGGGTGCGATGTTAACGGTCAGAAAACGATCGAATCCACGTAGCGGTTCGGATATAGATACGAATGGTTAAGGGTAGAGGGCGCTCAGGTCAGTTGGATAGAGGGCGCTCAGATCAGTTGGGTAGAGGGCGCTCAGGTCAGTCGGCTCGCGGTCGTTTCTCAGCGAGAATTCTACTGCCGCATCAAGTTAGCCTCGCTGATAAAAAAAACGCTCCCTCGAATCTACCAGAGAATTATGAAGATTGCCAGGTCATAACGCCTTAAGCCGCACTACGATTTTTCGACTGCACCGAAAATTCGGAAACATTTTTTTCCTTGGGGCACAAAATGGATCGGTGGGTTTAATTCTCAAAATTTTTTCGATTAAATGAGCTACGAGTGAATTCTCGAGCTTATACGGTGAAGATTCTTCTATCATGTGAAGTCGGTTTTGTTTTCTCCCTAAATAATGGTATTAATAGCTACCTGAATAAAGCTTTTTAACACCTAAAAAGAGCTATTTTAGTTCCTAGGAGGAAGTTTTTTAAATTCCTCAAATTAAGCTTTCTCCGCTCCTTGAATTAAGCTTTTTCAGCTCCTTAAATGAAGTTTTTTCTATCTCTTTAAATGAAGCTTCCTTTTGCTCCTTTTCTTTAAATGAGGTTTTTATATCGTTGAAAGAAGTTTTTTAAAAATGAAATGAAATTAAGCTCTTTTGACCTCAAATAACTTTTCTAATTCTTTTCTAGTTTTTTTTTTTTTTTTTTTTTTTTTTTTTTTTTTTTAATGATAGCAGAAACTTTTTTTTTGCTATCTGATGACAAAAACTTTTGCTTTCTGATGACAAAAACTGAAAGAACTTTTGAATGAACTAAAATTAAGCTTTTTTTTGGCCTCGAATAACTTTTCTAACTTTTTTTTCTCCCTGCTTTCTGATGACAAAATCTGAGGAAAATTTTCGACTCGTTCCATCTCCAGGATTTCAAGGGTTCTCGCTTTTGGAAGCCCCAGTAGCGCTCTTCTCCGTGCTACATCTTGTGCGTCCATAGCGAAGAATTCGACTGCCGTCTTGAACGGTGTACACTTCAGCGCACGCTATGCAGAGAACAAGGGGTGTTCTCTACGTGAGGATATCTTGTCCCGAGCCAGATGTCCTTTATCCCCAATAGCTAAGCTCTCCTTTTCAACAAAAAGTCCTCCCATGCTTTCGACGCCGCAGACGTTATTCTACGAGAAGCTTCTCCTTTTCTCGGGCCCATAAATCCATTTGGTAGAAGCGGCGGTCCCTGACTTGACAATGGCAAATATTGTTGATGATCCTCTCGGAGAAATGTGTTGTGTCGAGGTGAGGCCGAGTTGAGCCAGGGATGGACACGCAGGCAACTGTGCATTGTGTGAGATGTAGGTGGCAAGGAAACAACACAACGGGCCGTCCTGAATGGAAAGAGACCCAGCTCGCCTTCGAGGGCAAAGACCCTGCAGGAGAGGCAACAAAAGCGAGGGCAAGCTCGATAAAACCCTCTCGCATATCAAGTCATGCCCATTACCTTGCGTTTCTCCTTTCGCGAAATTAATTTTTCATCTCGCCCGTAAGAGCTCTTGAACTGCAATTGGACGCATTTTCAAGCGGCAAACTGTTGATATGAAATTTATAAACGCCAAATATTAAAGCCATTGAGTTAAGCAGCGATCTCGCAGAAGTGCTGAAGTAACGCTCTGCTACCAATTTATCGAAGACTACGGTTGCTTATCATTGGCTTTCCAGTTTGGTTCGGCTGATGATTTACCTGCTGCCGGCTGGGACTTCCACGAGTTTCAACAGCTCGTTATAACCGATTTGCTCTATTAATTTTTGAGGGCAAGGTCAGTTGGCAACGCCATTATTGCCATTGTTCACCAATTTTTCCCAAGCGGTTACAATCTCTGCTACCAATTCTTTGCAGAGCTAAAAAAGGGGCTTCTAAGCGTATGTTAGGAAACGGGTTCACCTCACGTTTAACGGTCATGTAGCATGCGTTTTTCCTCTCTGGTATTTTTTTATTCGTTATTCTCATATTTTTGGCAACGAGGGAAGAAACGTCGTCACAAGAGCCCACATAATTTCTCTTCACAACGACTGCTGGGGGTTCAGCTAGCGCTATCTTTCTCACAAGCGATTAATCCCTGATAGAGCGTGAACCAACGAAGCGACGCTGCGCTCTTTTAAAGATACCTACATCATTCCAGTCGCCATTGCTCTCTTGTTTTATTCCCCTTTTCCCTCAAGTCCCAACTCCGTTACCGGCGACTCCTTTACGCGTCTCTTTAACGCTCTCGAAGCGTTTTGGCTTCTTTTCCCGGGTTAATGGCGAGGAAGGTAACAGATTGTAAACGACCGGGACAACCGTGACGTCAATAATGACGGCCAAGGCTATGTTGAACGTGAGCAAGCTGTTTGCAGTAGGGATGCAATCCGATTATCGATAATTAAAGACTATCGATAATTTTGATACGATTATCGATATTTAAAGACTATCGATAATTTTAATACGATTATCGATATTGAAACACTATCGATAATTTTGATACGATTATCGATATTTAAAGACTATCGATAATTTTAATACGATCATCGATATTTAAAGACTATCGATAATTTTAATACGATTATCGATATTTAAAGACTATCGATAATTTTATTACGATTATCGATATTTAAAGACTATCGATAATTTTAATACGATTATCGATATTTAAAGACTATCGATAATTTTAATACGATTATCGATATTTAAAGACTATCGATAATTTTAATACGATTATCGATATTTAAAGACTATTGATAATTTTAATACGATTATCGATATTTAAAGACTATCGATAATTTTAGTACGATTATCGATATTTAAAGACTATCGATAATTTTAATACGATTATCGATATTTAAAGAATATCGATAATTTTAATACGATTATCGATATTTAAAGACTATCGATAATTTTAATACGATTATCAATATTTAAAGACTATCGATAATTTTAATACGATTATCGATATTTAAAGACTATCGATAATTTTAATACGATTATCGATATTTTATATCGGTGGCAGCTCTACCGATAATTACCGATTATCGATAGTTTCCAGCCGATATTATCGGTTTCACCATTTGTCGTTTTTCTTCAATTTTTTAGGTTTATATTAGCCTAAAGAACTAGAAATTGCCCCAAATTGACAATGGATATCTCGAATACTTCAGCGGACCTTCCTTATTCTTCTTCCTCTCTCTTTTCCCACTAAATCCACGAAGTGAACAGAGTTCACGCATGACTTCAATCGCTCGCAAATTACGGGAAGCTTTTTAACGGAAACTGTTCGACACGAACATAGTTTCAAACGGTTCGAGCAGGAAAATATGCAAGGAGAGGCTTTCCATTTGGGGCGTCAAGTTGGAGGGCTCTAGTTTTGAAGGGTACTTCCGCAGAGGCATGAAGTTGTATAATTAGTGACGTGTAACAGGCGTCTACCTCCATCGCTGACAATCCTGACTGCGGCAAGCCTACTCGTAACTTTACGGGCTTTAAGACAAGTCGAACAAACGAACGTCAGCTTCGAAGCACTGGAGACACTGATTAATGAAGGGTTTAGTCGTACCGGATTGATGAATTAGTATTTTTCTAACTCTACTATCCCGATCGACACGTGAGCTCGATGAACTCATTGCACTTAATCTGAATGACCTGCCTGGAATGGAATCCTCTGGCTAAAAGGGCGTCAGCCATCTCCGAGCTTAAATGAGGTTGTATTGACTCGTCCCGCGACACATTCGACCTCACAAACGTCACAGCTGGCGAGAAAGCGTACACTGCGCGTCTTATAAGACATCAGATACAGATATAAGACAACAGGAACGATTCAGAGATAAATATGTCTACCAGGTTCGTCTCAAGGACAAAATATGTCTACCAGGTTCGTCTCAAGGACAAAAACAACGTTAATAATCATTTCTACTTACAGTAATTATTGTTCCTCCTACAACAGCAACATGTGCAGCTACTAGAGTATCAATAAATTCATAGTGGCTCACAAGACGTTGGTTAGGGCTGGTTAGCTAAATCGGTTAGGGCTGGTTAGCTCAATCGTTTAGGGCTGGTTAGCTAAATCGGTTAGGGCTGGTTAGCTAAATCGGTTAGGGCTGGTTAGCTCAATCGTTTAGGGCTGGTTTACTCAATAGGTTAGGGCTGGTTTACTTAATAGGTTAGGGCTGGTTAGCTAAATCGGTTAGGACTGGTTAGCTCCATCGTTTAGGGATGGTTGCTTAATATATTTAGGGCTGATTGTACACCCCAACGACTTGCGTCTTTACATTTTTCATCGTTAGGTTATGTTTTTTGCCAAATCCTAACCTAAATCCACGTTATCAAAGTCCAAACCGCATCATCTCAACAGTGTCAACTCTCAAGCTATCTAAAGTTCCTAAAACAGCCGCAATATGACATATGTCTACCATGTCAACTTATGATGCCGCAATGTGCTACATTAGAATTCCCTTCTCGCTTGGTCGCCTGAGATCGCCTTTGCATCTTAAGAATCACTTACCAATTACTTTGACTTCTAATGCTTCAGAAATCCCTGTCCTGCGACACCAAACCCTCTTCGGTATTTCCTCCTAAGGCAAATTCACGACAAGCGATTTCGCCAGTGTGAACTCGACCGACAGCCCAGCCCCGCGGCTATAACATCGGCGACGCTGACGGCCATCTCAGTCGGATTACTGCGGCTGTTACTGCTTCGCGATGAGTCCAAACATCTTACCGAGGGAGACTATTCCGACTCGAAGTCGTCCCTAGGAGTACCGCACTATCAAAATGTTACTACGGCGTGTTCCCCTCGTAAATATACTGGCCGCTAAATGCGAACAGCCGCACTTGACGTTTCGTGTCAACTTCCCCTGGTTTTTAACGTCATGTCAGGTCTACACAACTAAAACGGAACTGAGGTCTTTAGCCCGAAGAAACATTCTCTTTCAGATAGGTGAATGAATGAGCGAGTAACCGAGACTTGGTTTAATGAATAATTGGTATCGAATGGTGCTCAAATTTAGTGCTTTTGATTTTAACCGGCTTTCAAATGTAATAGTTGATCCTTGATTGGTATCCAAAGGTAAATTTCAATACTTGACTGTTATTAAAGGTAAATTTTAATACTTAATTATAATTAAATGGTAATATTTCAATACTTAACTGTTATTAAAGGTAAATTGTAATACTTAATTATGATTAAAAGGTATTTCAATACCTAACTGTTATTAAAAGTAAATTTTAATACTTAATGATGATTAAAAGGTAATATTTCAATACTTAACTGCAATGAAAGGTAAATTTTAGTACTTAATTATAATTAAATGGTAATATTTCAATACTTAACTGTTATTAAAGGTAAATTTTAATACTTACTTATCAGTAAAAGGTAATATTTTAATACTTAACTGCAATTAAAGGTAAATTTTAATACTTAGATATAATTAAAGGTAATAGTTCAATACTTAACTGCTATTAAAGGTAAATTTAAAGGTAAGGTTTTTTAAAGGTAAATATTTCAATACTTAACTGCAATTAAAGGTAAATTTTAATACTTAATTATAATTAAATAGTAATATTTCAATACTTAACTGCAATTAAAGATAAATTTTAATACTTAGTTATAATTAAAGGTAATAGTTCAATACTTAACTGTTAGTAAAGGTAAATTTTAATACTTGATTATAATTAAAAGGTAATTGAAATATTACCTTTTAATTATAATCAAGTAGGTATTAAAATTTCAATACTTGACTGTTTTTAAAGGTAAATTTTAATACCTAATTGTAATTAAAAGGTAATATTTCAATACATAACTGTTATTAAAGGTAAATTTTAATAGGTACTTAATTATAAGTAAAAGGTAATATTTCAATACTTAACTGTTATTAAAGGTAAATTTTAATACTTAATTACAATTAAAAGATAATATTTCAATAGTTAACTGCAATTAAAGGTAAATTTTAATACTTAGTTATAATTAAAAGGTAATATTTTGTACGGCACTGTGTCCAATTATTAATACTTGACTGTTCTTAAAGGTAAGTCCTATCAATTAGCTGGTATCTAAAGGAAGTTAAAAAAATTTACTGGTATTTAAAGGTAGTTTTGTTAAATAACTGGTACCCATAAGTTAACATTTTTCATACTTAACTGATATTAAAGGTAAATTTTAATACTTAACTGGGATTCAAAGATAATAAACTATTATATAACTGGTATAAATAAAGGTAATGTTCTATACTTGACGAGTATGAAAGGATATGAAGGAGTTCGATACTTAATTGGTATACAAAGGTAACATTTTTGATACTTGACTGTTATTAAAGGTAAATATTACTACTTAAATATTGTTAATAGGTAATATTTTATAGTGTACTGGCATCCAAAGGTAATTTTTAATACTTGGCTGTTCTTAAACGTAAGCTCAGTCACTTAGCTGGTATCTGAAGGAAGTTTTAAGGTAATTTTTGTTAACTATCTGGTATCCAGTCAACGTTTTTCATACTTAACTGCTATTAGAGGTAAATTTTAATACTTGACTGTTATTAAAGGTAAATTATAATTTTCATTTGGTATCTAAAAGTAATTTTGATACTTAATTTGTATCCCAAGGTAAATTGTAATACTTAACTGTTATTAAAGGTAAATTATAATACTTAAAAGTTATTAAAGGTAAATTTTAATACCTAACTATTATTAAAGGTAAATTTTAATACCTAACTATTATTAAAAGGTAAATTCTAATACCTAACTATTATTAAAAGGTAAATTTTAATACCTAACTATTATTGAAAGGTAAATTTTAATACCTAACTATTATTAAAAGGTAATCTAAAAGTAATAAGTGATAGATAACTAAAAAGGTAATAAAGGTATTACTATGAAGGTAATATTTGATACTTGACCAGAGTGAAAAATAGATTTCAATACTTGACCGGTATCGGAAAGTAGTTTTCGATGATTAACTGGGATCGATTTAAAACTGATAAATCGGTATCCAAAGGTGATATTCAATACTTCCAGGTATGCAAAGGTAATTTTTCGACCATCCGATGAATGAATCTATCATCATCTAAAGGTAAACGCAGTTTTCTCGAAGGCACGAAAATTTGTCGATGTTCTCGAAGTAAATTAAACACCGATGAATAATCTGTCGCGTTTCGACTGCGTTTTCCCGTCCGATGCTAAAGCGAGTGATTGATGCAAAGTAGGCAAAGGATATCACCTTCAATCTCGGAACATTTAGATCAGCATCTAATCTGGGAGGCGAAGGCGGCTGACTGGTGGCATCCAGAATCGCTTTGGGCTCAATTCCATTTCCATACCCCGCTCCCCGAGAGCTCCATTCACCCTTGGGCTCGCATCTTCGAACCGTGTACGAGTGACTTGCTACTTACTGCCAACCTAGTGTCTATTTTGTCTTCCCGCGACCTCTCCCTCCGATCACTGCCAACTTTTCCTGTTACCTGGTGGACTCAGATGTTTATTAAGATAAGGCGAACCGCATCCGAGTCTACTTCAATCGAATCACGTGCTATAGATAGTAATGGAAAGCGTCTTGAGCGGGCGATTTTGTATGAAACGGGCGGCTCCCGGAGAAACCGTTCAGGAACGGGAGATCTAGATAAAATTGAAAAGGATCGATACTGAATGGCAAGAATTGGTACTGATAGGAATGGAATCATTCTAGCGCAATTCTTCTCTAGATACAACCGTTTATCTGCCCTAGGTCGGCCTTTTGGCGTTCAGAAAACCTAGAATTCGTCAAGTACTATATTTGAAGCCAACTAGGCTCCCGAACATGGCCGCTTCACTGCGTCCATTAAGTAGTTCCTAGTGAAAACACATGGTCAGAGCAATTGGCAACACTGGGCTTCTGATATTTGCATTCTACCTTGCTATTTGTCCACGCCATTCAAAGGAGAGCGCCATTTTCCGGCTGTTTTTAGCCCCCGGGTGGCATAAAATAGTTTGAAAATTTTTGCAGCAGTAACAACTCGAAAGAACGACTACTTTCCCCCTCGGTTTAGTTGTTTCTCCCTCTTTTACATTTCCCGGGTCTTCGAATTTCTGAAGGAAGAGCCCATTCCCTTGTTGGTAACTAAGTTGCTGGCAAGGGTTAGTAGGCTCGAGTCGCGGCTTGTCTCGAGAGATTTATCTTTTCCTAGAGCACTTTTCTAGTTTAGAAAGGAACGGAAACGTAAATCGCTTATGTCCCGTTTAAATTTCCATTAAACTGACGTCTATCATGGGCGAAGGGTTGGTAAACAACTTCTTTCCGAGAGTCGAGAAGAAAATGAAAGAGATTTAACAAGAAAGGCCATTTGTAATAGAGCTGCCAAGCCGACAGCGGGTAAATTACTTCTTTTTTGCATATTTGCCCTTTTTAGCCGAAGGGAAAAGGCGGAAGATGATTCGCAGAGCCGACTGCAGTCGAATTGCGATGCTTACCATGGAGAACGGAAGAATAACAAAGGAGGTACTCGGATACGTGAATAAAGCTAACCCTCGCAAGTTTACTATCCCTAGGCTGAATATTTTGCAATAGGAGTTATCGTATTTTCTGTATCAGATGAGGTCAATTTGCATTCAGGACTGATTGATTTAAAGCTCAATTGAGACACCGGTTAGCTGATCGGTCAGTCGTGGCAATCTACCTCTTTTTCCAGCATACTCCAACCGCTCCCATATTTCAAATATTTTCCCTCTCCAGAGCACACTAGCGCTTTGGAAGTTGGTTAGATGATCTCTCTACATTGACTCCGGCTTATTCTTGTCAGAAGGTCGAATCGGTTCTTCATACCTATCGTTAAACTCAGCACAAGACGATTTCTCTCTCGAGTTTGAAAAATTGTCCAATGCGTTGAATTTCCTAATAGCTCAACAATCGATAGGATCTCGTTTTCCACCTTTCCTCGTTACGAAAATATTAATTGCAGGACCCGAGCACTGGAAAAACTAATTGCCCTCTTATCAATATTTTCCCCGCCTATAATTAACAAGATTATCGTTTTCAACCAATTCGCCAGCTGATTTAATTAGCTCAAAGCTAATTAGCTGTCAGACTAAATCCGAGCTCTCATTATCGGCAATTTGAAGATGAGCTCGCTCAATTTGGAGCCCGCCCAACTGCTATGCTGTTTTGGCGGACGCAGTCCACTGTGTCCTCTTCACAGGCTATGACGAACACTCGTATTTTTTAAGCAATCAAGAGCAAAACTGAATTCCAGCTGCGATGCCAGATAAAAATTTCAACACCGGGATGAATATATTGAAATACAATCGAGGTAAAAGCCCTCGACCGACGTGGGAACAATCCCCACGCTGAAGCGCTTGAGAAAAAAGGAGTCGCAGATCCGGAGAGGTTGAAGGAGTTCGTCGACGTGAGGAATTCGACGACTTACTTTCAGAGTACAAGAGTTTAGAGCCCCTAAGAAAAGACGGCGTTGTACGGGAGTAATGTAGCGGCTTACGGACTGTCTTGGAACGAGCGAGGAAGGAGGGCATTAAACACTCGTTCCGCCATTTCGTAAGTGGCACCATCGTGAGGGAACTGCTTCGAGAACACGGGAAGACGTTGAGCCTATTCTGTGAGACTAGGCACAATTGCGGTAATGCAAGACATGTACTCGGAGGCGAATTCGAAAAAAGGTTCGAATCCCGTCCGCCATCTTCAATATTGCATTGAGGGAGAAGCCAATTTCAAGAATAAAGGGGAGAAATCGAACAAGATCTATCGACTTCTCATCTGATATTGTTGAGGTAAAGTAGGAACTAAATTGATATTACGCACTTGAACTTTGTGGATGACTTGTTTTTCTAGCCGATTTCAGACCAATATGGCCGACATTGCCACCTCATCATTCTTACGCTCGGTTCGGCCACCAAGAGCGCTGAAGCGCTGAATTGCATTCGACATGCAATAGAGACCATAGAGATTGGAATCAACTACTTGTGAACAAAGAACCTTAAACCGTTTCCTTTTTCAAATTTTATCTAGATTAAATGAGCTTCTTTTCTGATATAACAATGTAAAATCATTCATTTCAAGTCGTGTTTTGTTGCACTTTTGATTCCTGACTGATTCATATAATTAAACTCTGCCGACTTTTTAAATTTAATTAAAGCCGACGCTCGTCAATTTAGACGTCAATGGTTTCCTCTATCAGGTTATTAGTCGCACATTACAAGTGAATTGTGAGATTATTGGAAATAATTGAATAGGATTTTATCTATTGAAATTTCTTTCTGACATTGTTGAGGTAAAGTTGGAATTAAATTGATATTACGCGCTTGAAATTTGCGGAAGACTTGTTTTCCTAGCCAATTTCAGACCAATATGGCCGACATTGCCACCTCATCATTATTACGCTCAACTCGGCCGCCAGGGGCGCTGTATTGCATTCGACATGCAATCGAGACCATAGAGATTGAAATGATCTACTCGTGAACAGAAAGTCTTTAACCGTTTCCTTTTTAAAATTGTATCTAGATTAAATGAGCTTTTTTTCTGAGATAACAATGTAAACTCATGCATTTCGAGTCGCGTTTTGTTGCAATTTTGAACCGAGACTGATTGATACAATTAAACTCTGTTAACAAACCGAATCTCATTGATTGAGACCTCAATGGTTACCCTCTATCAGGTATTAGTCTCACGTAACAAGTGAAGTTAGTGGCGAGAGAAGAAAAATTGAATAGGATTTAATCTATTGAGATATCTTATCTGACATTGTTGAGGTAAAATTGGAATTAAATTGATATTATGCCCTTGAAATTCGCAGATGACTTTTTCCTAGCCGATTTCAGTCCAATATTGCCGATTGCTTGCCGATTTAAGACCAATTTGGCCGATTGCTGGCCGATTTAAGACCTATATGGCCAATTCCTTACCAATTCCAGTCCAAAATGGCCTATATTGCCACCTCATCATTCTTACGCTTGGCTCGGCCGCCAGGGGCGCTGTATTGCATTCGACAAGCGATAGAGACCATAGAGATTGGAATCATCTATTCGTGAACAAAAAGCCTTCAACCGTTTCCTTTTTCAAATTTTATCTAGATTAAATGAGCTTCTTTTCTGAGATAATAATGTAAAATTATGCAATTTACGTCGCGTCTTGTTGCAATTTAGATCCCTGGTTGATTGATACAATCAAACTCTGTTAACGAGCCGAATCTCGTTGATTGAGACGTCTACAGTTACCTCTATCAGGTTGTTAGACTCACGTAACAAACGGCTGACGCTAATGGCCCAACTATGTCAATAGGAGTTGTAATTAGCGACGGATAGTAGGTTTCAGTAATCGAAACCCTGACGCTTTTGAATTGTCCCGCTATTTTCTTAACCTGAGAATTTTCATTCTCATTCCTAGAGAGGTCCAATCGCATGTAGGACTTGCAATGTCCTGATCTATTGAATGCGAACAACCTTAAACGTCAAGCGGCTCGGAAGAGAGCGTATTTTTGCGACCGATTTAAACAGCATCGAGAATAAACCAATTCCTTCTTGTACAATTTGCTTTATAATGTACGCTCAGTTTTGCCTATTGAGCCGGGCTCTCGTAATGAAATTGAAATGAGCCGCTCTGACGAGAAATCGGTTCCGGCCCCTTTGTCCTTGGTTTTATTGAATACCGAGCAGAAACGCTCGAGATGAGGAGCATCATGAAGAGCTAGGAAGGAGCATATTGTCGAAGGGGAAAATCTCCTGCATTGCGACGCACACTTATACACGCGAAGGCAAATTCGCAGACAAAAGCGATCTCCCAGGCTTTTCCTCTCCCTTTCCGCTGCGGACCGAAAACGTCGTAACCGCAGTTTTTTCTCTCGAAAATCCTCTACAATACGCAACTCGCGAATATTAAATTTTAATATCGATTCGAAGGCTAAAGAATAAAAGTCGCAGTATTTTTAGCCTCGAAAAATTCCTCATCGAATATCTGATTAGAATTTTTGCAGGAATTATAGGAAAGACCCCGGATTAGAAACGGCCTCCGATTCGAACTGCACGTGCTGTCCGCCGCAGTCGACCGCCCATAAAAACAAACGGTTTTCTCGCCGCAGAGTAAACACGGAACAGCGCAACGTGCTGTAAAAATAAATCGGGAGACATTTTTAGCTCCGGCAATTAGCAAGGAGCTGACCGACGACCTTTAAAGGCGAAATCCGCCATTATCCAGTTGAAAATTATGGTCCTCCGGGCCGGATAGTTGAAAAATCGTTAAAAGAATACACCTAATGAAGAATAAATTTTTGTTTTAAAAAATCATCATGCATTTTTATTATTAGCGCAATTCCTTCCCGAAAGGTTCAGCTGAGCTACTCGCTAAGGTCAACTGGCAATTTCCATATGACAAAGTCAAGAATGCGATTCGACTCTCGTGAGATTACTCTCATTTTACCCGGCGCCAATCGAATCTATATCATACGACGGGACAGATCATCCTGAAAATTCAGACAATCTCCTCTTCCGTTACATATTAACCGTTATTATGAATTTTTCATTTTTTCCAAACTTCGTTCTCAATCTACGGCGAATTCGTTTTGAATGATTGAACTAGGCTGCTCAGTCTCTGCAAGGTATATAATATGAATTTATGTATATGAACGAGCAAGTCGGAACGTCAAACATCGCATAACTCTCTCCCCTTAACTCCGTCGTATCCAGGGACTGAGTTTCGGAGCCCTCTGAGGATTATGTGGATTGAATATTTTATAGCCACCGGAGATGGGATCAGTTAGACGTGTCCTTTCGGTAGATGTAAGCATCTTGTTCTAGCTGTCACGGGGTCTTTCTGGGGCTTGTAAACCGCGATATCATGACGCAATTACGGTCCCTCGTACGACTAGCGATAAAAGCGAGCGCGGGGAGAAATGTTGCGATAAAATGAAGCAGATGTGCAAAAGCAAATTCATATTTAGATATGAAACTTACGCTTAGGAAATGAGTCGGAGGCCATGAATCGAACTTACCTGAAACGGAGAGAGAAAATATGAGAAAACGGTACATGCTTTGTTTCATTGAAAAAGTAAGTATATAAAAATTGAAAAAATGTTGACATTATGAGAAATAAGATTTAGTCCGTGATGTTAAAGGTTTCGGAAAGGGCGTCAACGGAGAAAACAGCTGGCGAAACGGTTATCTGGAGTTATCTGGAGCAAATAATAAGGTACTAACCTTCCAGGGCACGAGGGTGCAAGAGAAGAAGAGCGCTAGAGTGCTACACTTCATTACTACGATAATTAGAAAGAGAGTGTTACAGCAGAAATGCGCTACAATGTTAAATAAGAGTGCTACGGTATTAGATTAGTGTAACATTGGGAAAAAAACCATCACCCAAAGTAGAGCCACAAATTTAAGTAATATCTCCACCTAATTGTTAGATGAATTCTTCCGAAAATTGAAAAAAAATCAATACTTGCAAAAAAACCTATTGCTATTAGAAATATAAATTCATATTATTGGTAACTGAGAATTATTGCTGTAGGGATTGATTGTCAAAACTTCTGTCATGGGCTGCAGACTAAATTTTGAATTAACGATAAAAAAATTGTGAAATCTGAGAAGAGTGCTTCAGAGGTAGACCGCTACAGTACGGGAGCAGAAGAGTTCTACAATGTTGAAGGAGAAGAGTGCTATATATTATAGCAAAAGAATGCTACTGTGTCAGAGGGGAAGAGTGCTACAGTATTAGAACAGAAGAGTGCTACAACTTTGGAGCGGAAGAGTGCTACAACGTTGGAACAGAAGAGTGCAACTATCGTGGAGCTCACGAACGCTAATGTGTTTGAGAAGAGTGCTCCATATTAGAAGAGTGCTACACTGTTAGACCAAAAGAGTGCTACAGTATTAGAGCAGAAAAGTGCTACAGTGTCAGGACAGAAGAGCGCTACAGTGTTACGTTAGAAGAGTGCTACACAGTTGGAGCGAAGCAGTGCTACAGTATTGGAGCAGAAGAGTGCTACAATGGTAGGATAGAAGAGTGCTACAGAGTTGGAGCAAAAGAGTGCTACAGAGTTGGGGCAAAGGAGTGCTACTATGTAAAGGCTCAATATTGCTACAGTATTAGCAGAGCAGAAAAGTGCTACAATGTTACAGCAGAAGAGTGCTACAACAGTGTAAGTCAGGAAAACGAGACAATTTTAGAGCAGAAAAGTGCTACGGTTTAGGAACAGAAGAGTGCTGCAATGGCAGAGCAGAAGAGTGCTACAGTGTTATGGCGAAAGAGTGCTAGTGTGCTAAAGAAGAGTGCTACCATATAAAACCACAGTTGGGCTACAGTGTTGAGATAGAAGAGTGCTACTGTGCTAGAGGTGATAAGTCCTCTGCATTAGAGCAGAAGAGTGCTACAGGGGTAGAGTTGAAGAGTGCTACTGGGTTAAAGGTGATAAGTGCTCTGTATTAGAGCAGAAAAGTGCTACAGTGTTAAGACAGAAGAGTAGTACAATGTTATAGCAGAAGAGTGCTACAGTGTTCAAGGAGAAGAGTGCTAGAATGTTATAGCAGATGAGTGCTATTAAGTGAAATTTCAATAGTGCTACAGTATTAGAGCAGAAGAGTGCTACACTGTTATAGGTCTAGAGGGCTAGTATGTTAGAGAAGAGTGTTACCATATAAGAGCAGAAGAGTGCTACAGTGTTAAGATAGAAGAGTGCAACCGTATAAAATCTTCTGCAACGTTGAAGCAGAAAAGTGCTACAGTGGAAGAGCTCATGAGTGCTACTGTGTTAGAGAAAAGAGTGCTCTGTATTAGAGCAGAAGAGTGCTTCAGTATTAGAGCAGAAGATTTCTAAGTACACAGTTCATAAGTTTTAGAAGGTGAGTAACCAGCGCTAGAGAACTAAGCTTGTATTGTCTCGAATGCATAATGGCCTCGATTGAAAAAATATGGGAGCAAAATTATCTCTCGTTCAGAGCAGATCATAATATCAATTGTTGACAATGGTCCGCCTCCGTAAACATTTGAATTCGACGAATGCTTTACAACGTCTTCGAACTCGGTTTGGATATTATTAAAAGTTCAACGTTCGACGTCTAATTGATGCCGACGAAGTCGGTTAACTAATCAGAGGGGGAGCGAATCGAAGTGAAACTTTTCCCCTTGTCCGGGGAGTCGGAGATGAGTTCTGTTCCCTTTAAATCATCGTAGTCAGCGCGAAGCTAACAAGGCAAGTTCGCTCCGTATCACCTGGGAACTCTTCCATCACCATAACAACCCTGCAACGTGTTGCCCGCTTTCAAAATATCAATTTACTCAACTTTGATGGCGGTCGGGGACTCGGCGGTTTCGGTTGGAAACATTGTACTCAGTCGTTAGCTGCGGGAGTGAATTATATTCGAAGCGAAGGCGATGATACGAGCGAGGGCAAACTTCGACACAGTCTGCGCATTGATAAACCCGAGTTGCGTTTGAAGGGTCGCTAATATGGAAGAGGATTGCCGTCAAAGGATGCGCGTTTCACCGGCAAAGTTGGTATTATTAGTGGGGCCGCTAATGAGACTCGCTGCCAACTGGGAAGGAGTCAGGTGGGCAATAATAAGATGACATTTCCAACAGCTAGTGACCGACCTCTTTGGGAGGGCGTCCAACTCCGCTTTGACCTAATCGTCGTTCCGTTTCTGTCGGCCGTAATTCGCTACGACGATCGATTTATAGCTCGTCAGCCGAAGCCTTGCAAGAATCGGATCGGACTGAAATTTCACGCTACCGATGAGATGGTTTTTGAGAAACTTGAAAAAAAAAAAATTACGCTGATACAGGTGGCAAATATTCCACTACTGTTGCACTCTTCAGCTGAAACGCTACAGCACATTTTTGCTAAAATTTTGTAGCAATCTTTCGCTCCAACTCTGTAGCACTCTTCTCCTCAAACACTCTAACGCTCTTCTGCTCTTACACTGTAGCAGTCTACTACCTTAACAGTGTAGCACTCTTCTGCTTTAACACTGTAGCACTCTTCTTCCTTAACAATGAAGCACTCTTCTGCTCCAAATCCTAGCAATTTTTTGCTTTAACTCAGTAGCACTCTTCTCCTCTAATCCTGTAGCACTCTTATACCTTAACAATGAAGCACTCTTCTGCTCCAACATTCTAGCAATCTTCCGCTCCAACTCTGTAGCACTCTTCTCCTCTAATTCTGTAGCACTCTTCTGCTTTAACACTGAAGCACTCTTCTGCTCTTATACTGTAGCAGTCTTCTGCTTCAACAATCTAGCACATTTCTACCTTGAAACAGAAGCACTCGTCTGCTCCAACATTCTACCAATTTTCTGCTTTAACTCAGTAGCACTCTTCTCCTGTAACACTGTAGCACTCTTATGCTTTAACACTGTAGCACTCTTCTACCTTAACAGTGAAGCACTCTTCTGATTTACCTCGGTTGCACTCTTCTCCCTTAACACTGAAGCACTCTTCTGCTCTTATCTTGTAGCAGCCTTCTGTTAAAACACAATAGCACTCTTCTGCTTTAACACTGTAGCACTCTTCTGCTTTAACACTGTAGCACTCTTCTACTTTAACACTGAAGCACTCTTCTGCTCTTATATTGTAGCAGTCTTCTGTTAAAAAACTGTAGCTCTCTTCTGCTCCAACATTCTAGCAATCTTCCACTTCAACTCTGTAGCACTCTTCTCCTCTAACCCTGTAGCACTCTTCTGCTCTTATACTGCAGCACTCTTCTGCTCTTATACTGTAGCACTCTTCTGCTTTTTAGCACTCTTCTCCTTTAACAGTGCAGCACTCTTTTGGCCTAACATAGTAGGTTACCTATCGCTCCAAGACTTGAAAATGTTTTACTTCCATTATTATATCATAGCGTGTAGCTCTTTCCCTCTTATTTTCCTTGTAAATGGAATCCTATGCAGTTTCCCATTAACCCGTTTCTTTTCGCGTTTTTCGTTCAACCGGTTTTTTTGTCATTTTTCTTCCTTTCTTTATAAATGTAGTCAATTTCTAGTACGTTTTAATTCTAAAGGTTTCTTGTTCTTTTTTTTAATCCTAAACTGTTTCTTGTTCGTTTTTTCTAAAATCTAAAACGGTTTCTTCACTAATTTCCCTACTAACTGGTTTCTTTTGCAGATTCCCATTAACCAGTTCTTTTCACGTTTTTATTCAACGGGTTCCTTATCTCCTTTATCATTCGACCGGTTTCTTTCCTCGTTTCCCATTCGAGCAGTTTTCCCCGCTCTTCAATTTAACCAGTTTCTTTATCGTTATTCTAACATGAACCGTATCACCACTTAAGTTCGCACTCAATCCTTTAGTACATAAACACTAGAGCTTTCGAGCACCAGAGCAACATCAGTTTCCTTTCGGCGGCATGAGTTTCTTCTCAATAACACTCATTTTAATTTGTTTTTCGTTTCGATCTCGTACATGTTGCAGAACAACGTTGGTCAAACAGAGCCGAAACAGGGCGAAATTTTGGAGCTGGATTTTCTCAACGATTAAATGATGGAAAAAAGGCAAGTCCGAGTCTATCCAAAAACGAGGGGGACCCTCGACCTGAAAACGGGGTTTTTGTTACTCGAGTTACTCTTAGGGGTGGAAGGAAGGTTAAGTTTGACTCAATTTACCCTCTACCGCCTCAATGCCGCCAGGGATAGCCGAGCGCCAAGTGTGAAGGAGCCGATATTAAATATTTAAGCCGCTTTTACTGGAAAAGGGGCCACGAGCACCCACATAACGTAGAACGGAAGAGGTCCGACCCTTGTTTTCTAGCTCTCAGTTCAAGAGGAGTTGAAAATAATTTATCACAGCGTTAGCAACAGAGGTCCGGAGCGAATGAAGAGTCCTCCGCGTAAGGAAACCGAGGAGCTTTTACTCTCGGGGAAACATCATTAGTTGATTATCTCACGTTGTTATCAGGTAGACCTGCGCAGATTCATACTTCTATGAAAATATTGGGCGTTTTGAAGATTGTTTGCACTGAGGATTTTCAACAGTTTTGCAGGACAATCTGTCGTTTTCCTAGTTTCTTTGTCAATTTTTTTCAGGATTTGTTGAGTTCTACAGGTTTTCCAATTTTAGCGTTTTTTTAATTATTGTTTTTTTTTTGCAACTTTTTGACGTTTTCTGAGTTTTGTTTTGCATCGTTTGCAGTTCATCTTTTTTCATTCCTTCTATTTCACAGGTTTTTATTGCATGTTTTGCAGGATTTTTTCCGTTTTGTGGTTTTTTTTGGCAGTTTCTGCGATTTTCGCAATTTCGCAAGAATATTTCACAGTAGTTCGCCAAAGTTTTTTCCACTTACACAGTTTTGCAGTTTTTGATGTTTTTTTCTTCGATTTTTTACTTTTTTCATATTATGCAGGGGTTTTTTTTTCGCTAGCGGTTTTGTTTAAAGTTTCCGCGATTTCGCGAAAATCGTTAGCAGTTATTGGCCGTTTTACGGTTTTTCTTTTAATTTTCGCAATTTTTCACTCTTTCAGTTTTGCAGTTTTTTGCAGGTTTTTCGAGATTTTGGCAATTTTTGAAGTTTTCCATTCTCAAACAGTTTTGCATTATTTTTTTGTTTTTGCGATTGCAGATTTTCACCATCTTAGCAGTTTTATTTTCGTTTTACAGGTTTTCTGCGTCCGTTTCCGCCATTTTGGCAATTTTGTAGAATTGTTTTCTCCATTTTTACGCGTTAGCTGTTTTTCCCATTAATTTGTGCACGTTTCTTCGGCGTTTTTCCAACAGTTTACCGTCTCACAATTTTGCAAGTTTCTTCGGCAATTTAAGCAATCTTGCGAAATTATTGAACAGTTTTTCGCCATTTACAGATTTTTTTCCTTTTTTTCCAGTTTTTGTACGCTGTTTTACTTCAATTTTACCGGTTTTTTATTTTTTATCATTTAATTTATAACCGTTTTCGCAGTTTGGCAAATAATTGTAGCCGTTTTTGCCTTCATAAAGTTCGCAACCAGTTTTATAATTTTTATTTTTTAATTTGCAGAATTCTATAGTTTTTTATTTTGCAGATTTTGGCAAACGCAGTTTATTCCACAAAGTTTTATTCGTTTTACAGCTTCGCGAGTCGACGCGATTTTCGCGATTTCGCGCCAATTTCAACCGTTCTCCCGTTCGCCTTACTTTTCCCGTTTAAACGGAAAAACCGTTTCGAAAAAGAACGAACCCGTTTACCGACAGGTGGAACAAATCGCGCGATGGAGAGGAAAAATGTACGATTATTACGAACAGCAGCATACGGAACAGGTAAAATGCTGTCGATAGCTATCGAAAGGAAAGCCTCGTGTAGCAATGATGTCGCATTTGCTTTTGAATATAGGACATGGCCTTAGTACCTACATCCCGAGTGATATCATTTGCCCCACGGTTCCACCTTCAAAAGTCTTTCTATATGTAAACGAAGACCGGAAGGCGAACTGAGTTTCATTATTTACGAGACGGAGGTCGGCCCTCGGCGACGACTGGTTGCATTGGGACCGACCAGGTCGTTCTACGTGAACCTACCAAGGGTTACTCCATATGAGACTCTTTCCTATCAAGAATATTGCTCCAATTCCCATCCCGAGGAATCCGTATTCGGTTCGACGATCGAATCAAAGATATCGCCGCGTTTTTTTACGGCGAATAAATTCACTAGGAGAAATCCGTAAGGAATTGGTCGAAGAAATAATTCTCCAGTGGCAACATGAGGACTACTGTGAACTCGGATTAAGAGTAGCGGTTAGGAGGTCAATTTTTGAGATCACGCTCTGCTACCATTTGTTGAACGCGCTAGAACGTTTAAGGGATCGGCGTTTCATTTCGGTCCCTTCCTTCTCCCACCCACCTCCTAGTCAGTTAGCATTCTTAGAATGAAGACTAGCCCGTTTTGAGGCGGACTGATCATATCATCAGAATTAGCCGTATCATCAGAATTAGAATCATATCAGATCATAGAATCATATCATAGAATCATATCATCAGAATCATATCATCAGAATTAGCCGTATCATCCGAGTCTATAAACCGATATCGAGCTAACATTATCCCACAGCCCAGTTAAAACATTTTCACAGCAATTTTCGCTATTTTGCACTCTCAGACGAATTTAAAAAACTTAAATCCTTGAATAATAATTGATAAACATAAGAAAAATATTTCTATACATAGTATAATAAAATCAAAATATTATAGATTAAATAATATCATACATAACAATTATTAATCATCGAAAACAACTTCTTTTTTTTTATTTCCTAATATTTTTCTTGTTGAAAAAACCCCTTCTTCTAAATTTTTCCCCTTTCGATTTTTCACCTACAGTTTCTCCCGGGAAAGCATTTGTCGGTCCCCAGAAGCTTCTAACAGCCTGTCGCGAAGCATCATCCGCGTCGCGGAATCGAGTTTCAATCCTTCCTTGCATTGAGGAGTAAGGCGGGCGAAAATAATTAATTCCAATCTATTCACAGGCTTTCTTCTGAACCGGATCGAGGGCGACGTTGCGGAAACTTATCCTTTGCGGACTATAAATAGCACCCTCCCGACATTTTCTTTCTCTCCATTCACAAAAGCCGCTAGACTCCCCAACTCGTCACATCTTCGGACGCTTTTATTATGCGATTCTCGCCCAAGAAGGGAACACTGTTTAACTGACTTGTAAACATCTTATCGCGAAATGGAAACGCGAAAGGCGGCGGGAGCAAACGTGAAAAGGGCGACGAGGAGGGGAAAAATTGAACTCTCAAGATTGAACAAGCCGGTTGGAGAAAAGAGGATAAAAAAACCCCTAATTTCAGCTAACAACGGCATCGTCTAAAGAAAACCTTCGGCGACGCTTTTTCACGCCGCCTTCCAAGGGAAAAATATTCGACGGCTGGTAAATGTTTATAAAATGCTGAAATCGAACGACCGACGAAGGCCTGTCAACAACTTCGATTTTAAGTAAAAGAACGTCGCGACGCAAAAGCGAAACATCGTTTTTAGTTGAATCATTATTCGGCCGTTGGAAAGCTTTCAAGTTTTTTAAGCGAAATCGCAAACTTAATATCGCGCTGCGAAAGAAGAATCAATTGAAAACGATATTCGACACGAGAGCAGAACTTGAGGAGGAAATTCGGCGTAAATTGAAAAAAAAAAATCAATGGAGTAATTCAATTTTTCAACGGGATAGGGTATTATTGTGCTGGATTGGAGTGAAAGAGGGGTTGAATCGGAGTGAAAGTAGAGTTGAAGCGGAGTGAAAGTTGAGTCTAAACTGAGTGAAAGTATAGTCGAAGCCGAGTAAAGTGTGGTCAAAGTGGAGCAAAAGTATAGTCGAAGTGAGTAAAACCGGAGTGAAAGTTGAGTCGAATCGGAGTGAAAGTAAAGTGAAAGCACAGTTGACGCGAAGTGAAAATAGAGTCGTATCAAAGTGAAAGTATACTTAATTGAAGCGGAGCGAACGTAGAGCCGAATCAGAGTGAAAGTAGAGTTGACGCGGAGTGAAAGTAGAGTCGAAACCAAGAGAAAGTAGAGTTGAAGAGGAGTGAAAGTTGAGTGTTAACTAAGTGAAGCATAGTAAAAGCCGAGTGTAGTCAAAGCGGAACAAAAGTATAGTCGAAGCGAGTGGAATCGGAGAGAAAGTTGTGTCCAATTGGAGTGAAAGTAAAGTGAAAGCACACTTGAAGCGTATAGAAAATAGAGTCACATCGAAGTGAAAGTATAACTAATTGAAGCGGAGCGAATGTAGGGCCGAATAAGAGTGAAAGTAGAGTTGAAGCGGAGAGAAAGTAGAGTCAAAACTGAGTGAAAGTAAAGTGAAAGCACACTTGACGCGAATTGAAAATAGAGTCGTATCGAAGTGAAAGTATACCTAATCGGAGCGGAGCGAATGTAGAGCCGAGTTGGGGCGAAAGTAAAGTGAAAGTAGAATCGAAGCGAAGAGAAAGTACGTCGAGTGAAAGTACAGTCAAAGCGGAGCAGAATTGAAATTTCTACCTTATGCATTTCGAACGACAAAAATTACAGCTTTCTACTCATGGTCAATCTAAACACGAACATTATTTTTGCCAAAATGATTCCAGATACTTAAGATCATTTCAGAACCATCGGGAATTACAACAGAGGAATAATCGACGACGAATCGCAACAATATCAAAAGTCCTCGTGATTCTCGAGGAGCCGATATAATCATCGGACAAGGAAAACTCGATGAGCCACCGAAGTAGCTGCCGCTGTTCTAGAGTAGAACGATTTGTCTAACCAAGGTGCCTACAGCTGTTATCCGTTTCATCCATCTCCCAGCGGAGTCTGGACTCAGCGGATCGCTAACTCTTCCCGACAACGGAGGCCAAGATAATCAAGAAATGGAAGCCATGCGTTTCCGAGTCGTACTAACCTACTTACGGCGGATCTAGGAGTTAGATTGCTTACGTTGATTGCCAAAGTGAAGCCATGGAAGTTGGAGAAAAGAGTTGAATAATTGCTCAACTTGTTAGAACGTGGGTTTGAATAGTTTTTTAAAATTTTAATTATACGAAATCTTGAAGGTCGATAGCCAGTAGGATATGATTGCTGACTAATCGGTCGAGCAAAATTGACTCTTTGGGAACCAAAACGAACTGCTTTTACTGGGTTCAAGAATGCCAACTGGCGGAGCTGCGCAGCTGAAAAACTGGTAGCAGAGCGTGAAAGCTCCAACGAACTCTCAGCCTCAGTGAAATTATTTTAAATTTTATTGAAGGTTTTTCGAAGCGATAACAGCTCAGAAACATCCACGCGCCGCTTTTCGAAACGCCATCGTGAAATAATCGATACAAACGGGAAAATGTTTCCCGCCCGGCATTCATTGCTTACGAATAGTGTTCTCCATCGTGTACTGCTTGTTACCGCATCCTGAAACGAGTGTCCAATTAGCTAACCGGTCTCGCTATCGATCGATCATTAAAAATTTCTACGACCCCGACCCCTACAGGACGAAAATACAATAGGATGACCGGGGTAAGCCTCGATTCGCGGTTGTTTCGACGAAGAGCGCATTGAATGTAGAATCATCAGAAACACATTCGTCACTACTCCATCTCGTTAGGCTCGGATCACCTGCCATCGAGATCAGTTTGCATTCTCAAACTCGGCAAAGTCGAATTGATTCGCCAATGGGTCAATAATCAGCCGAGTCCGACAGCCAACGAGGGCCACTTACTTCTTCTTCTTCTTCTTGTGACACTACGGTCCTTGTAGGGCCAGGGCCTTCTCGACAATCCGCTTCCATTCCTCTCGATCGAGGGCTTTCCGTCTCCATCCGCGAACTTGGAGCTTTCTTAGGTCGTCCTCGACGTCGTCAATCCAGCGTAGTCGAGGCCTTCCCTGGAGTCTTCTCCCTCCTGGCCACCCGTTCATTGCCCGCTTCGGGAATCTTCCATCCACCATCCTCTGCACATGTCCCAGCCATCGCAGCCGCCCCCGTCGCACGAATGCCACAATATCCGGCTCCTTGTAGAGTGCTCGGAGTTCGGAATTGCGTCTGCTCCTCCAAACCCCACTCTCGCATACCGGTCCAAAGATTTTCCGTAGGACTTTCCTTTCCCAGCAGTTCAGCATCCGCTCACTGGCCTTGGTGAGCACCCAGGATTCGCTTCCATACGTGACTACCGGCCTAATTACAGTCCGGTATACAGTCAGCTTGGCTTTCCTGGACAGTCCTTGGAACTTAAGGGCTTTCTGGACGCCCCAGAAACATCTATTCCCTGCTGCTATCCTCGCTTTAATTTCAACGGTGACGTCATTATCTTTGGTGACCAACGCGCCAAGATACTTAAACTCGCTGCAGACCGGGAAAGAATGGCCATGGATGGACAGAGTACCCGGCTGGGTGGGGGTGGTGGAGGGCCACTTACGGATCCTGCAAAAAATTATCAAAAGACTTTTAAGGATATAAACAGCAACTCTCATCTTACCTCTTCATTATAGTCCTCATTCTCAACCAAAAATCACCACATTCTTCATCTTCTGTTTCAAGACCGGTACCGAGCAGCCTTGCCGGGCTATCAGTGTCGGCTGCTGAAGGAAGATAGCGGTCGAACTCACAACAGGTAGGCCATAGTTGCCGCTGGCTACTGATGCGGGAAGAAAAAGGAGCGAAAAGGATGTAACGTCGAGGACTCGCGTGACTGATGGGACAGGTAAGTAGCGTGGAAAATATATTATTGCCCTCCTTCCCACCTCGATGCAGGAGACTTAGGGATGGAAAAAACCCCGTTGAAGTCGGCGGCCGTTGGAGCAGGCACAATGCGCCAGACGGACAGCTCTTGGAAATGGATGGCTCTGGAAATAGAATTCTCTCACGTGTTGTGATGCGCGTGTGATACGAATGTTATGAGTTTAATCCAGGAGGAACGCATGAAGAGCACGCCGCGGATGTTTTCAGAATAAGGTAGCTGAAAAGTACGTGTTGAAAATGCTTGTCATCGTTGGAATAGGTAGGGGACCTTGAGAAATAATAATTACCTCCTGTCGACTTCAAGAGATCGCGCTCTGCTACCAGTTGTTCGATGGCGCTATCTACTGGATTGCCATTCGATTTACGCCTACGTTCTCGCTAGGTTCGACTTATACGCAGCCAAATTTTGTAACGAGCCCTTTTCATTACAGCAACAGCTCAAAGACAATCCAGCAGCTCAAAGAAAGACAGTCTTGTGACCAAATATTGATCGATCAATTGATATAATATACAAAGCTCCTCATTAACTGAAACCCTCAATTGTGTATTTAGGCAATATCAAGCTTAGTTTATTTCACCCTAAAATAAATTCAATTTCACTTCGAATCAACCGAATACCTTCTCAGCTATTCTTGGCCGTATTTTCCTCCTTTTCCGACGTTGAATTTAAATCAAAACCTTAGGATCAACAGATCGAGAGGGAAGAAAAGACAAGGAATAGCAGGTATCGAGAAAAAATGTAATTGTTTAAGAAGACAGACCCTCTAATCAATTTAGGAAAGGCAAGTTACGCAGTGTCAATAGCCGTGACAGTACCTTTCCCGCTCTTTATCTCATTGTATATTTTTCTCTCCCTTCCCGTCTCAATGTCATTTACTCCTCTTTTGTGACGCATAATTCGTTTATCCGATCCGTTTAAATAATCTGCCAAAAAAGGACAAGCGAGATTTTATTCCATTTGTCGAAGCCGACTTCTTGCTCGGAAAGAGGAAGGATCTCTTTGAAAGTTTAATGAACCGCCGCCGTCTTGATATCCCCGTCCGAATCCCTTTTCACTTCACCGGCTGATTTCCCTGCCGTGGATATCGAAACATGAATTATTCCCCGGCTCAGTTGTCCCTTCAAATGTATTTTCCACAGGCGTCGGGATTTATATTCGGAAAATCGTTAAACTGCGGAATTAGAAATTGTTTCCAAAGTGGAAAAATTTGTTTTCGAATTAATTCCAGTACTTGATTTGTGTACAATCGGTCTTGACAGAAGAGCCTGTCCCGAATCTTGCGACGGGACTCACCTAGCGAGGAAGTAAAATGCTTACATTAGATTGATGGTCGAATAACTGGTAGCAGAGCGTGATTTCAATCGTGAAGATTATTGTGTCCAGAAAATTTTCTTCCATCAATTTTCAGCAAAAAACAACCAAGATACACTCTCCGTAGTCTGAAGTAAAAATAAATTCCCCATAATTCGAAACTAATCCAAACGCGGGTAAATCAATTTTCTGAAGTTTGTCTTTTTTCGCGAAAATTCTCTGTCGTAGGGTGAGCTCTCTAGAGTGAAAGATCGTATGTGTTTTATCACTGTATTAGGTAAGTGGTTGGATGAGAGGACGAGCGGAATCTTTGATCAATTAGATTCACCTAGACCACCGCGGTGCGGAAGGAGGATGTTAGCTGCTGGATGGTTGGACGCAGATAGCTAATGTTACCTTGGCACGGTAGGTAGCGTGCCTCGCAGCGCTGTCATCACACAACAAGAGCAAGATCAGATCCACCAACGTTCACCCCTCTATTTCACCCTTGCCCATTTTCTCTTTCTTCCGATATCACTTCGCTACACTAAATTAGATCTCTGTCCTGCGTGTCCATAGGCCTCGAATATAATAACTGCCAAGGAGCATGTTTTAGCTTCAGAATGCTCCTCTTTTCACAGATAATCCAACATAATTTTCATCTCGCCTCTTCATTACTGGTATCAAACTCGTTACTAGGAACAATTTTTTTTTTTTTACTTTGATTGATCTGTCAACGCTTGTACGCTGAGATAGTGGCCTGTAAAAGGGCCGTTGATTATTAGGAGACCAGCTGATGAAAGATTAACGAGTTGGATTTACTCTGAAAGCCACAAATTAATGCTGAATTTATTTAATAGGCTGAACATAGTTGTTATAAGGCCCTTTGAATAGCCAAAAAGTATCCTGAGAAGGCACAGAAAAAAATACTTTTGATAAAATGTAATAAGACCAACCTAAGGTGAATTAAAAATCCCTTAGTAAACAAAAATATTATTTTTTTATGCCCTCAAGCCTTCAATGGCCCTTTAAAGTGCTACAATTTGACACCAAGGTAAAATGTCTTCATTTTCACCAGATCATCAAGTCAACTTGGTGAACTCACTCTGGAATGATTGCCCTGTTGAAGACCAACGGCCCTTTTCGGGGCCAAAGAAAATGCAGTAAATTGTAATCATAATTAAATATTGTTCACCTCGTATTCCGCGTGTACCTGCTATGATCTGAAGAACACTAAAATACTAACGCAAGAGAATGATTCGTTCCGAACATTTACAGTCCTCACCTCAATGGCCCTTTGCAGGGCCAAAAATTACAATTTAAACATCTACGCACTTTTCTGACACGAAGAAATAATCTGCGCGCTCCAGCATCAGTAAATGATATAATCCTATTTCTGCTCAATAATTTTGGTTAACGTTAAAAAAATATTATACGCGCTCCACGACGTAAATTCATAAGTCAATACATGTGTACCTCTTTGTTACCCGGAGCAGAGATATTGTTCGCCCTTTGTGAGGCCTTTATGCGAAGCGGTGAAAAAATAATTAAACAACGAGGCGGAAGAATTGTCGGGAATTGTAGTGCGTAATCTGACAAGAGGGAGTGTCGGTGCTTAAGTGAAACGAGAGCAGGGCGGAAGGGGAATCCGAAACTCGGAAAAGGGGGGTTTTGAATTGTTAATCCAAACGGAGAAATGTATTCCAAATGAGCTCGTACACGACTGCCTATTGAATGTTAATTGCCGCCCGCATGAATAATTTCGAGCACGGACAGGGCCTTTAGGAGCGAGAATCGTCAGAAAAGGCCTCCGGGGGTGGAAGAAAAATCGCTATTGCTATTTTCAAATTAGCACCCCTTCGAAATTTCCGTGTAAGGAACTCAACTTAGGATAAATGCCTTTGGCTGTAATGGCGAGAAAATTATTTTTCAAAATGAGAATCACGCTCTGCTACCAACCAATTCACGCTCTGCTACCAATTCACGCTCTGCTACCAATTCACGCTCTGCTACCAAATCTTTGGAGGCTTGAGAAATTGAAGGTCGCGCAGTGCCACCTACCTGAAGACTACTTCAGAGTCTACTTAGTCGCCTCTCGAAATCGAAAATCCCTCTCGCGTCGATCTATAGTTAGCGCCTAGCGGCTGAAGTCCGGTTTATAAAATTCAACACCAGCTCTCAGCTTTCTCTGGGAGAGAAAAAACTAACAAACGCATCCAACGTGCCTTACAGCGACAAAGCAATGACGCCAATGCGACAGGAATATGCTCTTTCAGAAACGGCAAAAAACAACCGGAGAGCATACGAAGAACAGATCCCGCCAGTTATTTTATTCTACTGGCGACGAATGGATGAATAATAAGCGATTCGCTCGAGCGTTAAATTTTTATTCAGATATCAACGCGCGCGCGTATAGAATAAATTGATATAGCAATGTTAAATAGCGGCTTCCAAAAAAACGATCGTTCTTTGCTAAAAAAAAAAAGTTTCAACTCCACATTCCATAACGTCGACGCCTAGTCCGGATTGCGCCTTGTCGAGCATTTCTCACCCGTCCGTCAAAATTAATTGACTCGGGGAGGCTCTTTTCGTCGCAAAATGAGCTGAATAAGTCGTCTGTCACAGCTCGGCGCTAGTTACAGGATAGCAGCTAGCCGAGCGGAAACGGAAAACTTTAACAAAGAAAAAGGCCCCGGAGAGATAGGAAGCGAAAGAGACGAAATGGGCCGCTGAGTAGCGCGACAGTCAACTTTTGGAGGCCTTTTTATATAAAAGAAGACGTCAGCATGGGCTGGGCTGGTGTAGCTACACCATCGCCTAAAATTAACCTTTCAACTTCGTCATTATTTTCTCATCCCTCCGCTACTTCGGCCAAACAACGTTCAACTCCACTTTTCCATCGTAGCCTTCTGTCTCTTCTCTCTCTCTTCTAAACAAGACGATCAAGACCAGCAGATGCGTAATGATGGGGGAAGGAGAGGACTTTGTGAAACCTTCTTCTCCTCGGCTTGACTGCTCTTGGAAGAAAATTGTTCCCAATCAGTCTAATGATAAAGTGTACGCGGGGACGGAACTAAAAGCGCTAGTGAGCTTTTCACTCGTCATATCAGTGTTGCCAGGACCCGGTTGTTTGGGAGAACCGTCGATAAGAAAAAGGGGAAAATGGTAATTTTTTCATACGAAAAGAAGTGAGCGTTGGGGATTTTTCTTCGAGTGAAGCGTGATTCAAGCGATATCAAAATAGACTCCGCTCATCAATATTGCGGGCGAGGGAAAATATTCTGCAAAAAAGACTGTTCAATATTTTGCATTGACTAGAAGAATTTCTGGAAATCGTAAAATTTCTGTACATAGTTCAATACCTATTTGAAGCAAAAATAAGGAGCCTGACAAATTGTTGCTTCAGTTTCTTTAGTAAACAATTTTTAACTGTCGGCTGAAAATGGGAACTTTGCTGCAAATGAAAACTACTTTTCATGATGCGGTAATGAAAAAAAAAATTATTAGCTAATAAATATTAAAAAAACCTTATTAGAGAAGTAATAAATATGAAAAATATTAAACATTAAATATTAAAATAAATAAATTACCAGAATTTCAACTTTTTATAGAAATGTAGTAGAAAAAGGAGAGAAAAATGAGATTGAGAGAGGATGCAGGGGAAAGGACGTAATTGTGTGCACGTTTTTGGGGGTTTTCCTTTAAAAAACGGGAGACATGGCAACACTGCGTCATATCCGTCGTGATCAGTAAGTTATTCTCAAATCGACAAACCATCGAGTTCCAAAATTGTCATAATTGTATCCAACGGGTCATGGTATCATGAAATCATTCTGCCATTGAGTCATCACCAGTGATATGAAGTGGTCAGCGGCATCTCCCACAACTAAGACTAGATAATAGTTGATAATATTGTTCAACGATGGAATGACAGTGACAACACAGTGACATGGAGAAGGAATTATTAAGATGACAGGATAACGTAAATTGACTCCGGAGCTCTCGATGGCTCTTGGGATTTGAAAAAAAAAATCAAAAATCAATAAGCCCAAACCCCCCCCCCCCCCGGCCAAATTGTTTCTTCTAATTTTGCACCCCATCTTGTGGGTACTCTATGAATTCAGGGCGATGAGTAGAACACATCTAAGTGTATTTCAATATATTTACTCCCACACAGCTCCGATATCACAAATCCCTCGCGTATCGCCAACTTTTGGTATTCTAGAACAATATTCCACTAACGTTCGGGAATCTTTCGTTTAAAAAACTTTTCGCCCTTCCTCAAAAATAGTGAACCCGAAAGGCAAAGCTCAGCTTCTGTTTCGATCCTCCGGTGAACCACTTCGGTATACATCACTCCGGCTAGTTCCATGCCGCTGTACAGTGAAATGACTTCTTGACAAAGGGACCGCAAAGTTTCGAACTGTCTTCTTCGTCTTCATTATTCTCTCCTAAAGCCAACAGCCATCGCTTTCGCTTCGCTTCCTGCTTTATGAGTCTACCAAGCTCGTGACGCCATCGCTCAAATTCACTTCCTTCCGAAATTCGCGCAGCCAATAGCCGAAAGAGAACTTCGCCTTATGAATAATCGTATTTCGTAATATTTCCATAGGGGATAATGTGGGAGATTGATTTTTCTTCAATGCCGAGGTCGAATTCGAGCATCAGCAGCAGAATCTCGTAAAAAACGGTCTGTTCATAATGCTTGCGGTAATTTTCAACACTACCGCTCCGAATTTTCGGCTGAGATGAAAACAGGAAGCGCCTCAAGTTGAATTTAATGCCCTGATCATCAAACAGCTATAAAACTCGGTAGGGGCGCCGTAAAACGCGTATTGGGTGCCAGCTATTATACTTTCCATCTTTACTCGGGTAATTCCCTTTTATGGGTGACATTTTCAAAATTTTTCATCTACCCCGAGACGATAGATTTTTATCGGTTTACTGCAACTTAGAAGTGTACTATTGAGGTACGCGGCGTTAAATTCGCTCCCTGAATACGATAAGCCTGAAGGGAATTCACCTTGAGAAATTATTGTTTTTCGAGGTACAGACGGAATTTTTATAATTGAATCTATTTATTTATAATTGATCCGAGAACAATTGGTGTGGACGAAGCCAGTTGATTCACAGTCACTATATCGATAAATCGATCGAGGAAGAAAGGTGGGGACCACACCAGTGTTGCCACCTGTTGACCGGAGCATGGAGGTTTGTTTTAAAGGCCTTTACAGACCGGACGATAAAATTGTTGAAAACATTGTTGCTAGCATTTTTCAGTAACTTTACTTTCACACCGAACGCAACATTGTTGGCAACAATGTTATCAACATCGGGCGAGGAATTGTTAATAACATTGTTATTCGCACTCGAAAAATGCTGATAACAATTCCTCCCCCGAAATGTTACTGGAAACATTGTTGGTAACATTTTCTGTAACATTGTTACTTTTTCCGTCAACATTGTTAGTAACAATGTTGGCGACAGTGAGTTTTGTTATCGAGCCATGAGCAATATCAATCCGGCATTTTGTTGTGGCTCGTGCGATCTTGTCAGGGTATTGTTGACGCGAGTGTTTCATAATGAATTGGGAAAGAGATGATATAATCAAGCTTATTGAAGAATATCGGAAGCAGAGATGTTTATGGGACGTACAAGTGCAAGGACAAGCAAAAGAAGAGCGATGCGTGGAAAGTGATCGGTGAGTCGATGAACCGTGACTGGGTAGAAGTTGAAAAAAAAAAATGAAAGTTTGATTGGACAGTTCCAAAGAGAATTGAAGAAGTTTAAGGGATTCTCGGGCGAAGGAGCTGATGATGAAGAGTACTTGTTTACACTGTTACTTTAAAAATGTCAACAACATTGTGGATAACATTGCTAGATAACTAGACCCAAATAAAACAGATGGAAGAATTGTTGGCAACAAAAAAGTTGACGGCATTGTTGCCAACAATGTTGATAACATATTTTCTAGATCATCTCATTTTGTTACTAACAATATTGTTATCAACATCTTATGTTATTGTTATCTTATTTTTATCATGTTATCATCTTATGTTATCATCTTATGTTATGTTATCTTATGTTATCATGTTATCTTATGTTATCATGTTATCTTATGTTATCATGTTATCTTATGTTATCATCTTATGTTATGTTATCTTATGTTATCATGTTATCTTATGTTATGTTGTCTAACATTATTGTTATCAACATCTTATGTTATTAACATTTGTTTTCACTAACATTTGGTCTGTAAGCACCTTAAGAGAAAAACACCACAGAAATAATAAACCTTCGCCTTTTCTATCAGCGGGAAATTTCCAATTTGGGCGGCTCCGATACGACCCTTAATTCGAATAAAGCCCGATTGTTGCCAACTGCCGCAGGAAGATCTGCCATTTCGAGTCAGCTGACTATAAAGGGAATCATTGTATAGGTTATGACGCCCGAGTTGACACCTGCTGTGCCTGGAGCGCGTTAGATCGCTTCAATTAACCGAATCGCTCCAATGATGACGGATCCGTGACGCCGGACAAATTTGCATACGCCGCAATTAAACGCTTCGACACGCAAAATGGCCCAATTAATATGGGGCTGAACGGACGTTAAATCCAGTGTTGCCAATTCTCAAGCGGAGATTAGGGGGAAATCTAGATCAGAAAAAGGGGAAAATTGGTCTCTGGAAAAAGTGCCCGAATAATGCAATATATTCAAGAGTAAATTGCTGCAGTAAAAAATATTGTCAAGAATGATTGATATCGTAATAAGCATAATTTGAACACTCTTTCATACGAGTTTAGAACTCTACGGTGAGCACTTTCGCCCTTTAAGCATCCTAAGAGCTACGTAGCACCATTTACGGGCTCGAGAGCTCTAAGAATACTATTAGGGCTCTTTCAGTAAGGGAAAATACATATTTACCTAATGTTTCCCTCGTTTTCTCTCGCCTCTTCGCATATTCATACCTCGGAACGAACAATAGCCAACATTTATGGGAGGAATAACTGTCAAACATCCCAGCGGAGCATTGTCCGAAGGGCATCAAAGAGCAAATAGGTCGAAGTGCTCTTGACACTTCCCCGGCTAAATACATACGCGTCGAAGGTGCTTTCGTTTTTATTACTTCGCCAACTCCTCTTTGAGGTAAAAGAAGTTGGCATCGTTGGGATAACTTGGGTAACTTTCGTTTAAGTTTTACCTCCTGTAAAGATAATGCGAATATTATCAGTGAATTGATAGTCGTGTATGACAATTCAAGTTTCAAAACAAGGTGATGGATCGCTTTGTGTGGAGGTGAAAGCCACGAGTCTGTAATGACTGATTAGGCCTTTATCAGCCCGAGACACACTGGGGTTACTGATCGGTCGACAGAGTCTGTTGTGAGAGATGAGGCTTCTGAAGGTACCACTTCGTAAACGTAGTAGCTTCAGTAGACTGGTAGGTTGATCATAAACATCTAGGTGACATTGCATGAATTTTAATTAAATAATAATTTTTCCAAATCCCAAAAGAATACAAAAAGGCCACGTCGCAGGCGGCAAATCGGACTTCCTCGTTTCTCAAGGTTCGAACAGCTTCCTATTTCAAACTATTCACCTCATAGAGCAATAATCTGAGTGATTTCCAATAGAGAATCGCTATAAATACAAATCGGTCGATTTTCAAGAATTGGTAGCAGAGCGTGATATGTCAAACTCGTAATGCAAACCAATTCCTTATATTTTTCAATTTATCTGCACCAAAGACACTTGAAATTTTCAAAATACACGCAGTTTGTCCTATTAAGCGTTGAAGAACGAATTCCCTGACAGAAAAATTCGAATCGCTCGATTTAAAAAAGTGAATTCGATACCACGGACTATTGACGCAGTTGTTTTGATCGAAAAATTATCTTCCGAGCCCGTATCTTATCTCGCGTTCAATACGTTTCCATTTTTTCCGCCTTTTGTCCGCTACGTTCGACTCGTCCTCGACGTGCAACTGAATTACGAGCGCGTTTTCAACATTTATAACGTCGTTGAATTACGACTCCCTCGTCAACGTAATTAATCCGAATTCCATCACGAATTGTAGTCATATTCAAGGTTTTGGACTCGGTTTCAATCTTGGAAACACAAACCTTACGTGATTTGTGCGGCGGCGAAAAAATTTCCAGCCGAGTCAATCGAGTTGATTTCCGCCTGTCAAATCTGATGGGGGAAGCTTAACAAGGATGAGGAACGCGGTGCGGCGACGAGGGCATTCGGCGCTTCCCTTTACGAGAGGATGATTTGACTGACGGAAGCAAGATGCGGAGGAAAATCAATATTCATTTCCCTTCGAAAACTCAGGGCGTGATAAGATGAGCTGGAAAGGGCGCGATCGGGCCGGATTCGGATGGATGTGAAGTTTGGGGCTGCTCAATGTGAACCGGCGAATGACGTGATCAGGAGGGTGACTTCGTATCCTTGAAACCCTAAGGCTTCTTTCGATAATGAAACGACAGGGAAAAAAACGACAAGTTAATACGGAACGTGCGATATTCGCCGAATAACGAGATTTTTCCAACGCGCTCCAAATTATGCTTCGACAGATTACACGGCGTGGTAAATTATTAAGGGGGGAATAATAGAAAATTACCTCGCAGATGTACAGTGACGTCACTTACCTGAAAAATGAGAAAAACAATATAGAAAAGCGTTGAGAACTAGTCAAAAGTTCAGGTGTAGTCAAAAAGTAGGTGTAGTACCATGTGATCACTTCTAGTCATTCTTAAGCCATATTGTATTTAATGTTAAATTCGCCCCTTTCTAGTCACCCCTGCATTTAAATCTAGTCCCCTATTTATTTTAATTTATTAGACTCTAGGCTTAAAAAGCGGAAGTGTTCTAAAAATATTCCCAATTCATGAACAATCCAAATGTGGAGCTATTAATGGGCCTTATTTTAAAACTTTTACATAGAAGATGTTTCCTGAAGAGGCCCAGAGCGGCGAAAGCGCTAGAAGAGGTATAAAAACAAAATAATATATGAGATAACGTCGCATTTATTGTCTCTACCTCAACCCCACGTCGAGTCAAAAGTTGATAGGACTTGGCAATGGCTTCATTTAAATGCAAACTGGCCCACGTGGCAAGAACTACAATGGAGACGCTAATGAGCGAGGACATAGTTCGTTCTAATTCCAAGAAGTAGTCCATCTCAAGCGTGTGAGTGCAAGGTCAGATTTAAGCTACACGATCAAAAAACAATACTACTTGGAAATTAATGTCAAGATCAGATTCGAACTACGGGGTCGAAAAAACGTTTTTAAATCCGAGCTTTACGCAAGCTCAAATTGAAGACACGGTCTCCGAAGATGATAATGATTGAATTTCTGAGTTTCCCTGAGGGGAAAATTGAAACCCACCTACGGGGGAGAAAGGTCGTGATTTTTCAGTCCGCAAGAAATTTTTCTCCCTCAACTTTTCGCAAACTCAGCGACCGTCAATATGACGATTCGAGAAAACCCTTGCCGGTTTTTCTAATCAGCTTAAGGACAGAGCCGAAGGAAACGGGTAGATGGAAAGTGAGAACGAGCGACAGGTTTATAAGGAGTTCCACTCTATCCCTTGCGTCTAGATTTCCGCTGACTGTGCACATTCACCACCAGCCCCTAAGCTCCTTCAACCCTTGCGAACCCTCATCCGCACAAATCCACTCAAAAAGATAGGAAGAGGGGAAAAAAGGGACGAAAATGGAAACGAAGAGAATGAAATTCCACGAGAAGTTGTTAACTACAGGGTGAAAACGTCTGCCATCTTGTAAACTCGCAGGAGTGGAAGTTATTTCAAGCAAAGGATCGGTGATTTTGAGTCCGCAAAAAAACAAATTGACAATAGCTAATAGAAAGAAAAAAAAAAAACGCTCACTGAAATATCAATGTGGATTACTTAAGCCACAAGTCGACTGACCAATCTAGAATAATAAGTTGATAATGTAAGCCCCGACGGGAAATTTCTTGTGCTCGGTCAAGCTCCGATTCTGCAAATGCAAACTGACCGTTGCCTCAGCGACCGTCGAACGTGGCAAGAATCTTCAGGCGATTCGTTCTTCCTACACCATGCCCATGCCCACTTAGAAAATGACCACGTGAAAAAATCCCTACGATTTTCAAATCCCCGTCTCTCTCCTCGGTTTTCTATCGAGTTCAATCTCAAAGGTTGAAAGTGTTTGCCGACCTCCAAGTCCTGCGTGAAGTATAATTTTGAGACAGGTTGGGGTTAAGTAAATATACGTATGCAAAGCAAAGAGCAAACAAGGAGAACCGTTGGTCGAGCCGGAAGGCCGTTATATTCGTTTGGCCTGTTCCACGGCCGATAGCGAGTTAAAAGCGCTCGTTCACTTCACGTTAGTTTCTCTGGATGGTGATTCAAAACTAATTAATTTCATTTCCGCAGGGGGTGTACGTAATTTTCAATTGCTCCACAATCTGCAGGAGGAATGAAGGCAGGATCATTGATTATGAGACAGGAGCACTGATAAGACGAGATTATGATAAGATAAAGGTCGAAGTTCTGATAAAAGGGAGTTGTGATAAGATAAAGGCAAGAGCACTGATGAGACAAGATTTTGATAAGATAAAGGCAAGAGCACTGATAAGATGAAGTTCTGATAAGATAAAGGCAAGAGCACTGATAAGACGAGATTATGATAAGATAATGGCAAGAGCACTGATAAGACAAAATTTTGATAAGATAAAGGCAAAAGCATTGATAAGACAAGATTCAGATAAGATAAAGGCAAAAGCATTGATAAGACAAGATTCAGATAAGATAAAGGCAAAAGCACTGATAAGACAAGATTCAGATTAGATAAAGGCAAGAGCACTGATAAGACAAGATTCTGATAAGATAAAGGTCGAAGTTCTGATATGATAAAAAGGCAAGAGCGCTGATAAGACGAGGCTCAGATAAGACATAGATAGGAGGACTACTAAGACAATATTCTGATCAGTCAAAACTCTGAAAATTAAGAACAATTATAAGCGGAAATAGTACTCTTTTGATATGTTCCACATTAAAAAAATGATGGGATAATGGATAAGAATAGAGAGCGATAAGCAGCAATAAGATAAATTATGACAGTGATGAGAACTAATAAGATAAATATGCTTGGTGGTTATGCACTGATTAGACACCCGTAAGTGCTGTTGGTACACTGATACGATAAAACACTACTAACATAGGAAGAAACAGATGACTACTGATAAGTAAAACAGTGATAAGTACGGATTATACTCAGTGATAAGGTGGGACAATATTGTGTACGCAAAGAAGCGTTGATATCAAAGGGTACTGATAAAATCTTATGATCTTCTGATAAAATCTTATCAACTACTGATAAAATATGCAATTACGGACAAAATCTGATAAAGAGCAGTAGTACAGTTTAAGTCGTTGATAATACACTGATATAATGAGACAATCTGAGATAAGACATTGATAAGACATAGATAAGAAGTGATAAGCGAGCTGATAATTACCGATAATTAATAATGAAACTAATAAGCATCTAAAACTCTATCGATGCTCCCACGTTTCATAACAGTGATATCTTTCCAGCATATGTCTTATCAGTGGATATCAGTGCCTTATCAATCTTATCATTACTTATGAGTGATGTCCTTCATGTGGTACGATGTGAATCAGCGCTCGTAAGTCTACGCAATGGAAGACATTAATAAGAAATCCGTAAGGTGCCGAGGGAGCTCAATTTCTACAGAAATAAAATCATCGGAGACGAGTGAGTCGAGGCAAGCGATTCAGGATCAATATAGTCGAAGAACAACTAAGTTGGAGTAAATTCGGCGCAGCTCCTAAGCCAATAGGCTTTTGTTTGGTTTCCCAGTGTCGTTGGCCCGAAGCCCCACCAAGTCGCACGTGGGTCGCATGATGGCCTAAAAAACTGCGACTTTCGCTTTCGAAACCGCTTTCACCTATCGGTTGTCAATAGTGGAAAACATTTGTCCCACTTCGTGCCAAAATCTCATCGGATTTTCTCAGCTGACCAATTAATTATTGCAATATTTGAAAATTACCCTGGGTCACGCTCTGCTACCAATTAATTAAACGGGGGTAACTTTTTATTCTGTCGAATTTTCGGTGCCAAAAAAATCCTTAAACAGATGGTTAAAAGTAAAAAAGGTTAATATCAATTAGGGAATCGAGGAAGAGTCAATCGGCCATCTTCGCTCAAAACAGAACCACCTGTCAGTTTGCAACTCAACCCAAGGACTTGGTCAAGTCTAATTAATTTACCCAGTCGCCACTCATCGGTGTCTACTTCCCTTGAGTCATTTGCACTAGAGCGTAAACCTCTTCCGTTAAATAACAAATGTTCATCTCAAGGGGGAAAAAATTACAGACCCAATCGCCCGTGAGTTTTTCTACCTACGCCGAACCGTCTTCATGACGTTAGCGACTCCTTTTTCACCGCATATCGAACAGCTTCCGAATCCAGGTAAACAAAAGATGGTCGCGGCGCAAGACTTAGGAAAAACACGGGCCGGTTTTTATTCTGTTTTCCTTTGCTCTCGGCGAACATTCCCCATCCTTGGCCTGATGCCCGCCAGCCTTTTTCTTTCGCAAGATATTCAAAGGAAATTGTTCCGATACGCTTCCGGTGGAGCCCTTCATGCATCATTCATCGGTTTCCTTTTTGAGGCCGCAGCGGTGGCGATTATTTTGACACTGTGGGAAGAAAAAAGAAAAATAACACGCTCCCCGGTTGGAATTGGAAAGGATGACACCGGGTAGTCCAAACCCAACGGGGAATTTGCAAAAGCCCACGTCAAAGACTGTATTGGTTTGAAGTTTCCGGAAATCGAACAACTTTCCAAACGCAATTCAATCACAATGGAAGCCCCATTCAATGCTGAACAATATTGAAATACCATTCAATACTATGCAATATTGAAGTACCATTCAATGAAATATTGAAGTACCATTCAATGAAATATTGAAGTACTATTCAATGCAATATTGAAGTACTATTCAATGAAATATTGAAGTACCATTCAATGAAATATTGAAGTAATATTCAATGAAATATTGAAGTACCATCCAATGCAATATTGAAGTACTATTCAATGAAATATTAAAGTACTATTCAATGAAATATTGAAGTACCATTCAATGAAATATTGAAGTACCATTCAATAAAATATTGAAGTGCCATTCAATGAAATATTGAAGTACCATTCAATAAAATATTGAAGTACCATTCAATAAAATATTGAAGTACCATTCAATAAAATATTGAAGTGCTATTCAATGAAATATTGAAGTGCCATTCAATAAATAAAATATTTGATTACCATTCAATAAAATAAAATATTTGATTACCATTCAATAAAATAAAATATTCTATTACCATTCAATAAAATAAAATATTCTATTACTATTCAATAAAATATTCTATTACCATTCAATAAAATAAAATGGTCAAGTGCCATTCAATAACATACAATATTGAAGTATTATTAAGTAATATACAATATTGAAGTTTCATTCAAGATATATTATGCAATATTGAAGTTTCATTCGAAATATATATGCAATATTGAACTACCATCCAATAAATTGCAATATTCAAGTTCCATTTGAACATTCAATGAAAGAAAATATTGAAGTACCATTCAAAAATATAAAATATTCAAATACTATTTGATAACTGACAATATCTATGTACTATGGAATTAATATAAATATTTAAGTTCCACTCGGTAAATTGAAATATTGCTGGACCATTCAATAAATCAGAATTTTCAAGTACCACTCAATAATATGAAATATCGAAGTACCATTTAGCAACAAATCGTAAAGTTAAAACAATGATCTCTTGGTAATTTTTTTTTTTTTTTTTTTTTTAGTTTCAGAACGTGAATAAAAAAATAAAAAAATGTCTATTAATGCATGCGAGGCTTGAAACTGTTGAACGGCACTTGACGTCGGTTTCGCTTAGCTGGGGAAAAAGACGGTCATGTTTTTGCAATTTTACGACCCTTCAACGCTGCCACTGTTAGCAAACAGTTACTCATTAAACGTGTATTTCTTTTTTACGAGCACCCCCGCTTCGACACTATAATTCAAGTATATTTATGCGCGGTCGAAAATCGCGTTAGCTATGGGATTTGTAGAATATTTCATGTCGAGGGAGACACAGATTAGCATTTAGACAAGCGGTGAGTGGTAAACCGATTGTTTTTCAGCGACAGCGGGGAAAAATTAAGATATTGAAATGCAGCAACGTCATCTGCAATTACCTTAATAGCAGCCTAGGTCGAATATTGGGACTTGGCGAAGTCCGAAGAAATTAATGGTCGTCTTATCGGCGAGTGGTTTGATCGAACGAAATTATATTTCCGTTTCTTGAGACGGTTGAAAAAAAAAAATTAATTTCAAACCGAAATAAAATTTTAAAAAATGAAAAAATTATGGAACACAATGATTGACGGAAAAAACGTATTTTCAAAACAGAAGGCGGTGATGATGGAGAATAAAGAAATCATTCGGTTCTGAAACTCGCACTTCCCAATTTAATCGGTTTTCCACTAAATACAAAGCGTTTTTATTAAAAAAATAAATAAATAAATAAAAACAGTTATTTTTTATTTTCCACTAAATACAAAGCGTTTTTATTAAAAATAAAAATAAATAAATAAATAAAAACAGTTTTTTTTTATTTTGTATCAAGTTCTCGTTTTTGAAAAATCGTTTTCTTATTTTCCCAGCTTTCCTCTTGCGGTAATAACCGGTTAATAACCGGTTAATAACTTTTCCCATGTTTCGTGCCCGAATTTTGTTTAAAATCAACTGGTTTCTCTTTGTTTTTTTTTTTTTTTTTTTTTTTATCGTCCCTAAATAAAATCACCCGGTTTCTTATTTTTGCTACGGTTTTAACAATGATGGATGATCGACTCTGTTATATTTTTTTAGTCGTCAATCAGGTTCGGATCTGATAGACGGCTACAAAAGGTTTAACGATGCTGCAGATTCAAAATCGACAATATTATTATTTTTCCTACTGTCACAATAATGTTAATCCGTTGCAAAATGGTTCCTCCAATATTCCCCATTCGTTGGCGGTCATTCTCGGTATTTATACTCGCGTCGATCGCATGTCAATCGCTCTGAATATTAAGCGGTACAATAATACATTTCTGGGAAAAAAGAATCACCATCGTACATTCTCGGGTTGAGGGCCCTTCAATAACGTTCTCGATAAATCCGGAGGAGAATGCGGAAAATTGATATTCGCGTTTATTTAACCGCCACTGTTGTGAAAGCCGTTTTCGCGACAAAATATTTCCCGAGCTGAAATATTGACGTTCGGTCAGTAATTTTAATTAAGTGCTTCCGCTTCGAGTGGGAAAACAGGTGGGCTATTTGTGAATATGTTTTATGTCCGTCGCTCATCCGAGCGAGACTTGTTGTTATTCTTTTTAGAAAGCAAGAATTCGCCTGATTGAAATAATCGACTCTATAGTATTTTTTTTCACAAAGACTCGAAAAATCGAATATTCTATTAATAATTTGTCAAATGTCCGAATAAGGAGATTTATTATTTTGAAACGATTTTTCTCTTTTAAACAGGTACAGTTTATTTTTTTCTATATTTATTTATTTTTTCTTCAATCACTGACTAGTACACCGAGTTCAGTAAAATATAAGCCGACTCCCCAAAAGGTATCGGTTGATTATTCGGCTGCGGATATGAGATGGAGATTGGTCACATATTGGGATTCACCTGGAGCTGGCCAGGAAGCACGTATCCTCCAGGGAGCCGTTGCCGGGGCAGTTCCCGTTCGTTTTCGGACTTGAACGTGCTCTGAAGAAACACTTCGAACCGGTTTCAATTTTCCCCCTTTTTGCATCCAATGTACAACTCTTCGCCTTTAAATGGCTTTTGGCCAATATGCCGAACGAATTCTGCTTATACCGGTGAAGATGAGTTAGAAGTTCAAACCGGTTGTTTCAAATATAGCGCGCGAAACGAGAAATTCGTTGATTTTAATTTATTCCTTCGCTGAAATAAACTACGGAAATGGTTAAGTCGAAACGAAATCATCGATTCAAGGGGAAAAACGGAAAATAAGTAACCGGTTGTTTTTAAGTGGAACTATAAACCGCCTTAACCAAGGCAGCTAACCAGCCCTAACCGAGGCAGCTAACCAGACCTAACCAAGGCAGCTAACCAGACACAACCACTGGCTTCTTTCTGGCTAGAAAATCGGTTTAATTATTTTATTTTAAAGAGCGCACGGAATGGAAAATTGTTGAATTTAACAAGAATCACTTAGCTGAGAAAAAATATACTTGGGAACTGGTTAAGTTGATACAAAATCGCCACTGCTAGAAAAAAAAAAAAAAAAAAAAAAAAAACGAAGTAAACAGTTACTTTGTGGGGTTTCAAATTGAATCAACTAACTGAGGCAGCTAACCAGAGCTTCTTTCTGGCTAGAAAACCGGTTCAATTAAATTTGTTAAAACAGCCCACAGAATGGAAAATTGTTGAATTAAACAAGAATCACTTAAGTCAAAGAAAGAAAAAGAAAAAAAGAGAGAACTGGTTAAGTTGATAAGCAATCACCGCTGCTAGAAAAAGCAACGAAAAAATAACGAAGAAACCAGTTGCTTTGAGGTGTTTTCAAATGGAATTGTCAACAGCCCTAACCTAACCAAGGCGGCTAACCAGACCTAACCAAAGCAACTAACCAGCCCTAACCGAGGCAGCTAACCAGACCTAACCAAAGCAACTAACCAGACCTAACCACTGGCTTCTTTCTAGCTGGAAAACCGGTTTAATAATTTAATTTTAAAGAGCGCACGGAATGGAAAATCGTCTAATTTAACAAGAATCACCCGGCTGAAAAATAATAAACGATAGAACTGGTTGAGCTGATAGAAATCACCGCTGCATTAAAAAAAAAATTATAAAAAAATAACGAAGTAACTGGATGTTTTCAAATAGAATCATCAACCTCCCTAACCGAAGCAGGTGACCTGCCCTCAACATTAAAACTAACCAGCCTTGAACATCTACTTCTTTCAAATTAGAAAACCGGACGTTTTTGAATCGAAAAACGTTACACTTGAAATGACAAACTCTTCGATTTTAACGAGAATCCCTTCGCTGAAAATAAATAAACGACGAAACCGTTTGGAAATCGCTACAAGTGAAAATCGAAGTAAATGGCTGTTTTCAAACTGAATTATCACTTTGTTTTCAGTTTGCCCAAACTCATGCAATCCTGCGCCGAGACCTCGGGGCGTCCTAATGAATTATTAAACATTAGAGTCTACTGGCTTCTTAAAATAAATTCGAAAAATAACGTGAAAATTACCTCGGTGAAAACCCGAACATTAATGCGTCGCTGGGGTCGATTCGCTCCATCGCAGCAGCAAATCAATCTACTCGCCTTTCACAGTCGTAATTAAAAACGGTAAACGCGATACGAACAATTGTAACAACAGTTGGACTCAAAAAGTTGGACAGGTTGTTGACATTGTAAATGTCAACCGGAACGAAAAGGGCACTTTGACACCTCACATTCGAATTTTGGCACGAGCCGAATTTTTAACTGTCGATTGTGAATATTTAAAGTCGAAATTTCAAAACCGAATTCCCACCGGGTGACGCGATTAAATCTGTCCACTACCGACGCGCAACGTACGGAGCTTTCGCTTACTAAATAGCGGCGGACATTCTGGCCGAGGATTCTGTCAGTTGTTTACGTACAGCCTTCCCATCTCTACCGGTTTCACCGTCTCCCTCTTATCCAATACACGCATAATACAGATAATGCAAGAGGCCTTCCATCAACGTTGGTCCGTTACCGCCGAGCAAACATCAATTAAGATAGTTAGCTAGTGAGCTGGAAGCCTTTGCAGCATTCCCAGTATTGTCAAGGCTGTAGAGCAACGCATTTGTAATCAGTTAAACGTATAACCGGTGATATCGCTAGAGTATCAATGTTGATAGTGAACGGCAAAAAAACGAGGGTCCTAACGATTTCTGGGTTTGATTCAACTTATACTTGACACAACTAGCCCTAAACAACACAAATAACTAGCCCAAACAGGCAGCTAACCAGTCCTAACTAAAACAGCTAACCAGCCCTAACCAACGCAGCTAACCAGACCTAACCAACACAGCTAACCAGACCTAACCAACACAGCTAACCAGACCTAAACAACAAAAATAACTAGCCCAAACAGGCAGCTAACCAGTCCTAACTAAAACAGCTAACCAGCCCTAACCAACGCAGCTAACCAGACCTAACCAACACAGCTAACCAGACCTAACCAACACAGCTAACCAGACCTAACCAACAAAAATAACTAGCCAAAACAAGGGCAGCTAACCAGCTGTTAAATTGCTCTAAGCAATCCCAGCCCTAACCAGCGCTAACAGCTAAAAAATATTTTTAATACACTCTCTTATAATACGAGATTTTCTAGATTTAAGTTTTGGCATTAATTTAGGTGGTTTAACCTGAACTTTGTTGAATATCTTTAATGCTTCACAATTTATGGAAATACTTTCATATCTATACTTACTACTGAGATTATCAAGTTACCTTATTTAACTAAAGCAGCTAACCAGCCCTAACCAACGCTGCTAACCAGCCCTAACCAACACAGCTAACCAGCCCTTATCAACCCAACTACTCAGACCTTACCAATAAAATTATTCAGCCTTAACCAACAAAATTAACTAACCTAAACAAAGGCAGCTAACTAGTCTTAACTAAAGCAGCTAACCAGCCCTTATCAACAAAACTACTCAGACCTAACCAGCCTTAACCATCAAACTAACGATGAGTTCGAAGTTGAAACTGGTTGTTTCAAATATAGCTCGCAAAACGAGTGATTCGTTGACTTTAACTGATTCCTTCGCTGAAAATAAATTAACGACAGAACTGGTTGAGTCGAAACGAAATCATTAATGCAAAGGGAAAAACGGAAGTGGTTGTTTTCGAATGGAATTATAAAACGCCCTAACCGAGGCCGTTAACCAGACCTAACTAAGGCAACTAACCAGACCTAACCGAAGCAGCTAACCAGACCTAACCAAGGCAGCTAACCAGACCTAACCGAGGCAGCTAACCAGACCTAACCAAGGCAGCTAACCAGACCTAACCGAGGCAGCTAACCAGACCTAACCACTGGTTTCTTTCTGGCTAGAGCTCAGGTTAAATTAAATGTTTAAAAACAGCGCTCGTAATAGGAAATTGTTGAATTTAACAAGAATCACTTAGCTGAATAAAATAATCGAGGGAACTGGTTAAGTTGATGCTGCAAAAAAAAAATAACGAAGTAACCGGTTATTTTGTGGTCAACCGACCTAACCAACGCAACTAACCATACCCTACCAGCGTTAAGAAAAGCAGCTAACTAGCCCTGATCGACTAAACTAACACTACTTAACCAACACAACCCTAACCAACGACTTTTCTCTAGCAAGGTTTTTCTCATACCATTCAACTGCCATCTAGCCCAGATTATCTACGACAGTTAGCATTCTGAATACCCAACCTAAGAGCAATTTGTTTTAGTAAACTTGAAACTCCTTGTAATCGAATAATATCAGTAACATATTGTAGTTGGCTGTCATCAGAGTCAACTGACGCCATCTAGCGAAGGTCAGTAGATAAAATTTTGTTCACCCCTCATTAAGCTGGAGCGATAAAATCGGCCTGCGATAGCCCCGAAAGAAACTTGGGGCCTCTACAATTCACCGAGGAACGGCGACCCCATGGCCTCTTCAGGTTTATTTATGGCCTAATTACAATGATCTATCCTCCCTTAATTATGGCACTTGCTATGGGGATGAAGAAAATTTCCGAGCGATTTAACTCCGAGGGCGGAAGCAGGGTTCCGTTGCGGGACCGGCTCCAAGCAGCACAAGACGGTCATCAATTTGCTTGCGAGTTGTCATCTTGGCCTCCTTCTCAGCCGACAACGTCTCATCTCCCCGTAACCAACGCGATGGGAATTACACAGCCGCAGTTTCTTCCTGATGGAAATGTTACTGTCTCTCATCTTCGCAGGGCAGATTAGCGCCGTGGATGACATCTCGTCCAACTTCTTGCTGTTCCGGACGCTTCGCTTTTCTCGAAATAATCGCAACATCCCTCGAGCCATTATGCTAATCTCTATTTCGAGAATTACGAGATTTCTGCCTTCTCTATCAGAACGCGCTGCCGATAGTCGAAAAAGAGAATGATAACAACAGATGAACTAACTGATACGACAATTTACCATAAACGGTAAATTAAGCGTGATTTAACCAGTAGTTAAATTAACCGTCACTCGACCAAAAGTTAATTGTATTTTACCAAGCAGTTAAATTAACCCTTTTTTGAATGTCAGTTAACTTCAGCGAAATTTAATCTGCAATTAAATTAACTCTGTTTTAACCGGCAATTAAATTCAACCTACTTTAACTGGCAGTTGAATCAACTACATTTTAACCGGCAGGTAAATTGACTGTAATTTAACAGGAAGGTAAATGAACTGTAATTTAATGGGCAGGTAAATTAACTGTAATTTAATGGACAGGTAAATTAACTGTAATTTAATGGGCAGGAAAATTAACTGTAATTTAACGGACAGGTAAATTAACTGTAATTTAACGGGCAGGTAAATTAACTGTAATTTAATGGGCAGGAAAATTAACTGTAATTTAACTAGTAGTTAAATTAACTGTAATTTAATTGGCAGTTAAATTAACGGTAATTTAATTAGTAGTTAAATCAAATGTAATTTAACTGGTAATTAAATTAAACGTAGTTTAACTGGTAGTTAAATTAAACGTAATTTAACAGGTAGTTAAATTAAACATAATTTAACAGGTAGTTAAATAAATTTGACCCATAGTTAAATGGACCTAACAGCATGTTAACTTAACTATATCATAATGATTACTCAACAGGACATCGTAATTACAATTTTTGTGACAGTATTGGTGGCCAAATAAACCATTATTTAACTGGTAGTTAAATAAACCATTATTTAACTGGTAGTTAAATGAACCATTATTTAACTGGTAGTTAAATAAACCATTATTTAACTGGTAGTTAAATAAACCGTAATTTAACTGGTAGTTAAATCAACCGTAATTTAACTGGTAGTTAAATCAACCGTAATTTATCTGGTAGTTAAATCAACCGTAATTTAACTGGTAGTTAAATGAATTTGGCCCATAGTTAAATTAACCTAACAGCTTGTTAACTTAACTATATCATAATGATTACTGAACAGGACATTGTAATTAAGTATTTTGTGACAGTGGACGTGTACCATCACATTTTTCTGATCTTTCTTCTTTCCATTTTTCTTTACCGAACGCTTTTGGCCCATTGGGCATCTTGAGGGTTCTTTCACATCAATAGGTACTTTTTGTTGCAGTTTAGAAACGGCAAATCTTACATATTGGAGACGTCAATGTGATCACGGTGGATTGACTTGGCAGTCTTCGGAAGCGTTGAAATGAAGGAAACGCATATACCTCAGTAGTGGACTGCGTATCATAGTGGAGAATGCGTTTGCACTCGTAAGAGATCTTTACTTGATAAAGGAAAGAGCAAGACGGTTAGTTCACAATGGTAAGAGTAGAACTCGACCCTTCAGAGTTCGACGAACGGAAAGCAGGATTGAACTTGGAGGAAGATAGAGAGAGGGAGAGTTGTCAATAGGAAATAAGAAGATTCATTCCCGGTGTAAAAGCAATGTAAAGGGGAGTCTGTATTCGCCGCACGTGAGGAAAGCACGTGTTTCCCTTGTCAGTTCCGATCCTCGCCTGTTCAGGCGGTACAGGGATGGCAGAATCTCGATCTCAACGGTGTGGTAGACATGGAGTAAAATGCAACGTTTACACAGAGCGGAGAATTCGTACGTCGGCGAATATGAGTAGAATAGTTTATATCGGGTTTATATAGGGCCACCCGTGGTGTAGTGGTATGGAGCGTTAGCTCTCTACACGGGGGAGCTGGGTTCGAATCCGGCTGGGGTCAAACTCATATTTGGCCCGCCCTTTCGTCCTCCACACTCAGGGGGGTGAGGCAATGAGTAGCCACGAGCGAAATCGTCAGAACTAATAAGTGCAGAATTGATGGATAATCTTCTGATTCCCCTATGGGAAAAGCTGACGACGTCCACGACGGGAAAATATTCCCAGTTGGACGATAATCCAAGGTGAAATTCTTTAAGAAATTATTAGTTTATATCCGGTAAACGGGAAATAACGAGTTGAGACGGTTAGTTCGGATTTATCGGGAAATAACCAGTTTCACTACATTTAGAACCGGTTCTTGCGCTCGGTTAGGTGTAACTCGGAATTTATTATTATTCGCGTGAATAGCCGACGTTATTACGAAATTCCATCTTCCGCGCCCGCGCGCAATTATATCGGATCTCGAGCGGGAATTGTAATTAACTCAGATCGCTGAAATTTTCCGCCAACGTCAAAGGAAAGTTGAGTTAACTCACGAAGCACAAAAGAGGCAGGTAATATTGATATTGTGACGTTGTCGATAGCGGAGCCATAGCGATATTCAATTCGTCATCCCCGAGGTGAAAAACTACGTTCATATCGAGATTGCAATTCTAAGAGCGGCTTTAATTACAGAGTGGGATGAACAAGAATAATTGGCAAAAAAAAAAAAATCGGCACGGGAAAAAAGGGAGAAATACGTTTTTCGGACGGAGGCGATAGCCTGAGGACAGATCCGATCAAATACGCGCTGGCAAGACGTATTTTTCCAAGGGGACGTACGCCCATTAATTATAACGGATGCCGAGTTTGCTAAATTGAAAAATTTTGCAGAGATAATCGAAATAAAAATACGAGCAAAATGCAATCTGGAGACCGATTCGGAAACCAACAGTTGAATACTTAGACAAATGACTGTAGCTTTATAGATCAGTCGAAGTCTATTTTCGAGTGCGAAGGTCATCAGCATGGGAGTGCATATTCATTTATCCGTGTGCAAAGGCTAAACGGTAGAAGCTTTTTAACATTCGATTTGATCCGTGTCGAAAGATAACGGTGTCAAAAATTGGGACGGCATGTTCAACAAAAGTAAAATCTGAGCGTATAATCTTGTCTACAATATTGGTGTCCAAAGCTTAAAAGACTACTACTATTCGTGTCTACGAATAATGGCGTCAAAAAAAATCGAAAGGTATGAATCGATAGATATAATCGATCTATCGAGCACTATAATACAACCTCAGCCGTATATAGTGTCCGCCACATGTCACTTCTATAGTAACGCGCTCTAGCGAGCTTTAGGTCAAGTCCGAGGTTCACAACTGTTGCCGCATGTATCGTTTACATTTTTCAGCTGCTATTTAACCGTTCAACTTGCTGTAATGCTTGACAATACTCGAATTCCTTGATTTGATTTTACTATAGTTATTTTGACGATTAGACCATAATATTGCTTGAAATTCGGTAGTAAAATTCCGTTGGCGTCTCAAGTCAAATGATGATCAAAATAGCCAAATCTTTGTAGAGTAATTTATAATTTGTCAACAATTTGAATTATCTCTTGCGTCATGCTGAGAGGATTCCATTCCAATATTTATATCACATTAAGGTATATCTTGCACGTGCATACTTTCAGTAAAAATAATACGCAAAAAATATAAATAAAAAATATAAAAATATATATAAAATATATTAAAAAATATACACACCCATCAGCAGTTCTCAAAATTCGAAAAATAAGCTAACATTTATAATAGTCAACGACCAGCCTATATAGAAAAAAATTTTCTGCCAAATTTCCAACTCCTTCAATGTTCCATTTCGTTTACCAGATCATCGATAAGCGAAAAGATACGTAAAAAAACAAAAAAACAAATCGAGTCACAGGGAGCGAGGACATGAAAAAAACCGGGGTCGGCGTGAATTATTTTTTCCCTGAGTTCACTACATCCCTACAGTTCATCCTCCAGTCGTACTTTTACTGCGCGCGTAGAAAACTACGCGAAAGGATGGCAAAGCCATAAAAAAGACTCATGAATCATCCCTGGGAAACCCCTTTCTCCTTGCTCACATACATAACTGACTGTTAACAAACCTATACGGACAATCATTGGGGAGATATTACTCGCCTCGAACTCAACCTCCGTCGCCGATTGATTTTATGTTATTTATTTCAACCATTGTGAAGATCGCAGGCCGTTGCTGTATTTCACTCCGTCCGATCTCCCTTCAAGTCGAGTTGACCGGCTGAGATGAATGGCCTTGAAATTTACCTCATCCTCCGAGCGTTTGAGACATTGAAACCGAGTCAAACGTAAGCGAGGAAATACGTAGAAGTACCTAGAACTAACGAAACTAACCCCAACGAAACTAACCAGACCTAACCAACAAAACTAACCAGACCTAACCGACTAAACTAACCAGACCTAACCAACTAAACAAACCAGACCTAACCAACTAAACTAACCAGACCTAACCAACTAAACAAACCAGACCTAACCAACTAAACAAACCAGACCTAACCAACTAAACAAACCAGACCTAACCAACTAAACTAACTAGACCTAACCAACAAAACTAACCAGACCTAACCAACTAAACTAATCAAACCTAGGCGACGCAACTAACCAGACCTAACCAACTAAACTAACCAGACCTAACCAGCTAAACTAACCAGACCTAACCAACTAAACTAACCAGACCTAACCGACTAAACTAACCAGACCTAACCAGCTAAACTAACCAGACCTAACCAACTAAACTAACCAGACCTAACCAACAAAACTAACCAGACCTAACCAACTAAACTAATCAAACCTAGGCGACGCAACTAACCAGACCTAACCAGCTAAACTAACCAGACCTAACCAACTAAACTAACCAGACCTAACCAACTAAACTAACCAGACCTAACCGACTAAACTAACCAGACCTAACCAACCAAACTAACCAGACCTAACCAACAAAACTAACCAGACCTAACCAACTAAACTAACCAGACCTAACCAACAAAACTAACCAGACCTAACCAACTAAACTAACCAGACCTAACCAACAAAACTAACCAGACCTAACCAACTAAACTAACAAGACCTAACCAACTAAACTAATCAAACCTAGGCGACGCAACTAACCAGACCTAACCAACTAAACTAACCAGACCTAACCAACTAAACTAACCAGACCTAACCGACTAAACTAACCAGACCTAACCGACTAAACTAACCAGACCTAACCAACTAAACTAACCAGACCTAACCAGCTAAACTAACCAGACCTAACCAACTAAACTAACCAGACCTAACCAACTAAACTAACCAGACCTTACCAACTAAACTAACCAGACCTAACCGACGCCGCTTAGAATTTAGGGCCACGGTTCAAAAAATCTTTTTTGACTCCTGTACCTAAAAAAAAAAAATTGAAACGTATCGAAAACTGGGGCAATGTAAACAAATGTTGATCATAGAGTCGTAAAATATAAGTAACTTCATCAGCTGGAAGTCATATATTTTTATTAGGCCTTCATTTTAGTATAATTGCTCTTCGAAATTTTACGACCCCGTTTTTTTGGGGATTTTGGCTGTTTTCCCCAAGTAACGGAACCGACCACTTTTACATAGATGTATTACTCAAAGGCGAGAAAGAGCTATCATAATCCTACAATTTGGTATACTTGAATATATATTTATATTATGTCCCCCCGGAGTTGTTAGCGCTCGAAGAAAACCCAAAACACGTTTTTTACCAAAAAGTAGAATACATCTCGAAAACAAAAATAGTCCGTAAAGTTTTTTTTATTTTTAATCGGTTCTAAATTAAATTTGCTCAAATTGCTTGCGTAAGTGGCAAAAAAAGTTTCAACTTGATCCGCCAAGTATGAAAAACCGGGAAAAAAATTTAAAAAATGAACTAATTGTTAATATTTGATAATTTTCACTTCAAATTCGAGTTCTCCGTTCAATTTTCTGAAGGAATGTGTAATAATATAATATTGTACAGTATTTGCAATGAATTTTCAAAGTTGAAAAACATAAAGTTGTGTTATATTAAAAAATGGGGAAAAAATTATTGTTGTACTCAAATTTCCGTAATTTTGACCTCAAATTCGGATTCAGCGTTAAATTTCCTGTTAGAATAGCTTTCGAAAACGCTTGAAAACAAAAGTTTAATTTTTCACCCTTGTCGACGCCAGCGGAGCTCGAATTTTCGGCCGGTCTTATGGAAAATAATTTCTGTAGCGCTGTTTAAATTTTTTTCACCCACTTTTTTGCTACGTACGTGTGTAGGGCATCCAAATGAAGACTCCTGCGTATTAAAACAATTGATTTGTATAAATTTAAACCCCGAAAACTACGGTTGAAGTTCAATTTTCGCGAGTTTGAAAACCTATTTTTTTGGACCATTTGCGGATTTTTCCGGAAATTGAAAAAAATCACATAAATACATCTTGGTAAGATACAACATTCCTGAAAATTTCAGATTTTTATCTGTATTGAAAGGCGAGTAAAAAATCGGTAAACGATCGGTACAAAAAAATCGCAGGGGTACCCCTTGAATTTTTTGTGAAAAATTTTTTGATCTCGATTTCGCTCAAATTTAGCTTAGTGATAGTCGATTATGTGTACATCAATAATATATAGTTCATTCTTCGCTTTTTTCGCAGTAAATTGGTGAAAAAAATGTTCTAAGTTAAAAAATGGGATTTTTTCGTGTACAGTCCAGCAATTTTGTAGAATAACTCAGAACGGTTGAAAAATGGATAGGTACATTACAAGGGGAAAATGCGGACAGTTAAATTACCTATCTTTTGGTATATTCAAACAGCCGAATTGACAAATCTGTGTTTAAGTTATCACTGGTGCAAGTTACCAATCCTGGAATCTTTAAAAGTTGTTACGTCTAGTTCGTCTAAAACTGTGCACAAGTTAAAAAAAATTTCAAGATACAAGTATATGCCATACCCACCAATTACTTAAAAATAGTAGCTCTTCCAGCTTCATCGTCAAGCCAGATCAAGATCAGTTTGCATCCAGATTTTTCGCCAATTAATTTAATTACATTTTCTGCCTTTACGTGTTTGATTGATATTGTCAAAAACTTGGCCAATATATCGCTGAATCGGCGGGGTCTTTTAAATCAACAAGAAGTTGGCCGGGTTTCAATAAATTCTTAGACCTCACCCACTCAACTCCTTCAAGACTTCTAGCTCGCGTGCCGTTTGAAAGCTTCGACGCCCTGATACGGATCCTCCGTTTAAACATGCACACTATTTTGCATAATATGAATTGATAAGACCTTTCAGCGCTTTAGGGCTTTCGAACACTCGGCGACTCACACGTGAGAATCGAGGCGTTGAATGTTGGCGAAGTGGAATTTGTTTGCGATACAGATGTTCATGAGTTGTGGAATAGATTGTTTATTATATTAGTAGCCGATTTGAAAGAACTGGCCGAACAGATGGCGAAGTACTGTCTTCCTTCTCACTAGGTTCGTTTGATGGGCGCAGAGTTTGCATCCCTTGGATACCCACGACATCTACTGAGAGACATATAGAAATACTGGAGTTGACTTTTTTATGATGTAGTGTTGGACAATCGACGCTTCAATATCGATGTTCAACGCTAAAAAGATCGAAATCGATATTTATCGACACTTCAATTCAATTTGCTTATTCGATTTTCCTTTTCCGGAACCTCTTTGCTCAATAATACAAAAAACAAAAATAAACAAAAACAAAAATTGGGCACAATAATACAAATTTCGATAAATTACTCAAATTATTACAAAAATGTATTTTTACAGATTTAACATTACCTCTCAAATTCCCCTACTTACCTCTCAGACCCTACTTACCACTCATTTATTATATCAATTTCAAACCTAGGAGAGACAACTAAAATGAATTTTTCCAACATCCAATAAACTGGGGAAAAACCTTGAGATTATAAAAAATCAATCTGATTATAAGAAAAAAATTACAAAATGGATTTAGGGTACCCCAAAAATCCCATTGAACTAAGGGATAGCGAGATAACATGACTATTGGGTTCGTTGCTCATTAAATTTTGATACTTCATTGTTTTATTTTTAAGTAGGTAGGTATTGAAAGTAGATTAGCATTTATTATGAAATCTATTGAATTAGGATGTATCTTGCTTGAGTATTAAATAAAATCAAACTGTAATTTGCGTGTTTAATTTACGTTCTGCTTTTTCCATAATTGAAAACTATCAAACAGAGGAAATCGATGATCGATATATATCGACCTACGCATATCGATGGAAAATATCGATAGTTGAAGAGAAAATATCGATTATCGATTCCCAACCCAAGTATCGATGTATCGACAGGAAACCATCGATGTTTTATTCACACCAACAAAAATCGATAAAAAATAATATCGATCTTTTATTTGTTAGTAAATTACAGGCATTGCCGTTTAAGTTAGGTATCAACTCAAAAGGTGAAACAGAAACCAGTGTTGCCAAAGTATTACACTCAGTACCCACTAACAAAATAAATTAAAAATGCCCACAACTTTCTTACATATTGTTTCCCCTCGAATGTTTTAAACACAAGAAAAAACAGATTCTCTATTTAAAAAAAAATCACGATGACTACTTCGTCGATGTCAGAAAAACATCGAAGCATAGACATCGATGTTCAACATCGATTTTTTTAGTTGATGTTTTTCTAACATCGATGTCGTAACCCTAATTTGATTTAATTACTTCCAATTTTAACTCGACTTTTGAATACCTATTAATTTTTCTCCAACTGCTGACGTTGCCGGAGGCGGCTGACAAAGAGGTCGCAACACAACTGCGACTGGTTACCGGGAAAAGACGCGAAGAAATAATTGAATGTAACAACCGGGGCCCGAAAAAAGTTAGATACGATAAAGAAAACGGGCCCATAACCCGGCAGTATAAGGGAAGTTTTATTGTTGGCTGAAGTTCTGAAGCCGTGTGACCGACATAATACCCTAACGTATTTACCGGGGCGAAGGTACAAAGTTGAGATTGGCAAATTAGTTTTCATAAAAAAAAAGAGAAGAAGAAGAATACGGGGAAAACTGCCGGAGAAGTAGAAAGGGATAAAAAGGTGCTGAGATCTGAGGGACGGGAAAAAATGACAGCAGACGAACGAACCGCTGAAGTTACATAACAGGATTGGTCCAAGTACAACCTGGAGCTTCTCGGTCGTTTTCCTTCGAGGAATATAAACTCCCAAAGTGGAAAAAGCGTGGAGCGGAGGAACGGCGGCAAAATGGTTAACTTGTTTCCTCTTTTCAGCTCGGCTTTTTCATATCTTCCAAAGTCGTCGAGGATGCGAGCCGGAGGAGCAGAATCAAACATGCGCAGAAACCAATTGTGAGAACGGTGTGTTTATTCTTAAAACAGAAGGTTGTTGTTCATAATCGAAGGGACAGCTGAAGAGCACCATTTGCCAAAGGTGTTGAAGACGTGGGTACTGCAAATATTTCATGTGCTCACTCTGCTCCACACCTGAAAATGGTGCAAACTCTAGCTTGCAGGAAACGTGCACCTGCATCGCACACTTGGTTCAAGAATGCCATTCCAGCTACAGAGATCGCTCTGCATAAGCCGGGCTGACATTAATGTACTCCAGAGTCACCACTAGGTTCTCCAGGCTATCATTGAACTGACCTTTCGTGGTCCAGAGCGCAGGTCAAAGGATGGCTTTAAAGGCAAGATTTGAACTGCTGGGAGGTCCAAAGGAGAATATCTGGAAAGCAAAGAAACCAATAGGATGGCGGTCCGCAAATCACAATTACCAGACGAAAAAATGAAGGCTTCTTGGATCTGCTATCGACAGGAAATTTTCGGTAATGACAATGAAAATTTTGACAATGTCGAAAAGGTGAAACCGATGAAAGTAGTAATGATGTCAGGTGCATCTCTGGTCACCTATTCTTTGCAGAGCCCTGGAACAGAGTGCTGAGTCTCTTCATCGAGCCAACCATGGTCAAATTTACAAATAACGTCACTCTTCATTGATTTGGACTGATAAGCAAGGAAAATGTCCTTATTTGTAGTCCCATTCTTGGACACGAAAATCAACCAGAGCTTCCTGCAACTGACTCGCTTCAGCAAACAGATTTTTCTGGGTACGCTTCAGAAGCGTTTCAGAATGAAACGTACCCAAGGAACAATAATTCAGGTCTGTGCTAGGAGTCTGTCAGGAGAACGTATGCTCTGGAGTAAAATTCGCTCGAGGAGTATATAGTTTTCCAGCACTCTCGATAAATTGTCAACTGTGTCACCATACAATCTGAGCAAGCAACATTCAAGGCAGTCCATGGAGCTTGCTGGCGGCTTTAGCTTCGTCCTTTGAGGAGATGCATGGGTAATCTATTACCAGGGTTGAAGGGTATTTCATCCTTATTTTTCAAGCGTTCCCTCGTCATCCCAAGAATCAATCTTCAGCACTGAATTGCAGTAGTGATTTGAAGCAAGGACAACCGGCTTGCACGATGAAATATCGCTATCGGTCAAGAGCCGGTGATTTGTGTGAATTTCGAGCGACCCATTTCATGCGAACTCTCTGCGAATGTTTATAAATGAAAATACGGCCATGTTATTCGAAGATATTTGCGCTATCTGAATGGCAAAGGGTGAATAGGTTGATTCTGTCTTAATGGGCGGTCATTTCTGTCGGGCCCGTGTATGTAAATGTTATCGCTTCAACTTCTCCATTCAACGCTCCCATTGCTGACGATAAAGGTATAGACCGGCCCTTTTCGTCCGGCAAGCCCTCTCCTTCACGACCTTTTCCATTAACTCAGATATCCTTTTCGGCAGGATAACACCCCCGGCTACGGATACTACATTTATTCACCGTATCGGCGCCGCTTCCATGCGCAGTGCAAGTCAATCGAATTGAGCCTGCGAGAATAGAGGTGCGAGCTGGAAAATCATTACACGTTAGTGTAATTATGTTATGTACACGCTTTGTTAACTTATTGTTCTCCCTCTTTCTCGTAAAACGATGTTTATTAACACTAGTCCGCATAGAGCCATTACGAGCGGATGTAAGGGTGAGCATCCCCTATCTACCTTAGATGCCGATGAGTTAATTCCGAGGGCGAATAAGTGGACGCAGAGCAGCGACATCTGTTGATAAATTCGCTCAGTTGAATTTCGAAAGTGGGAATTTTAATTTAATTTCAACAGCGCAGAAAGGGCTACTTCTATGCCCTTCATGTAATATGGACGAAATTATTGAGCTCAAGATCGGTAGATGGCGCTGCAGGATCATCAATTAAATTGCCAGTAGAGTAATATGTGCTGACCAATTTATTGTGGCATCATTGATTAGTACGTCTAATTAGACTTGGCCAAGTCCTCAACTGATTGATGTATTTCTCAAATATATCGACTTCTCTTATCAGATCAACTTATTGTTGTAATGTAAATTTAACATGTTAGCCGCCACTCGGGCGGTACGCAGAACACAGATACAGTATGTGTTCCCCCTCTACGTTACTTACCGGCGACTGCGATTCGTTCCAGTTCGCTGATGACCGTTAACCGTGTATTATACTCTCGCTATATTGAAGTGAATAAATTCCTATATTGTTCAGTTTACCTGCTGTGCGTTTCTATTATTTATCCTCTGCGATCAAGAGGTTATGGGCCCAGGTTTGTGAACAGGTTTGTGAATTTTTCCCGGTTCAGTATCGGCGGTCGAGTTCGGTTCGGTCGGATCAACGTGGTCGGCAAGTTTGGTTCGCAATGGCGTCTTTATCGCAACCGTTTAATATTTCTCCGTTCGATGGTACTAACTTCGAAAATTGGCTGTATCGTGTCGAACGACTTCTCGAACGGAACGGTGTTCTGGATAAATTGACGAGTGATGTGCCGGACGATAAATCTCTCCATTCGCTGTGGAAAAGGGATGATGCTAAAGCGCGGGACTTAATCGTTCAATGTGTGTCCGATTCCGTTTTAGATTTTGTCAAGCCTCATCCGACAGCGAAGGCGATGATAGATTCACTCAAGGCGACCTACATTAAAAAGGGACTCATGTCGCGTGTTCGTCTACAGAAAAAATTGCGGAACATGTCGTTTGATGGTCGGGGTCGTCTGAGCGATTATCTCTGTGAATTCGACAAAGTTACGTCGGAACTCAAGACTGTCGGTGGTGAAATGGATCCTACAGAGTATGTTACGCAGCTCTTATCGTCTCTACCGGATGAATATCATTCCGTCGTTACATCGATGGATGTTCTTATGAGTTCGAAGCCGGAGGAAGTTACGAGCGATTTCGTTAAGAATCGTTTATTATCGGAAGAAGAGCGCATCTTGAAAATCCGTGGCGATCAAGTACCGGCGGACTCAGTTCCTGGAAACGCATTCTTCGGATTCAAGAAACGAAGATACCCCAATCACGTGCCTGATAAGAAATTCGGGAATTTCGTCGGACGTGGTCGTGATGGTGGCTACACTGGAAACCCTTCTCCGAGTCCTGGTGGAAGATCGTCTGAGCAGTTCTCTCCGGATGCTAACTTCAGAGGCCGGTGTTTCAAATGTTCTCGTCGAGGTCACCGACGCTCGCAGTGTCCGAATCGGAAACTAACGGCGAATGCGGCGGATGAATCTGAGGAGGAAAGAGCCACTGTGTTCCTAGCATCTTCTGTACACGATGGTCTTGATAGCGGGTTGAACTGTTATGATAAGGCAGGTTATGATACGACTCGTACGGATCAAAACAAAAACATTACGTGGGTCGTGGACAGCGGATCGTCTCATCATCTAATTAGATCGACGTATAGTAATTTTCTGATGGATTCGCGGCCGATGTGTCGTAAAATCAGTGTCGCGAAGGAAGGCGAGTCAGTCGAAACGGTTTGCGTCGGAAATCTGTTGGTGTTTACATCTGAGGGTGATGGACAAGTTCGCGATGTGTTTGCTTGTAGTAACCTTGCACACAACCTATTATCGGTCCGTAGCTTGGAAGACAACGGTTTAAAAGTAATTTTCGCTGATCGAAAAGTACTTGTCTACAAAAATGGAAAAATAGTGTTGAAAGGTATTCGTGATGGCAACACGTATCGTATTCGAATGGGCCTACGCGAACTCCCTCAGGCAAATATCGTCGATAATTCTTCGGAAATCATGCATCGTCGGATGGGACATTCTTCAAGATACCCTGCGTCAGGTGTTTGTGAAATTTGTTTGCGTGCTAAACAAACGCGCACGTCTTTTCCGAAGGAGGCACCAGTTGATCGCAAGGCTTCTCGAGTTCTGCAGTGGATTTCTTCGGACGTTTGTGGCAAATTTTCTCCAACTACATTTGATGGTAAGAATTATTACGTCTCCTTCATCGATCATTACACTCGGTTTAGTGTGGTGTATTTGATAACCACTAAAGACGAGGTGGAGCAATGCTTCCGGAAATACGTCGCTATGGTCGAGGCCAAGTTTGGAAGTAAAATAGCTAACCTGAGATGTGATAATGGTGGAGAATATTCCTCGAAATCATTCCGTGAATTTTGCGAATCGAAGGGAATCAATGTTCATTATAATATTCCCAGGAATCCTGAGAATAATGGCCTAGCTGAAAGGTTCAATAGAAGCTGTGTTGAAAAGGCTCGTTGTATGCTGTTCGACTCTACGCTTGACAAATCGATGTGGGGGGAAGCTGTGAAATCTGCGGTGTATTTAATGAATCGCACCCCTTCGTCTGCTCTACCAGTTGATGTTACTCCATCGGAACTGTGGTATGGATACAAGCCTGATCTGTCGAAAATTCATCTCTTCGGTTGCGAAGCGTTTGCGCATGTTCCTAAGGAAGATCGGAAAGGGAAATTCGACGAGCGTTCCAAGAAGATGTATTTTGTGGGATACTGTGCGAATGGTTATCGCTTGTGGGATCCCAATCGTCGAAAAATTGTGGCTGCGGTATCAGTCGTCTTCAACGAAAGTTTTTCGTCAGTCAAAGTTATTTCGCCTGATGAAAATGAGGGGCCTGTATTGTCGGTGAAGACGCCTTCCTCGTCCCCGCAACCGTCGCCTGTGACAAGTCCAGTACGTGGTGGTGAAAATCAGGATGAGCCGATTGCATCTCGTCGCGGTCTTCGTGAGCGGCGTATGCCTAGACACCTTGATGATTATGAGCTGATGATGGCACTATCTGCGGGTGGACTACCTTCTGATGTCCCTACGAGCTATAATGAGGCAATTGGAAAGGATGGCTGGAAAGAAGCAATCGATCGGGAGCTGACATCTCTAGCTGACAACCAAACATGGGATATGGTTGAACCACCTTCGGGGACTCGGATCATCGACTCGCGATGGGTTTTCGTCGAGAAGGAGGTGAATGGTCTTGCAGTCAAGAAGGCGAGGCTGGTCGCTCGAGGCTATCAGCAACCCCGATTGGAGGATGAGGATGACTACGCTCCTGTTGCAAGATTGACTACCCTGAGAGCGTTGATGGCTATCGCGGTGGAGAGGGATATGAGTTTCCACCAGCTCGATGTAAAAAATGCTTTTATTCGGAGTAAGTTGGATTCTCCTGTTTATATGAAACCTCCAGAAGGCCTTCAGTCTGAGAATGGAAAAGTTTGCAAATTGAATAGGGCACTTTATGGATTGCGCCAGAGTCCTCGGTGCTGGAATAATACAATTAATGCATATTTATGTAATCTAGGTTTTTCTCGTTCAAAGGTTGATCCTTGCCTGTATTTTAGTGGATCAGTTTATATTTTATTGTGGGTGGACGATCTGGGTATTTTTTCCAAGTCTATCCCCGAGGTTGAAAAGGTTAAAAACAGGCTGATGGAGATATTAGATTTGCGTGATTTGACTACAAATGGTGGTCGATCAGTGTTTCTGGGTATTGAGATTGAAATCAGTAACGGCAGAATATGTTTGAGTCAAAAATCTTTGATTCGAAAGATTATCGGTCATTTTGACATGGAAGATGCAAAAATTTCAAAATTCCTATGCAGCCTAAGTTGAATTTGATGAAAGAGGAGGATAGTAAGTTTCAGGCTCCATATAAGGAACTTTTGGGGAGTCTAATGTATTTGATGTTGGGCACCCGTCCGGACTTGTGTTATGCTGTCTCTTTTTTTGGTCGGTTTCAGAATAATTACGGGGAGCTTCATTGGAAAATGTTAAAAGGTGTTATCAGGTATTTGAAGTATACGAACGACTTTAGTTTGGTATTTAGCAAGTCGAATAATGCTGAAATTGAAGTGTCGGCATGGGTCGATTCCGATTTCGCTTCAGACGCCAACGATAGGAAAAGTACTACGGGTTTCGTAACGTTTATTGATGGAAATGCTGTGGGATGGTGTTCTAAGAAGCAGAATGTTGTGGCGCTGAGCAGTAGCGAGGCGGAATTCGTTGCGTTATCATCATGTATGACTGAATGTATTTTCCTTGGTCAACTTTTGTCCGAAATAGTCGATTTCAAATATCCTATCACGGTGCATGAGGACAACCAAGGGTGTATCAAAATGTCACAAACTATGGAAGTAAAAAGAACCAAGCATATCGATGTTCGTCATCACTTTGTAAAGGAAAATGTGATAAATGGCAAGTTTAAGATTGAATATGTTCCTACCGATCTGCAGATTGCAGATGCTCTAACCAAGTCATTACCTGTTCCTAAATTTGAATGTTTCAGAGACTCTTTATGCGTGAAAAAGTTATGAACTAATGTGCTATATTTTTTCTACAAAATTGTTCTTCTATATTTTTCTACAGATTTATATTTCCGCGTTGTTATTTTTTGTGTCTCTAAAACTCGAACTAATGTTAAATTCAGAGGGGCTGTTGTAATGTAAATTTAACATGTTAGCCGCCACTCGGGCGGTACGCAGAACACAGATACAGTATGTGTTCCCCCTCTACGTTACTTACCGGCGACTGCGATTCGTTCCAGTTCGCTGATGACCGTTAACCGTGTATTATACTCTCGCTATATTGAAGTGAATAAATTCCTATATTGTTCAGTTTACCTGCTGTGCGTTTCTATTATTTATCCTCTGCGATCAAGACTTATCAGCCAAATGAAGTCTATTCAAGCAGTATCATTCTTATCTTTCATATCAATGTCTCCTTTGCTCCAGACGAAAGAGCAATGGCGTCAATTATAATAGTATATTCTTATCGAATCAGTCTCTTTCGCTTAAATTGAAAAAAAAAGGAAGTATATTCTAATCATATCTTTCTTATCACTGTCACTGTCCCCTCCACTTCGGACAAAATAAAAATGGCGTATATTCTGATTTAATAATCGTTATTACCCATATCAATGTCTTCTCTGCTTAGGAGGAAAGAGAAATGGCGTCAAATTTAATCTTATCACTCATATCTTTTTCAGACAAACAAGCAACAGCGTTCCAATGAATCTTATCATTCGGATCACTCATATCAACGCCTTTGCTTCAGACGAAAGAGCACTGGCGCCAATTATAATTAATTATAAATTCTTATACAGTCTCCATTGCTTAAATTGAAAGGAAAAGGAAATATAATTCTAATTTTATTTTTCTTATCACTTATCTTCCTTTTCACAGTCAATGTCTACTGAAAGAAAAATGGCGTCTATTCCAATCTTATCACTCATATTAAAGTCCCTTTAATTTTTTCAGACAAACGAGCAATGGAATTCCTATGAATATTATCATTCTGATCGCTAATCAATGTCTACTTTGCTTCAGAAAGAAGAATGGTGCCTATTCTAATTTCATAATTGTTATTACAAACATCTATACCTCCTTTTCTTCTGAAGAAAGAATAAATTATAATTGTAGGTATATTCTTCTCACTCATATCAATCTCTACTTTGCTTCAACTGAAAGAAAAGTAAATATATTATGATCTTATCTTCCTTATTGCTAATCTTTCTTATCGCTTATCATCTTATCGCTTATCTTCCTTATCACTTATTTTCCTTATCACAGTCAATGTCTCATACGCTTCGGACGAAATAAAATGTTGTATATTCCAATTTAATCACCGTTATCACACATATTAATGTATTTTTCGCTCAAGACGAAAGAACGGCGTCTATTCTAATCTTATCACTCATATCAATGTGTTTTTAATTTTTCAGACAACCAACGCCACTCTTACGAATCTTATCATTCTGATCAGTATCAATGTCTCTTTCGCTTCAGACGAAATAAAAATAGCGTATATTCTAATTTTATCATTCTTATTAATCAGATAATATTGTCTTATTTATTTTTCTGACAAACGAGCGATGGAAGACAGAGGAAATTTTCGCCACCACATTTTCCAAAGAAACGGACGAGTTTACGAGAAACAAGCCAAAAAACAGAAGCAATATCCCATCACGTCAGTCAATGATCCTTTTATCAGCTTTTGATATACAATTGCGCCGACGTTTCGAGAAACGCTGTCGAAGTATACGTAATAATAGAAAGAGAGGATTACTTGTGCGAAAATGTAATGCTGAAAGGGGAAAACAACAGGAAAAACGGAATAGAAGCTATCAACTCGCTTCCACATCCTCTTATCTTGGATTTCGACAGCGCGGCAAAACGGAGATTTTCCACTCGCTGAACAGGTAGGGCCTGTCATCTGGGGTACTTTGAGAGCCTTCAACGGATGAAGGCCTAACTATTCCGTTTCGAGAGAGGGATTTTTCCAACGAGATACACAAAAGAGAATTGTTTCAACGACGCGTCGCTCTCCAGCGCGAGCCAATCGCGTTCGAGGACAATTAATTCGATTTATCGCTCGACGGAGCCAATATCGAGAGATTTTTTTTTTGTCGATGAACGAAGGAAATATTCGGGCGCAGATTAGAATTTAGGAAATGAGAAAATCGCTGACATTAAGGGGCGAATTTTTAATTTCATATTGAGAAAAAGTGCAATAGCTTGTTAGCCACTTACTTGTCATTATAGTTGTTATTATTGTTGTTTATGACGCGATGCTGCTGGCTATCCGAGCTATGCGGGGAGATCTTGCCCGCGAGGGCGTTGAGCGTTTGCAACATCTTAACTGACACTACACTGTGAACAGAAAATAGAGGAAAAACACGTCATTTCGACACACCACTCGCAGGGGAAATATTACAGAAAAAATATATATTTATTTATTTATGAATTAAAAAATATTATATATATTTACCTATTTATGAATTAAAAAATATTCTATATATTTATTTATGAATTAAAAAATATTATATATATTTATTTATTAATTAAAAAATATTATATATATTTATTTATGAATTAAAAATAGAATATATTTTAATTTATTGTATAATATAAATATTTTTTTATTCAAGAAATTTTCTCTTCATGTTTCGATGCATAAATATTTTTAATTTAAATAGGTATTTAATATTTTAATTTTTTTTATAATATATATTTATTTTTTTATTCAAGAAATTGTCTTGTCATGTTTCGACGCATAAATATTTTTAATTTATATAGGAATGCATATTTTTTTAATTCATATATTATATTATCGAAAAATGACAAGGAATTTTCTCGAATAAAAAAATAAATATGAATTTAAAAAAATATAAATTAAAATATATTTCGAAACATGAAAAGAAAATTTATTTATATAATAAATAATTTACGTATATAATATATATAATAGATCATTTATATAATTCAAGAATAAGGCCCAACAAGTATTGTTCAAATTTCTTATTAACTTGACGAAAGAAAATTTTTTCCAAGTTCATTCTAATCATCCGAGTAACTCGAAAAGCTCTCTACGTCGAGCTACGTGACGCCGGATCACCTTACAAGTTCAAGGGACCGGCAAGGAGGCAAACACGCCCTTATTTACCGACTGTATCCGTGTTTGAACAAGGTGGGAAAAAAGGCGCGCCATACACGGCGAAGAACTCGAATTCGGAAGAGTTTCGGAGGCCCAGGATTCGAGAGATTCTCACATTGACGCGGCACGTGAGAGATAGGAAAAAATTTCGTCAACTATTCGAAAATCAATCTTCGATAGAACGATAAATATCCGATCGAATCCGAGATGAATAATCGATAAAATTTAAATTCTCAATAATCGTTAGATAAATTTTGTATTCAATAAAAATAATCTACGTTCATAAAACAAATTACATTCTATATATTTAAAAAAAAATACAAATATATACGAAAAATATTCAATGAATTTTAATAAATAAAAAAATTAATAAAAAAATATTCAGTAAATTCTCAATACTCGTACAAAAAAATTTGTATTCAATAAAAATAATCTACATTCATAAAACAAATCACATTCTATATATTTAAAAAAAAATATAAATATATACAAAAAATATTCAATGAATTTTAATAAATAAAAAATATTCAGTAAATTCTCAATACTCGTACAAAAAATTTTGTATTCAATAAAAATAATCTACATTCATAAAACAAATCACATTCTATATATTTAAAAAAATATAAATTAATTATTTAGTTCAGTAGAACCATATCAACCAACTCAATTAAAAAAATATAAATATATACAAAAAATATTCAACGAATTTTAATAAATAAAAAAATATTCAGTAAATTCTCAATACTCGTACAAAAAAATTTGTATTCAATAAAAATAATCTACATTCACAAAACAATTTACATGATATATATACATTTTTTAAATACAAATATATACGAAAAATATTCAATGAATTTTAATAAATGAGAAATCAATTAAAAATATTCAATAAATATTCAGCAAGTTCTCAATATTTGTTCAATAAATTTTGTATTCAATAAAAAATCGAAAAACCGACTGTAGCGAAATAAGATTAACGAAACTGGAATAGAGGTAAAGTTAAGGTAATAACGCTGAAATTGGGATAAATAAGGAAATGAAGCAATTACATTAGTAAAATACGGTGGAACTACCGTTGTGAAAAAAAGAAAAGAGTGATATAATTAAAAAAAAAATAGTTTTCAAATGAAAATGTCAAAAAATGCGAAGCGTAATTTTTTCAAAATATTTTCCCCTCGTGGAACTCCGTAACAATGTGAAACCGAATGAGGCCAAATGGGCGTTTGTTGTTCGCTTAGAGCTTTTTAAGAGATTCACTGTTTACTGTCGGTATCTTATCGTCGGCTAACATGATCGCCTTGCTTCTGCCTTCATTTCAACCCAAGTGAATCACGATACGGTCGCAGTTCGCGGCTGAATCGAAAATAAATTCGAATCGTATAATTCACGTGGAATTAAGAGAATTTTCTCATTTCTTCAATTTTTCAAGAGAGCTGTCAATAAAAAGAAAATATTTAGTCGGCTCATTGTAAACGGTTCTATGAAGTGAAATGATTTAACACAATTAAATTTGGTCCGATTTGATTTATTCTCGAAGTATAATTTATTTTTCAAAATCTTGTATTTTTTGTGGTGCGATTTTTAATTTTACTAAGAATTCCGATTTTATTTATTATAATTAATCGAGCCAATTACATTTATTTCCCTCCTTCCATTTTATTATGTTTATTCTCTTCGACTCGGTTTATAATATTTATTCCTCTTATTTCGCATTATAATATTCGTTTCCCATGTTTCACTGTATTATATTTTTTGTTTCCCTAATCTCACTTTATTATATTTATTTCCCTTATCTCACTTTATTATATTTATTCGTTTCATATTTGTTTCACTTATTTGACTTTATATCATGATTTCTCTTATTTAACTTCATTATATTTATTCCGTTTGATTCACTTTATTATATTTATTACTCTTCTTTGACTTAATCACATTCATTTTCCTTCTATAAATTTCTTATAATTTACACATTTTCATTTTATTACATTTATTTCCCTTCCTTCACTTTATTATATTTATGCTCCTTATTTCACTTTATTATATTTAAGAGCTTTCCCTTCATTTACATTTATTTCCCTTCTACCATTTTATTTTGTTTATTCACTTTATTATATAATTTTATTTTAATTACATTTATACTAGTTAGGTTTGGAAGTGGAGGAAACCGCTTTTTAAAAAAGATCCCTTTTATTTCCACAAACTTATTTACAACTGCTAAGTTCCAAACGGATTTGACTGGGAAGATACTGCAAAGGAGACTGAAGGCTGGGCGCGCAGCGCCCTGTATATATAACCTTAGGATGCTCAGTCAGCGTCTTGGCTGAAGGCCTTACAATTCAGCGGTTCCTATGAACATAACTCGTCCCCCCTAAGATAAAATTTTGGGGAACAAATGTTCTAAGTTATACAAACAATAAAATGAAACATAAGTCCGTTTGGTTACAAAGTTCAATACTTAAATAATAATAATATAATCCCATAAAATTATACAATAAGGAAAGTAGTTACTAGGCTACAAGCCACAGCGCGACAATAAGTTGGCGGTAAACGATGTGGTTAAATGGGGATACAATCGTAATAAGGGAAGTACTCCTTACCTAGAGGAATAACTACTTAGCTAGCGATTTCGATCTAGACTGTTGGATTATGGGTTCTGTACTGAACTAATAGGAAAGGTTTTTCTACTTTTCCGGTATTGGATGAGGATGTAAATGGTAGCAAATATTAGGATGCAATACAGTACAATGGTCCAAATACTTGGTTTGATGATTTGGATCATGGGATTTTGTGTAGGAGTGAACGAATGGGTTGGTAACGATAGGTGGTTGAGAGATTTTAACTTGATTGAGGCAGATGGCTCTCGGTTCAAGTTCTGAAGTGAACTGGGGTAAAATGTTATTATTGGGTTGTATGATACGTTAGTCGTTGGAGCAATCAGTGTTTGCCCTTTGTACTGGACAGTACTAGAATCAGGTTCGAGAAGGTAAATCCCTCGGAGATTCTGGAACTCGATGTTTCCATTTGAGGAGATTTTTAATTTACCTTCCTGGGGGAAAATTAAAACGAATCGTTTTGCTTCTGTCAAATACTCTATATGATTTTCGTCTATTTCTAGTTTTAAAAGGTCACAACGGTTGTTTACTCCTTCTAGAAGGATATCACGTTCACAATTATATTCGTTGATCAGCTCTAGGCTGTTGGGGCACAAGAAATAATGCGAGCCGGGTTCGCATTCACTATTAAGGAAAGTAAGTGCAGTGGACGATTTAGATTTTAAAGCATATCGAGCTGATGGTAAAATAGCGGTAAAGGTGTTGGAATGAAGAGAGGGTACTGACTGTAGGAGGATCAGGTTGTACGTATCAGAGTCTAAGATTGGTACATCGAGAAAGTAGACTATTTCGTTTTCACCGATGTAGCAATTTACCTTAATATGAGTTTGAAGTTCCCACAGAGAGTCACTAGAAAATTGGGGTAATTTGTTACCGTAGAATGTTGACAGTTGTCGTAAACTGTCAAGTAGTGTCTGAGGTTTGATTATGCTTGGGTGAATTTTTCCTAATTTGCAAAAGGTAACTGAGTTGTCTATATCCTGAATCACATCGATCACTAGTTGTAATACGATCTGATTGTTTTCTGAAATCAGGAATTTGGGGAGGTTGAAAATCAATATTGCCCGCTGAAGCTAATGCTTTAGCGTATTGACAGAGGAAAACTCCACAGTCATCAGAATTTTGTTGTTTCGGAATATCGGTTCTTTGGTGAAATAACCAATTGGAAGTATCCAAGGGGATTCCCTTTTTGTGTTTATGCTCTTCACTAAGATAGGTTTTAACTTCGTTAAGTATGTCAGTTCCGTCTCCACTTAAAGAGTCTAAGTATTCAACTTCAAGTAATTTAACATGAACCACTATCAGTCGCCAGTGATTGGATTTGAAGATTGGAATGAATATTATATCCTTTTCAAATATGTCCGTTTTTCTGGTATAGTTTTTGACTCGGTCGTAGCCTCCTGCTATGAGAGAAACATATAAGAACGTATTGAAACAGAAGGTAACTGGTAACTTTTCATTTAGTCTATTCCTCTGATCAATCAATTCCATGTAGAAATTGATTACGTTGTCATTTAGCCAATTCCCTATTTTCAAAGTGCATAGATCTTCTCTAGTCATTTTTAGTCCAAATTTTTGGGTTAAAATTTCCGATTTATCTAAAGTTTCGTCCCATGCGTTAATAGTTGCTTCCGAGAACTTTTTGGGTCTACGTACGTTTGACAGGTGGATTTTTTCTTTTGTGTTATGGTGTCGCGGTACGATCAGTGCCGTTTTAAGTTCTTTGTCTATTGTTTTGATCGTTTCCTTGTTATACTTGGGTTTCGTTTTTGACTGTTTCTGAACGGTTTTCACGTAAATTTCTGGAGGTATTTCTGGTAAGTCTTCCCTATCTTTATTCTTTTTTTCGATCAATTTTTCTTTCGAGGTATGAAGTTTGTCTTTCATTTGAGAGTATAGGGCTTTCATTTTTTCTTTGTGACGGGTCAGATAGTCGTTAGCTAGAATTTGATCTACGTCTAGGTCGAAAAAGGTTTTTCTGTTGGCGTGTCCGTACAAAAGATCAAAAGGTTCGAGTTTAGTCGTGGAGTGTATTGAGTTGTTGTAGGCTAGAATAGAGTGTGTAACTTTGCTTTGGATACTTTCCTTTTTAAATTCGTCCCGTTCTTTTAGAGTCCTAATGTGTTCTATGAGTGTGGAATGAAATCGTTCGATGATGCCTTGAGATTCGGGGTGTTGAGAGGAGGTATAGTGTAAGTTGATTTTGTGAAGTAATGCAAGTTCTCTAACTAGAGAATTTTGGAATTCTGTGCCATTATCGGCCACTAAGTTCAAGGGGATTCCGTGATGGGAGAAGTGGGTTACTAAGGCTTTTACTATTTCTACCGCGTTATTTGATTTTACGGGGTACGCTTGAGCAAAACGCGAAAATGCGTCGATGATAGTTAGGAATTTTGATCCATCAAGAGTGATCGTGTCTACGTGAATGGTCTCTAAAGGCCGTGAAGCGGTCGGTGTTACATTGTATTTTACTTTCAAAGGTTTTCTGTCGTATTTGCATCTAACACAAATTTCACAATTATTGATGTAACGTTGTATAGTCTCTTTCATATTGGGCCAATAGTGAGTTCTCTTTATATGTTCGTATGTCTCTACAACTCCTCTATGGTTAGTGGTCCCTTCGTGATAGTCTTTTACTAGGTTTTTCCTTTCTGTCACGTCAAATATGTCTAGTAGCAGTTTGGTGTACTTGGTCATACTAATTTCGGAGAATGTGAAATATTTCGTCGTAATTTTGGCAAAGTCCTCATAAATATCTTCTGTAAAGTAGAGTCCATATTTAATTTTGGGAGTAACGTATTCTTTGACAAATTTGACTATTTCTCGTTCTAAGCTCGAGATACAGAGTTTCACAGTTAGTCGGGTTTTAGTTCCAAATATTTTCTCAATTTTCACAGGGGTCTCTACAGGTAGTTTGGTTGTTTCTATAATAATTTGGAAATTACAGTTATTGATTGGTTCGTCTCGAATGGGGATACTAACTAGGGCGTATCCTAAAACGTCAGAATGTACAGTTCCATCGGAGACGGATTCTGTATCTTTTTCTACTTGGGAGATTTTTTCAAAGTCTTCGTCTGGGTCTGCATTAGCTATAATCGAACAGTCATCATGTAGGTCAGTGATTTTTTGAATAGTGCCTGGGGTACAAGTTGCAAAAAAGTCGTCTATCACGGAATTTAGGTCGGATGAAGGGTTGTCTACGTCATCATTATTATTCAGTATTTCGACTCTCGAGAGAGCGTCAGCATTAACGTTGAGGGAACCTTTTTTGTATTCAATGTCAAAATCGTAAGCAGCTAGTTTTGTGCGCCACTTGAAAAGTTTAGAGCTAGGCTCTTTGATTGAGGCTAACCACTGGAGGGGTCGATGATCGGAAAATATTTTAAATTTTCTTCCGTACAGATAAGGTCGAAAGTATTGTACACTCCAAACGATAGCGAGAAGTTCTCTTTCGATTGTCGAAAGTCGACGTTCGTTATCATTAAGGGTTCGACTTGCAAAAGCTATAGGGAGGTCGGCTCCATTAGAAATTTGGCTCAATACAGCTCCGATTGCCACATTGCTAGCGTCTGTGGTCAAATGAAACTGTTTTGTAAAGTCTGGGTACTGAAGTATTGGGTCATTTGTCAGGAGGAGTTTACACGTTTCAAAACATTCTACATAGTCTTTGTCAGTTGTATTTATTTTACATCCTTTTTTCAAACGGGTTGTAAGTGGTTTCGTGATTTTCGCGAAGTCCCTGATAAATTTCCTATAATATCCCAGGAGTCCTAAAAAGGATTTTATTTCCTTGCTAGTCTTGGGGATAGGATAATTCATTATGGCGGTTATTTTTTCGGGGTTTGGTCGAACTCCGTCAGGTGTAATGACATGACCGAGGTACGCGATTTCTTTGCGTAAGAATTCGGTCTTGTCCAACTGAATTTTCAAGTTTGCGTTTCGTATTCGTTTGAAGACTTCTTCCAGTCGAATAAAGTGTTCAGCTAAAGATGAGGAAAAGATTATAATATCGTCTAAGTAGACGCAACAGAATTCATTCGAGATTCCACGCAGGATGTTGTCCATCAGACGTTGGAAAGTCGAAGGGGAATTTTTCAACCCAAAAGGCATCCGAGTGAATTCTAAATGATAGTTTGGTGTGCTGAAGGCAGTTTTTTCTATGCTATTGGGATCCATTTCAATTTGGTGGAATCCAGATTTTAGGTCGATTATACTAAAGTATTGACATCGACCGAGCTTGTCTAGCAGGTCTGAAATTTGGGGGAGAGGGTATTTATCTTCTATTGTCTTCTCATTAAGTTTTCGGTAATCAATGACGATACGAAATTTTGAAAGGCCACTAGCGTCAGCTCGTTTGGGTACGATCCAAATTGGGGCGTTCCAAGGACTTTCGCTGTGTTGGACAATCCCTTGGTCTAACATTTCTTCGATCTGTCGGTCAACTTCTTTCCGATAGATCTCGGGAAATCGATAATTTCTCGTATAAATTGGAATTTCGTCTGTGGTTCTAATTGTGTGTTTGACTTTATTTGTGAAGGATAGGGGTTGATTTTCCATGTGAAAAATGTCGGGATATTTGGACACCAATTTAGTAATTCCGGATTTTTCTTCCTCATTCATGTGGTCTAATCTTAATTTGGAAATATCAAATTTAAAATTGAAGTTTTCGGAAACATAGTTGTTTAAATTTTCAAAATTTTCATGATTCAGTAGGTCGCCTAACTCTTCAACAATGATCGGGTGAACTTGGGCGATTTTTCTATCAGTTTCCGTTGGATTCAGAATTTTGACATAGCTTTCGTGGTTTTTTACTGAAATTAAACTTTCTGGGATTTCGAGATTGTCAATCCTAGTATAAGGGAGGATAGCTTCACCATTTTCTACACCCTTAACTTTTATTTTAATTTGCTGAATGGTCCTAGCTTCTACGAGATTGATGTTTTCTAATTGGGATGAGAGGTAAAGAAGTGGAATATTAATTTTGGGGGTTTTCAGAAGGTTATCTTCTAGGTCAATGGATGCTTTGATAATTTTCAGGTTATCTAATCCCAAAAGTAGATCAAATTTTTATGAAATTCGAACACGTTAAATTTTAAGTTAAGGTTCCTGGCTTTGAATAGGTCTCCGCAAGGAACAAAGGTGGTGAATTCGCACTTGGAACAACCGTGGGCTGTTTTCACTACGAACTCTTCTCTAACAAATTTTCCTGAAAAGAATTTTTCTGCAATTTTTGGATTGATGTAACTTTTTGTGCTTCCAGTGTCGATTAGAATTTTTAGGTTATAGTAGGGAAATTCTATGAACGGTAATTCACTCACATTTTTCTTTTCCATGTTCATCAATTCAAATCTGGGGACTCTGGGGCGAGGCCCGGGTCCTCTAAAAAAGGATCGTAATTTTGAGTTTGTTCGGGGACATCCAAATTTTGTTCATATTGAACTTCTTCGGATTCGGGATAGTGATTATTCGGGTCTTGATAATCTTCATTTATCCCTCCTTCCAAATTGTTGAAGTTTGGGTTAGAAGTGCGCCAAGACATCGGAACGGCTTGTGCACTTGCGGCTCGAGGAGGTGGATTGTATGGTTTCGAGAATTTTTGAGCGTTTTGGTTAAAAGGTGGTTTTTGATGGTTTACGGGAGGTGATTTATTACTTTGCATATTTTGCACATTTGAAGTTTTTGGACTTTGTTGAAATTTGAAATTATTGAATGGTTTGAAATTTGATTGCCCCGGGGGTCTATAGTTTGATTGGGAATTATTAGGGTAGAATGAAGGTTGAGTGGGTTTCCTAAATTGAGAAGAAGTTGGAGGGGTTTGGGTTGGTTTACCCCGATTAGTTACCAAAATTTGATAGTCGTTCGTCAACCATGATAGGGCAGTACCTAAATCTGGTGGTTGACGGGTACGCAGTATACTTCCTAAGGGTTCTTTAAGGTGTAATAGAAAACATCGGAGTGCGAGCCTCTGGTAATTTTCTATTAGGACCCTTGAATTAGCGTCTTGGTGGTTTTGTAAGTATGCTATAATCAAATTCAAGCACTTTTGAATTTTTTCGTGAAATTTGAAGGGAGTTTCACCTTCTAGCTGCTTCATACCTACAAGTTCGATGACTAGGGTCAAGTCATCTCTCCTATCCGTATATGTCCTTAGCAATGCGTCCCTAATTTCATGGTAAGACGTCAGGTTTGTTGCAAAGACTTGGCTCGAAGCTGGAGGATGAATTTTTGATTTTATGCCCGAGAGGAGCATGTAATTTTGAAAGTCTTCGGGGTCTGTTTCATTGTAAAATCGATCGAATAGTTTTTGGGTGGTTGATAGGAACTCGTGCAAAGTTTCTGGGGTTCCATCAAACACTGGGATTAACTCTAAATGTTCCCGTTTTAGATGCGGCACATTGGTCGGCGGGTTACTACGGTTTGGGTCATGAACTACTTGTCGGACAAGCATTTCTTGAACCATTTGTTGTAATTGGTTGATCTGGGCTTGTTGGTGCTGGATCAGGGAAACGTTCTCGGTAGGTTGTTGGTTTTGGGGGTCCATTGTTGGAAAAGGTAGATTTCCGGGAAGAGGTTGATCTTCTGGGATAGTTGGAGGGATATTAAACCTACCTAATCGCGAATGAACAAACGCTTTCAAATGTTTAGGAATTTTGAATGATTTTAATTACTTGTTTTAAAGGGGATATTGAACGGATATTTGTTCACCTAAATTTTATGAAAGAACTGCTGAAAAAAGATAATTACAAACAGTGGTAATATTAATAATGAGAATAATGGTTAAGAGTGGAAATAATAGGAGTTGAATTAAATCTAAGAAAATGAAAGTAAGGTCTTAGTGTAAAGAGATGAAAAGTTCTCGAGTTCGTTCGTCGCGTAGCTCGGAGACGTCTAGAGATAAGAGAAATGAGAGGCAAGCGCACGGATGGGCGTTCGTCTCGAAGAATTTGCTGATGCTGGTCCTTCTTGAGTGAAGATTAAACAATAATTTTCTGAGAAGTAGAACTCACGGGGAAATCTGGTAGTCCTTCCGGAGTATAAAATGAAATATTTTTCTCGTGGATCGGGTGGTCCTTAAGAGAAGTAAAACTCGAGGGGAAATCCGGTGGTCCTTCCTGAGTAAAGAATAAAAAATATTTTTCTCGTGGATCGGGTGATCCTTACGAGAGGTAAAACTCACGGGGAATTCTGGTGGTCCTTCCGGAGTATGAAACTGTTGGTTGTATTTCTCGTGGATCTGGTGGTCCTCGCGAGAAATACGACTCTCGGGGAAATCTGGTGGTCCTTCCGGAGTCGGTGAAAATCAAATAGGGCCCGCAAGCGTCTATAGGAAATTCGAATTGAAATGTTTAACTCACAGGTAGAGCATTCTCTGCTGCTGTGAGGAGTCTCTTCGTCGGCGTCTTCGTCCAGTCCTTAGCGTTGATGAGCGAGGTTGAGCGATAGCAAACTGTCGAGTTTGATCGTTCTCTCTAGGCTGCGCCAGTTAGGTTTGGAAGTGGAGGAAACCGCTTTTTAAAAAAGATCCCTTTTATTTCCACAAACTTATTTACAACTGCTAAGTTCCAAACGGATTTGACTGGGAAGATACTGCAAAGGAGACTGAAGGCTGGGCGCGCAGCGCCCTGTATATATAACCTTAGGATGCTCAGTCAGCGTCTTGGCTGAAGGCCTTACAATTCAGCGGTTCCTATGAACATAACTTGTATACGTGTGTTTGGTTATTCACCGAAATATGCGCGAAAAATGTATTCGTAAAAATGTATAAAATTGTCGA
>JASJUZ010000613.1:0-73734 GCA_037159825.1 Tupiocoris notatus | reverse complement strand
TCTCGATGGTCTGTCACTGTGGGCTGTTGCGGAGAAGTATCTGACAGGTGATATGGGTTTTTGCGGGTACTTTTCTGGAGGCGTCGCTGACTCTAATTGAACTCTTCACTGTCTGCACCAGTGCTGCATTGGCTCTTATGGGCTCAAACTTTTCTATCCAAAGAGCAATTCCATTATCAGTTAGGTACATCTTTGAAGCGCCTTTTCCCTTCAAAGTCTCTAAATTTATCTTTCTCAATCAATCTAGATGCGTGCGGTGGTATCTTGGAGACATCGAGCGGCGCCATCACGAGCCCATCATTCCCCGATTTGTATCCCCCGGAGAAAAATTGTGTCTGGGAGATAATTGCACCGCCAAAATACAGGATAACATTGAACTTCACGCATTTCGACCTTGAAGGGAACAACGTAAGTATTTTAATCGTCTTGTTTTTCAGCTGATAAGACTTTTTGGTTCCTTGATGCAAAGAGGTAAAGGTGGGATTGAAGAGACTTTTTTATTTTATCTCCTATATCACGCCTAGCACTTTCGCCAGTTCTGGCATCGTCAGGGCAGTCTTTCTAATCAATAGGTAAATACCATGCAGCATGACTACTATTAACATGCATCAATCTGTATTTCAAGAGTCGATGAACATCTGATTATTAGAGTTCCGACTTCATCGTCTCCGGCTTTCTGATGACTTGCTTTCTTGTTCTTGCTTTCTTTGCGGTTTACTTCTATCTTGCTTGGTTAATTCGACTTTTCGCTGCGCAAGCTGTTAATCGAACTAACAACCGTTTTTCATTGTTTCAGATATTCCAGGTTGGTGAATCTCATAAGACATGACAGTTAATAGAAGGAAGATTTTGGCCAGGGTTTCGAAAACTATATCACGATGATGCTATGGACACGTACTTATTCCATTAATTTGATCCGACGTTATTGCTTCGTATTAACCCGAGTTTTCGTTGGTGTCAATTTTTGCAGCAAGAATGCGAATACGACAGCGTGGAAATCCATTCGAAACTCAATTCAGAAGTGTTGCACAGACATGGAGTCTTCTGCGGGTCGAAACTCCCGCCGCTCATCACATCTGAAAGCAATTCTCTGCGAGTCGAATTCTCTTCGGACAGTTCAGTGCAGAAGTCCGGATTCGCCGCGTTATTTTTCACCGGTAGGATTTCATCCTGATATCTTCCCAGGCTCGAGTCGTCTTAAACATGGGCCAGGTTTTCTTCGCCAACGAACAAGAACAGAATCGAACGTTCTCACTATTTTCACGTGCTGAGTTTCTGGGAATTTTTTCCCGTTGAAAGTAGTTTGGACCTGCCCCTAAACTAATCCATGGCAGGAGCGAGTGTCTCTGTGCTTAAGCACCTGAGCTCGATTGATGTTGATTTAAATTGAGAGGGCCCAGTTGCTTCAGCGAAATGGGTTAATTCGACCGCTCCCGCCCATTTCTGTGAGATTCGTTCAATAACAATATTTTTGAACTCTGGAGGTTTTCGAATGTTTGTAACGATGAGAGAATGACACTTACTTAATGACACATTTTTAGGTGTCGTTGCTATAAAAATTATCTCATTCTAAAAAACTTGGCTTTTATTGTAAGGCTCACATACTGCGAAAGCATTATCAACCTAACTCGTGCATTTTTCTATTTTCGAATCTCCTTACTCGTGTTCAACAACAGTTGTTGTAAATTAACGTTGCGGCCTTCGTACAGTTTTCTTAATTTTATAATTGGTTATACGATTTACCGACTCAAACATGCAAGTACTGTGTGATCTATGCACACCACTAGTTTTAAGAATCTATTTCTTAAAAAATCGTTTTTTGCTGCCCGATTTTTGGTGCAATTGATTTTATACTTTCGATTGGAAAACGATTTTGAAAATCGATTACTGGCGATCAATTTTGCATCCCTAATGAACACTGCAGGCCTCCAAGCCACCCAACAAAACCATCTCATCCACTAACTCCAACTCACCCTAATTAATTTTTGGCTAACTATTCATATTATATATTTCCAGCCATTCATATTAAGCTATAATATTCATAGTTATACTTGATGCCAAGTGAAATTCATTCAGAGCAATATTCATATAGAGGAATATATATTCACAATCACATCCATTCATACTTAGCTGTTTTATCAGATATGGATGAATGCGCTATAAATAACGGAGGATGCCAACACGAGTGTCGTAACACAGTCGGATCGTATACATGCTGGTGCCACAACGGCTTCACGCTCCATGAGAATGGACATGATTGCAAGGAAGGCGGTTGCAAACATGAAGTCATCTCTCCGACAGGAACAGTCTCTTCACCAAACTATCCGGAGTCTTATCCGAGTCGAAAAGATTGCGTTTGGCACTTTACCACAACTCCAGGCCATAGGATCAAACTGGTCAGTACTGAAGCGAAGCCTCATAATAGTTATACGATAAAGAAAAATTAAATTGAATAATTAGAGGATAGTCTATTATTCTTCAAACGATTGAAAAGACAAAAATGACAAGTTATCGCTCTTGTTTTTGCAGATATTCTCCGAATTCGAACTGGAACCGCATCAGGAATGCGCGTATGATCATATTTCAGTTTACGACGGAGACAGCCCAGAAGCGATGAGCTTGGGACGATTTTGCGGTGCTAAAGCTCCCCATCCGATCATCGCTACGTCCAATCAGATGTTGATGATTTTCAAAACGGACGCCAGCGTTCAGAAGAAAGGCTTTCTTGCGTCTCATTCAACTGGTAATGATGGAGAGTAGTTTCTACAATAATCTTCAGTATCTGTTCTAGCTCGGAGATCTTAAGCATTAATTGTGCTGGAGTGGCGTGGAAGCAAAAATGAACGTGCGCTTCAAATTACAGAAGGCTTTCGTTCCTTAATTGTATTAGGAATATCTTAGCTTGCCTCGTGAATAACCGCTTTAACGTGTTCGTTGAATAAGAAAACATTCAGTCAGGATTGCAAGGGTACTAGCGGACTTCATTTTCGTATTGACAAGCCTACCTTAGGCTGGATCGTCGACAAGGAAAATTCTCGGCCTTTTTTTTGTGGACCTGAATGGGGTCCACATAAAGCGGTCCTCATAAATTCCTGTCCCCTTTGGACAGGAATTTATTACTTTTTTGGATATGGTTTCTCACCCTAATTCATCTTCATCTCGCTATGGATTTATTTGAAGGGTAATTTTTTTCAATAAATAATTTCTTTTTCTTCTGCGGGAGCTCATAAATTGCAAAGTTTACCGAGAGAATCAATCCGAGTCTAATTTACAGCCTGCGGTGGACATTTACGGGCGACAAAACGAGTCAAGCATTTCTACTCGCATTCCAAATATGGCGACCACAACTATGAAAACCGAGCCGACTGCGATTGGACGATCGAAGCTGAGCCAGGTGAAAAACTTTACTATCTCATCGGTCATTTACCAGGTCGAAATACTGATACCGAGTTTGACAAGTACTGGAAGTTTATAGGAGGCGATTTATTAAGAAATGAAGACCAAGATGGCCTTTGTACTGTATTTCGTACTCAAGTGATCCGCAGGCTAGGCTCAACCAGCCGGTTTTCAACTTAGACAATAATAACGTCGCTAACTCATAACCCATAATAACGTCGGTAACTTGCTGATATTACTTTTGTTCATCATTCTTTTTCTCCTTTTACCAGGAATGATTGTCCACCTGGTTTTCCTTACGTTCGAAGTGGAAGATGAGCAAGACTGCGCTTACGATTACGTTGAAGTCTTTTCTGGAATGGACTCGAGTGGACCGTCTTACGGGAAATTCTGCGGCCACACTGTAAGCAAAATTTACAACTTGCATGATGCTTTTTGGATAATATTAGTTTACTTACATTCAAAGTCAGGACGGGACAGCTTTAACCATTTATAAAGAGTTCATTACTTTTGCGCATGTTCCGTTTATTCCAATTCCAAAAAACCAACACAACTTGAACCGCGTTTTGAACTTTTGCCGAAAATCATAAATTATCATCATTATCGGGCATGCCTTTTTTATTTTTATTTTTTATTATTTTTTTATTGCAATCCGAGGGAGGAGGAGATGGTAGACCGAGGCTCGGTCACCGAGCTTATCGTCCCACCTAGACCTTCCATTGTACTATCCCTGCCAGTATTCTCAGGAGAGAAAGCTCGTCCCTTTAATAAGGTCCAGGAGCTCTCTCACCAGATAGCCACTTTCCAAGGGTTTTTGGTCCATATAAGTCCCAAAAGCCCTGAAGCGTGCGTGCTCCAGTGCTGGGCAGTCGAGGATGAGATAGGAGGCCGCTTCATCCTCCTCCCTGCATAGTCTGCAGTCTGACTCCATTCCTTGAACGCCCAGTCTGCATAGATGTTTTCTAAATGCTCCGCCTCCTGTAAGTAAGATTCGCAATAAGATTGAGCCGTTTCCTGGTAAGCGATAAGCAGTCCATTGCCCTTTGCTTACAAGGTCCTGGCATCATTAATTTGCCATGGAATTGCGCCCTTTTCCCCCTCCAGGCCTCTTAATGACGTTCATCCACTCGCGCAACTGCCCCTGGAGGATGGACATTGACACGCCCAAGTATGGCTCTGGCCCTACAGGAAGCTCGAGAGCTCCCATTCGTGCCAGGGAATCCGCCTTTTCATTGCCTTCCACCCTCGAGTGACCAGGGACCCAACTGAGGGTTACTTTGTTGGACCTCCCCAGCCCCTCTAGGGCTTTCCAGCAGTCCTCAACCAAACACGGGTTCGTGCTTGCCTTTTAGAGGGCGTCCAGGGCCGCCTTGCTGACCGAGAATATGTGGATTTGCTCCCCACTAGCCTTCATCCCCACGATCCTTCCTGATTGCATATATAGCTCTGCCTGGTACATGGTGATCCAGCGCCCCAAGCTGAAGTACATTTCCTGCCTGGGAGCCACTTTTTCCTCCCATCCTAGAGCCATCCGTGAACCAAATATGCCCGTTTCGGGCCTGGTATTCCTGCGGACCAGTCTTCCCTTGTCGTTGAAGTCACCCTAAAGTGCTTGTCCAGTGGCATCCCAGACAGAGAAGTATCCTCGATTACTTTTGTGATACTGGAGTGGCCTTTCCTATCTTTAGGTTTCCAGGCCCCCCAGCTTTTCATTCTCAAGGCCCCCATAAGGGCCTCGGCTTTAATCCTCAGGGGGAGGGGCGGCAGATTCGAAAGATCCTCCAGTCCAGGAGTTGGTGCTGACCTGATGGCCTCCGTGATGGCAAGACAAGCCATCCTTTGCACCCCTAAGAGTTTCAAGGCATTCCATTGTCAACATATTTACGCTTCGCGAGACCTTAATAAAATTGTCCATGGGTTGTGAGGAGGAGCAAAACCAGGCAACTCATTCTCCGATTTTGGCTTTAGTAATAAACCAAAAATGAAATGAGTCAAAACGAATTACATTCTTTTATCATTAATAAAAATGACATAATAATAAGGTACTCATAAGATGGTAAGAGAGCTACCATAATTGTAATTCAATGACATATTTTACAGTACATAATTTTCTGTAATTAGATCACATTACATAATTTCTATAATTACATTACTTGATTACACTACATACTTGCATTACATCACATATGTACATTTTTTACATGTAAATATTTAATTATGCATTATTAAATTCATTACATACAGTACATGCTTACATTACATACATAATAATTAATTATATGTAAGCATATATTATTACGTTACACAGTTTCATCACATTACAAAATACATAGTGTAGTTACATTACATAAGAAATATATAGTTATGTAATTAAGAATTATTAAATTACATACAGACATTATATACTCACATTAAATAATTACATACTTTCATCACATTACATAATGTGATTACATTACCTACACAATACATATTACAACATTTAATCACTTTATGTAATGTGATGAAGTATGTAATTATGTAATGTGAGTATATAATGTCTGTATGTAATTTAATAATTCTTAATTACATTACATTACCTACACAATAAATAATTACATAATGTAATCGCATTACATTACATAATTACATCGCATTACTCAATTGTAATTACATCACGTAATTGTTCACACCTTTGCTCGTTTTTAGAACACAACGCTACTGTCCTAGATAGATAAAGCCGATTGAAAAAAAATTATCTTCTTTTCAGAGCCCGACTGACATCGTGTCCGTGAGCGAAGCTCTCCTCGTCAGGTTCCAAACGGACGATACGATCGTCAGCAAAGGATTTTCAGCGTCGTACATCGCTATGGAACAGTTCACCGAAGAAGAACTCGAAAATAAGAATTCGGAAGATGAAGATGAAATCTCATAAAAACACGTTCGTCCGCCAGAATGAAGGGCAGCATATTTTCGGTTCATCCATTAAATAAAGAGTATGAAGTCGGAAAAATCGAGGCATTCCAAGCGAGAGGATACTTGACAAATAAGTGAAAGGTGTAGCCCCGAAATAATCATAAAATAAGGGGGCGCCCCAAAAAAACATCAATTTTAATATTGACTTTGATGTGGAGAAGATTTTCCCTTGTCATGCCACTCGAGCGCTTTTACCCGTCATGGCCTCTTCAAGGAACATACAAGGGATCGGTAAAGAGAAAATATTCTCCTCGAGGATTTAGCAATTGGCAAACTGTCACTGTGACAATATAATAGAAAGTTTAAGTGTGTTACGTGTTTTTTTCAAAACAAACATGGGAGCTCTTGTTGCTTTGTGAAATCGTTTCTTATGGTTACTGTAATATCGTACGTACTTAAAATGTGCAAACACGTACTGGTTCGGTCTAATATAATGTACACGGACTTTGATGAACAAAACGTTCTGAACTGAATATATTGAACTTTCAAATTAATATGGATTCACAACGGCTTGATATACAGAGCTACTGAACAGAACATCTACGCCAATATGGCTATACGAGACTGTCCTAACAGACCCGAACTCGGCCTCGGCTTAACCCACTGCTGCCACTACACCCGGACGCAGTGTTGCCCATCGGAACTCGGTGGTAGGCCAGGAGCAGGACTTGTCCAATAGTACTAGATTATGATACATAATCAAGAACAATAATTCACTATGCATAAGACCGTTCGTCCGAACCGATAATAATTCCCATATAGATCTTAATCGCGTACGTCCACATCTCCTGAGCACGGAGGTATAAGAGCAAACTCGTTCAGTACGTGCAGCAATCAGAGCGGCGTACCAGAGAACTAAGTACCTAGTTGGTCGGGACCAACAGTTACCGCCTAATGCCAAAAGGACGGAGAATTGTGGTGACAGAGACGCACGATTTTACCAAGTAACCAACACTCCCACGTTTAGGCTTTGAAAAACACGCAATACGCTAGAACTCTATTTTCTCGTCACCTCAGAATAATAATGGTCGATTGTAAAAATTAAATGAACCTATAAGCACACAAATTTTACACGTCATTTTATTTTCTAAACTACCGAAAAATCAATTCCTTAGAAAAAGAAAGTTATAACTTCACGAAAAATGAACGGAAAATCGAAATAAACCTCGAAAAATAAACATTCATCAGCTCGTCAAAAAATTGTCAACTACTTAGGCAAAATCTCACCTCTTCATCGCTTTGACAGAAAAATTTCCATTTTTTTCTCCAATATAAGTACGATAGCGTAATGCCAAATGATTTCCTATGTACCGAACAATTGAATCGTGTTCGTTTTGTAATATTCTTCTAAGTGATCTCACGTTTGTACATATCGCGGTCCTTCTTTCAATTTGAAGCGCCGGACTATTTCTAGTTTTGTAAGGACTCGACGTCGGGTGACTAATGTGGCGAATGATTTTCCTGCTCTATGCCATTTCAATATAATAGAAAATTTACCCTAAGTGTATCTAGCGAATAAGAATAGAGAGTAAGTTCGCACAATTTTGAACATGTTGATGTTCATTTTTCCAGTGCGATTCGACGCGTTCCGAGCTGAAATTTCTATTGCTCTTCAAAATGGACGAAATCCAAAATATTTCACGGTGTACTATAACGGAAGCAATCTATCGATTTGTGATTATTATGTCTTCATAAGTGTGTCAAAGTAGAACAGTAGGTTTTTCTTCCGATATTCTTCCGAGCTTGCGAATTTCACATGACAAACGATTCTTCCAATAATTTAATTTTCAGTTTCCAAAATAGGTATTTCGAATAAATATCGGCGTTCGAAGAAGGCTAAGGAAATGGAGGAAACGTAGTTTTCCTCGCGGATTAAATTAGGCCAGTGGATATGAACGTGATCCAAAAAAAAAAAAAAGTTTTACGTGATCCTAAAAAAAAAATAAATAAATAATAATTGTAATAATAAAAAATAAAATAATATCATTTTTTAAAACTTCAATTTTCCCAGTGTCGCTCGGTAAATTCTATGAAAAAAGAGATCAACCGATCACGTATTTTGAATTGGATCTGACGTAAAAATATTTTGAAAAATATTGGATACGTAGGAAATACATAAAATCAGCTCTCTTCGGAATCAATAAAAACGTCATCAAAATCGGGAGCTATTCTTCATTCGATGTAAAACAGCCCATGATTTTCACCATTTTATCATACTTCGCGATAACGAGGAGCCCTAATTACGGTCTAGTTTAAGTAAATTTATATAGGTATAGGACATTTCAATAATTACCCCAGGAATCTAATATCATAAAAGTGTCTAGACAATAAAACGGATGTAAACGGACTGTTGAATTTAATTCCGTTAGGTGGAAACATTTTTGGCCGTTTTAACTAATGAATGTTTTTGCGATGAATTGTGTACGTAACTGTTGCTGTTAACGATTCAATGTACCTATCGATCGAATAAAAATAATTATGGCGATAATGTTGAGAAAATTATTAACCTTCAACTATGAGACATTTCGGAATAATCGTAAAGATTTCCGACTGTTTTGCATAAAAAGTGCTACAACAACGTCGATCTTTTGAAATCCGTTGGACTAGTTCGGCTAGTGTGTTGAGAATTGAAATGAGCCCGTTCAGAAGATATTAAAGAACGTTGCAAATTATTATTATCTTGGACAGTGGTTTATTATTCCTTTGCTACAATTATGCTTTCAAAAAACTATTAATTTGTGATAGCTACTGTTCCTAAGAAATGTAAACGTTTCCGCATAAAAACTGATTGGGACAACTCTTAAGCGCTATGGTAATTTGAATAATTTCTATTTTGGTTTATTAGTCGATAATAAACCGTTGTAATCGCCCTGGAAAAATTTTCCAACTCCCCCAAAATTTGATGTTTTACGTTTCAAGGCATGTAGAATCCGAATATCCGATAAGAAACTTATTGAATAATATACCAAAATGAATGTAACTCGAAGAAATTAAAAAAAAAAAAAAAATGAAAAAATTCTGTCTGTCCACCGTACGTCGTCAACCTTACCTAACTATAATAGCTACATTCTCAAAATGTTCATCAAAAATCAATCTCGGTTTCCCAACGGCCCCATTCTTGAACCACATTGTTAGCTCAATTTTAAGGGTATTTTTGGGGGGTTTTGAGGTGGAAAAAATTTATATTTTCCAGGGTTTTTGAGAAAATTGTGTACGTGGTATCAAATTATATAGATTTTTGGAAGCTGAATCGAATGAGATCTTCGCAGGGTCGATAGCTTCAATGCTTCTCGAGTTATCGCAGCTTTATTATAGAATTTGTGAGGTTTTCAAAAATTTGGCATGAGGGTATAACTTGAGAGCTCTTGAAGCTATAAAAATCGTTCTACACTCGTTGGAATAGTCGTCAAACATTCTCTTCAACTGCACCTTTAAGCTAAAAATTTAGCTTTTAATTGATTGATTAGGTAATTGATTTCAATTTTAATATATTGCGTATATTGCCTTCCCAGCTCCCGCTTAAAGCGTAGCTTTAGATAAAATTTAGTAGCTTATTACGAAAGATAAATAACGAAACACATATAACATCCGATCATTTAATCGAGAAATTAAGGAAAATAAAAATTATTAAAATTACAATAGTTTCTACGGAGTTTTCCCCTGCAAATTAATGTACGGAATAATTATTCTCGCAGGTGGATAGTCTTCTTGAATCATTATTGAAGCGAATAAACCACTGTACAACCGTTTGCGGCGTTTTTACAAAGGACAAGTCACGCAGACGTGCGATTGTCAGTATACTACTCAACGTATGGAACGCGATAAGGATTTTTTTTTAATTTTCACCTGAAACCAGACGGAACAAGAAGAGCGAGATAAGCCCGATAGTAATCTGGTTGACTAGTCTGTCGGGGTCAATAGTAAAAACCCCTGGAAAATATGAGCACAGTTTACAAAAGGTAGTCAATCACTCGAGTATAAAAATATCTACATTCATGATCAGGAAAATCGCCTTGATTATTTTCCTCGCCGCGCTTCGCTCGGGACATAGTGCGAAAATTCTGGTATTATGTCCCTACAAAGGACATAGTCACAGCGTGGGACCGCTAATAATCGCCGACGCACTTCGGGAACGCGGACATTCACTCACGGTTGCTTCGTTTTTCCCGAAAAATCAACCAGTTGCGAATTATTCGGTCGTTTCGTTTAAAAGTAACGACATAGCGAACCAGGGATATCTCGACGTTCCCGATTTCGCGCTGAACATTTGGGACATTGCCATAGATTTCGCTTACGAACATTTCGAATATTTGCCCGTATTGAAGAATGAAAATTTACGCAAATTGGCCGACGAGAGTTTCGATCTCGTCGTAATGGAATATTTTTTAAACGACGTGCTTTTCGAATTGGTTCGCCAAATTGGAGCTCCGTTCATCTTGGTACAGACGACCACGCCGTATCCTTGGATGATAGATTTATTCAACGAGCCGCAATCCGAATCATTTTTCCCGCACAGTCTCAGTAATTACGTCTTGCAAACCTCTTATTCGTCTCGACTGAGAAACTTCGTCGAACTTCACCTCTTCCTAGGATTTTACAAAAACGTATTAATACCAATACAGCAGAAATGGGCGGAGGAATATTTTCCGGATAAAAACGGCGTCCCTGCGCTAAGAGAAAGCGGGCGAGAAGCTGCTTTGTTGTTCGTCAATTCGCATAATTCGCTGGAAGATTCGAGGCCCGTTTTACCGTCGACGATTGAAATCGGAGGCATCCACATTCTTCCAGCTAAACCGTTAGAAAAGGTGAGCGAATCGATTTTACAAATTTTTTAAATTATTTTTTAGTAGGTATTATTATTTATTATTTCCTAATGAAAAGTTCCATGGTTTTTTTGCTTTCTCCAAAATTGAGTAATTACACAATAAAAAGTTTTCAGAGTTCTCTGATTGCATTTTTTCTACTTCACTATGCGAGTCTATGTTCTATGGACGATGGAATGATTGAAAATAAATCCAACATTCATTCACAGCGAAACGTTTTTGTCATGTCTTCATTTATTGAGTTGGATCAGTTCAGTTTGAAATGAAAGTCCATCACAATCATAATATAATTATTATCATTTCTGTATATGGAAAAGGTTTTTCGGTCGTCGTCAGAATGGAGTCCTGGCTTTGGCACCAGGGCAAAAAAAAAAAAAAAAAAAAAAACATATTTTTTCTTTTCTAAAAAAGTGCACATTTACGCCCTTGTCAACTACTCAAAATATTGGAGCACATGACGTTGAGTAGAGAATAACTGTTGCCCAAATCTCCTCCCAACTAAAGTGATTCTAGAACGTTATTAGAGTTTTCGTAAAATTGGTGTAAATTTCGGAACATTTGAAAGTTGAAAACATTTCAAACTGAAAGGAAAAACGAAAATAGTGAACGTTTGTGGTTGAGAGAAAAACGAAAATTGCAAATAAATAATATTTGAGGAAAATACAACACGAAAATTCACTTTTGGAATCTTTTTGGGCCCTGCAGCTCACACCTTGACTTTCTTACTATGGAACTGGTTTTGTGCACTGAGGTTCACACGATTTACAAAGGAAATCCCTGATCTAAATTGCCTTTTCCCATAGGTACTTATCATTGGAATTTAATTATTAGCTTAAATCACGAAAAATACTCACCAACAACCGACAAATCGATGAAAAAATTACTACATTTTTAGTGTACCTTTTTGGTCACAGCTGTTAGGTCATCTCCATTATCTGTTAGGTTTTTCCAACTGAATCTAATTTGCTTTTCCCGCACCAAATGGTGAACCAAGAGTGACATTTCGATAGATATCAAGCTACTTGATATGAAACGATGTAAAATGACGACAGCATCGAAATTGTGTGAACTGGAGTTCACATGAATATAAACGGGTTAAAGTAACGTCCAAATGTATTGACTTTTGGGGAATCTGAATATTTCTAATACAAAGAATGACTGGATAGCACGGATGTCAAGTGTGTGCCTCTAGCAATGAAGATCAGGCGTCATTCACTCGCCATATAATCAAAAATTAAATATCTCTAGCGTCAAATATATTGATTTTGGCGGCCTGCGTGAATCTAAACAGCAAAAAAAAAAACGGCATAAGGTGGAAGTACTGTGTGTGATTCGACTATACAAAACAAATTTTGTGAACGCGGTCAAAGTTTGTCATATTTACAGCAAAGAGAGGCGAAAAATAAATCAACACTCGAATGAAATAATTGAAAAAGCTTTTTACGAGGACGTACTGTGTGTGACCACAATAATAAAAATCAAGCGGTATTCAGCTGTCATAGTGAAACATTTTAAGTCCCCCAGCGTTCAAATATATTCATTTCTGCAGTCTGTAAATATCAATATATTGTCAATATGCGAACAACTCGGAAGTACTGTATGTGACCCACTTGATAAAAATCAGACGTCATTCAATGGCCGCCCCAAACGATTTATAGCCTTGAATATTCAAATATATTGAGTATACAGGCGTGTAAAAATCGAAATGCTAAATACGCACTAGTGAAAATGTGAAAAAAGTTCATATTATGGAGGTACGGTGTGTGACTCAATGATAAAAAAAAATCGTCGTTTTTACTAAAACTTTTTTAATATTTATTCATTTCATTCAATTTTTGAAATAAATAATAAAAAAGTTTTAATAAAAACGTATTAATAGTTCATTGCTATTACATTCCTTTTCATTATATTCATTTCATTTAATTTATTAAATAAATAATAAAAAAATTTCAATAAAAACGTATTAATAGTTCATTGCTATTACATTCCTTTTCATCATTTTTGAAATAAATAATAAAACGGCTTGATCGGTCCTTTATGAATTCCTACCACTCCGTGAACGATCTTTTCAAGGGCTCAGTAATCTTGTAACCATCATAGAACATGAATAAAACACGTATTCATGGAGGAAATACGATAAGAAAGCGTCTGGGGCTAGTTTGGGCTGAGTTTCTCTCGTTTTTGCCCAAGTGCCAAAAAATGCTCTTTTTCAGCGCGCTCTAGCGGCGGTGCCCTGCATCAAAAATTAAAAGTGACCAGTGCATTTTGAAGTAAATTTTGTCTTCTTTACTTTTATAAATAATGAGAAATTCACTAGGTTGCATATTTTTCAACTTGGAAGCAATTTTGTGAAAAAAATCCGAAACTTTTAGGGTTTTTTGCGATTTTCACTGTGAATCCGTCATTTTTTTCGTTGGCAAACTTCAGATTCGGATTCTGCACATCGAAAAACATAAGAATCCGTCGAGAAACCTTCTACCCTATTTTTTTTTTTTTTTGAAACAGGCATTTCAGCGCACCAAATGACTAGGCTATATGACATTTTCTTCCAACCGGACCTCCGTTCCGAATTCGACTTTTTAGACGATCACAATATACTTTTATCTACTACGTCTACGTAGAAATAAGACGTGTTTTCGTTTTTCTACAAGCGCTTGAAAATCCGCGAGGACCAAAAAAATCCAAGAACTCTCAATTTAAAACACCACGATCTTGCTCGGTGAATTTCTCCGCTCGGACCGATCCCTGTCTCATCCTTGTCATTTACCATTGACGAAGGTTATTCTTGGTGAACATTTTTGTATTTTTCAACGTACAAGGATCACCTTTATTCTGACGTTATCAATAATTGATATAATATAATTAATAATAATTAATTGAACGGCTGGGAGGTTACTTTTCAAATTGGATTTTTCTCGATCACCTGAAATTCATACGTGAAAACTCACTGCAGTGGACCGGGAGTTTCCATTCGCCCGTCGAGGGGCTGATTGCGTATTTCCTCGTACTGAAATAAATATTAGCTACCTGGTGATTTCAATCTTTTTTACTGAACGATTTCCAAGAAAATAACGGTCGTAACGTGAATTTCTTTGCTCAAACTGTGGGCGAAAAAATTTGTTCATTTCATCGCATCATCCATCCGAGAGCTTTTAAGTTTTTTTTTCGAAATTCGATACCGTTACCAGGTCTTGCGTTTTTCCGAAAAAATTCCGAGAACTCTCGAGTAATACTCTCGTGTCAATTTTCTGAAAATCTCCCAAATTCGACACGAAAGCTGTGATAACTCGAGAACCAATGAAGCTATCGACCCCACGATGGTCTCATACGAGATTGATTTTTGGTGAAAATTTCACGATTTAGCTATTTTATGGTTTGGCCGGAAAAGTGTTGACGGCGTACGGCGGACAGACAGAATTTTTTTTTATTGGATATTAAGATTCCACATGCCTTGAAACGTAAAACATCAAATTTTGAGGGGGTGAGAAATTTTTATTTCTTGGGCGATTACAATGGTTTACTATTATAATAAACCAAAATACATTAAATATTGGATACATTGTAGGAGTGAAATATTGTGGAATGTAGTAATTTCTTTCTGACTTCGATTTTTTGATGCGTGAAACGAGCATCGTAAATGTTTTCCGGGTGATATTTTTGGAAAGACCCGATACAAAAATTCGCTAAAACAAAAAACAAATACTAATGTTTGAAAGTCACCCGGATGTGCTAATATATACACTACTCAACATTGAACCGCGATAAGGATTTTTTTTAATGTTACGGCATCTCAGACCAGGCAGACAGAGAGAGAGCGAGATAAGCGCGATAGTAATCAGGTTGACTAGTCCTGTCTCGGATAAATACACCGGGAAACGATGAGCAGCAGTTCGCAGTTCATAAGCGGTATTCATTCACACGAGAATAAAAATACCAACATTCATGATCTGGTTTCTGATTATTTTCCTCGCCGCGATTCGCTCGGGACATAGTGCGAAAATTTTAGTATTATGTCCCTACAAAGGACACAGTCACAGCGTGGGACCGCTAATAATCGCCGACGCACTTCGTGACCGCGGACATTCACTCACGGTTGCTTCGTTTTTCCCGAAAAATCAACCAGTTGCGAATTATTCGGTCGTTTCGTTCAAAAATAACGACATCGCGAACCAGGGATATTTCGACGTTCCCGACCATGAGATGAACTTATGGGACATTGCGTTAGATTTCACTAACGAACATTTAGAATATTTGCCCGTGTTGAAGAATGAAAATTTACGCAAATTGGCCGACGAGAGTTTCGATCTCGTTATAATGGAATATTTTCTGAACGACGTGCTTTTCGAATTGGTTCGCCAAATTGGAGCTCCGTTCATCTTGGTACAGACGACTACGCCGTATCCTTGGATGATAGATTTATTCAACGAGCCGCAATCCGAATCATTTTTCCCGCACAGTCTCAGTAATTACGACTTGCAAACCTCTTATTCGTCTCGACTGAGAAACTTCGTCGAACTTCAGCTCTTCCTAGGATTTTACAAAAACGTATTAATACCAATACAGCAGAAATGGGCGGAGGAATATTTTCCGGATAAAAACGGCGTCCCTGCGCTTAGAGAAAGCGGACGAGAAGCTGCTTTGTTGTTCGTCAATTCGCACAATTCGCTAGGGGTTTCGAGGCCAGTTTTACCGTCGACAATTGAAATCGGAGGCATTCACATTCTTCCAGCTAAACCGTTGGAAAAGGTGAGCAGGTTGGTTTCACACATTTTTTAAAAAATTATTGACATTTTCATGTCTTTGATATGGCACACAAACTTGAAAAACGTTACGAAAACCCGATATTTATTTATAGTATTTATTTATTTTATTATTATTATTTTTTTTTATTATTATTTTTTTTTATTATTATTTTTTTTTGTAACGTTTGATGTAAGGTTTTAAAATGTTTGTTATGGCGAGCAGATGATCCTAATAATATATATTAGCTCACACACAGTACTTCCACGTTATGAGCTTTTTTCACTATTCATCTCGTATTTTGATTGTTACAGGCCACGAAAATGAACGCTCTAGTCTCAAAATGTTGGCGACGCTTTATTGGCATATTGATTGTATTTTGATGTTCACTGACCCCAAAAAATCAAGTTTTTGAACGCTAAGACGTAGAAATGTTTGTTGTTGCGAGTGATTTTTATCGTTAGCGTAACAGAACGTACCTGATTCGCCTCTTTCGTTATTTTATTCGCGTCTTTTTTATTTTTTGACCCAATGCGGTGTAAAAATGATCAATTTCACCGAATCGGTTGTAACGTTTGGCTCTCACGCCGTAACTCTATGTTATTAACATAATTCGTGAATTTTTCGGCTTTTGGATCTCGAGGCTAATTTTTCACTGAAAATAATGTATTTTAATAACGTTGAGACCTTTTAATGCGTCTATCGATTTTATAATTGGTTATACCTGTTTTTCCAACTCATATGGAAGAACTGTGCGATCTATGCAAATAGTCACACCTTTTTTTTTTTTTTTTTTTAAGAATTTTATAGAGTTTCATCATTCTAGGATTCTAGTATTTCACAATTCGACCCTCCGATTTTTAGGAACGGGCAATATAAGATACTTTTCTGCGATGAAACGCTAACAATCGAGCGGAGAAAACTTAGGATATTTTATAATTAACCTCATTTTAATCAAATGCTGAGATAAAAAGCTTATAAAAGCATGCATTTTGAAAATACAATAAAGGGGTGGATTCCCCCATAAACTTCACTTGAAAAAGTGTAATTAGTTATATAGAAATATACCTACTCCAATAAAAAAAAAAAGATACGAGCAAGAGATACGGCAGAAAAACCTTTCAAGAAATGTAGATTAATTTATCATAACAAAAATAAATCGTCTTGATTTCTTCGCCTTGCTCTTAGCTTGCATTCTTCCTGCTTCATTCTGCACGCATAATTTTACGTACAGTTTACTTCGCAATATCTATAGCTGATACCTTTTTTCTAGGAATTGGACGAGTTGATTAATAACTCGAAAGGCGTCGTATTCTTCAGCTTGGGCTCTGTCATGAAAGGAGCTTCAATAACGGAATCGAGGAAAGAAACGATTCGAAAAGTTTTCGCCGATTTAGATGAGACCGTTCTTTGGAAATGGGAGAGCGATTTTCCGGGGAAACCGCAAAACGTACATACTTCCAAATGGTTCCCTCAGCGGGATATTTTGGGTAAGCGATCTCGAATGAGTTTTATCCGATGAAGTGATTTTCAAACTACGGGCAATTTTAAATATCCAAAATACGAAATAATCAACTTGGTCCTAAAACGAAAGGGAAAAGTCTACATGGTCAAAATCCCTTTATTCTATTTTAAAGAATTTTCCAATTTTAAAATTGAAATTTATTATTTAAAAATTGAAAACATTCTTTAAAAATAAAATAAAAAATTTCAAAAACAAGAAAAGGTGATTTTAGAATAATTTGATGATTTTTTTATAAGATTTTTTCAAGGAAAAATGTTCATTAAAAAATCTTCAAGGTACTTCAAAATCCGATCTATGTAGATTTTAATGAACATTTTAAAATTTAAAATTTGAATTTCAAAACAATTAGAAGTAATTTTGAAGTACTTTGAAGATTTTTTAAAAGATTTTGTCAATGAACAAAATGTTCTTTAAAAAATCTTCAAGGTATTTCAAAATCACTTTTTCTTGTTTTGAAATTAAAATTAAAAATTTTAAAATGTTCATTAAAAACTACATAGATCGGAACGTTATATTCGATATATAGTAAAACGTAAACATTTTCTCAGCTCTGCTGTCAACTAGTTCTTAATCTCTCAACATCGTACGAAACATTATTCACATCGTAAAAATTCATTCTTTTCGAATACTGTCACTTTGACGTTAATCTGCAAAAAATACTTCGTCTCCCTTTCCGCAGCTAGCGAAAAACTAATACTCGACAAACTGTTGACAGGGAGGTTTGAACTAAACGAACTAAATTTCATAAAATTAAAAATTTTTGAACATTCTTTCAGCAATTTTTTAAAAAGCATTTTCTTTTTTTTAAGTTTTTGAAAATTCATCTTTTTTCCTTTTTTGAAGAATTTCTCGTTACCTATTTTGAATCTTTTTTCGTGTTATTAAAAAAAAAAAAAAAGCCATAGTTACCATTGGTCCTATAATGCCCTGAAGAAGCCCGAACGGGCGAAAGTGCTCGGCGTAATAAAAAAGGGAAAAAAATGGAGAAGAGGTCGTCTCGTTATTCTCCCCGTCAACCTGCAGAAAGAAGTAATACGACCACCTGGAGAAGAAAAAAAAAGGTCTGACTTTCTCGTGATTATTGGTCTCTGATTGTGATTGAGACCGTCTTCCGTCACTACTAACAAACAAAAATTATACGTTATTGAATCCTGACAATTTATAAATAGTTAAGAAAAGAAAATTTGTTCTTGGGACCTAGTTACCTAATTTAAGACTTCATCTAGCTGTGATCATTATCCGTCACTACTAAGAGAAATCCTAGTTACACATTATTTTTGATATATAAAACACTTTTTTTTTTAACTTTATTTCCGTTATCATATCTCTTCTGATCGCCTATAGTGCACTATTTCAACTCTTGAAAATGTTGGCGTCCAATACTAGTGTGGCGGGAAAAAACTGAATGTTAACGACTATAGATTGGATATTCAAAAAATGGTAATAATGCAACAATGGATAATACAAAAGCACAGTCAGAAAAATTTTTTTACGGTTCGTTATGAAATGTAGGCATTTTAATTGCCCCAAGAGTTCTTAATATTTTCGATATTGGGCTTTCCCCAAGGTTTTAATGATAGGATTACGTAAATTGGAAGATGTGTCGACGGAGATTATTAGTCAACTGGTATTATCTCATTAGCTGAATGGCGTGAGTTGCGTTGTTTGAGGGAGCATTCTATCATCTCAATTTATTCAACTTATTATTATATTATTATTATCATTTTATTTATTTATTATTTTTTTTTTTTTTTGCTTCTTCAACAGCTCACCCAAAAACAGTTCTGTATATTGGACACTGCGGCATGCTCGGTTTGCAAGAAGCGATTTCAGAAGCGGTTCCCATAATTTGCATACCGTTTTTCGCTGACCAGTTTCAAAATGCGAAAAACGTTGTCAAATCCGGGATCGGTCTATCGATCGATTGGTTAAGCTTGGAAGAAGACGCATTTCGGACCGCGATTACAACAGTGCTACGCGATCCTTTGTGAGTATTTTGCGAAAGGTTAAATTTTTTTGTGCAATACTAGCTATTAGAGAGCCAAACAAAATGATCGCCTAAATGTCACGATTGTACTCTAGCTCAAACGTTTCAGTTTCTCATTCAAATCCTCATCAAGGACAGGTTGAGACGCCTGTATATAAAAAATAATAATAATAAAAAATGAAAAATAAAAATTAATAATAATAATAAAAAAACATGGTGTCCTTAGATCACACAGTCCTTTCATGTTTGAGTCGGTAACAGCGTATAACCAATGATAAAATCAAGAAACTCGTACAGAGGCCGCAAAGTTTGTGCAATATGATCCTCGAATAAAATCTTACAGAAAAACCCAAGATATTTATTTTGAATTTTCATCAATCAGAAAAAATTCCTTAGATGTAGGGAAATATTCTGACTTGGCAACACTGGCTGACAACACTGTTTACTCGAATGGTGGAACTGCTGAGTGGTCCAAGGTCCATAAATGACAGACGGTCAGAGTCTACCACTCCAACTATGCTCACGATTGACACTCGACTGGTTGAAATCAGTCTTTCCTCTTTAATAGGCCAATAGAGGAGGACATTTCTGCTACAATTTCTGATAACATTGATCAACGTTCGCTGAAGAGCAAAAACTGTCAATTTTAACTGTTAAAGAATTAACAGTAAGAGATAAGAAGGTTTGCTCTTCTGTGATACACTGATAAATAACTTCAACTGTTCGCATCACAACTGAGAATGAGTTGTTGTTGATGATGTTAAGTAGTGTTATTTTTAACATTTAACAAAAACGGCCACCTCTATAATAGACCAACTTCTCTGATGGCTGGGCCTTGAAAACATCATTGTTATGTCCATCCTTTTGCCTGGCCGAATCCAACTGATGAAAATGTCCAAATATTCAATTTCCTCAGGGGAGAATTCTATTTCCCTTTTTTTTCTTTTCTTGGTTTCTCTTTACGAATTACATACTCTTGTTCGAGTTGGGGCTTTCATGAAGTTCTTCGTTCAAATAGTGTTTCAGTCGAGTAATTTTATTGTACTTGTGTTCAACAGGTTCAAAGCGAACGCTGAGCGAGTGTCCCTCGCATTCAACGACAGACCGATGTCACCGAAAGAAACCGCTATCTATTGGTCTGAATATGTAATACGTCACAAGGGAGCACCGCATATGAAGTCACCAGCTCGCTACATGTCGTGGATTGAAATAAACAACGTTGACGTCATCGCTACGATAATCGCGGCACTCGTTTTGTTTCTCTACTTAGTGTACAAAGTTATGCTATTTATTCTCGGCTGCGTGCTTTACTTGTGAAGATCCAGTTGAGTTACAGCAGAGTTAATTTGTTTTGGTTCGAGACTGTGAAGAAACTGGTGAAACGGTTCCTTCTCATCCTGAAGCCGCCTCTTTTGTAGGACATTATCTGGAAGCAGTGTTGCCAGGTCTCAAGCGGAGATTTGAGGGAAACTTCGATCAGAAAAAGGGGAAAATTGGTCTTTTTCGGACAAAAAAGAGAGAAATATACAGAGCCGTTAATATAAAATTATCAATTGAACAATTTTGTCTTATTTGAAAAAAAAATGCAAAAAACTTGCAGATTCAACAAAAAATTGTTTTGAAGAGAGGGAGGCGCAAGTAATCAATCATGGAGAAATAAATTGAAATACATTAGGTATAAAAACACTCAACTATCAAGAGAAGTTGGGGGCACTCATATAGCATAAATATAAAAATCATCGCTCAACTTGTCAGCATGTCAGCTATAAAAAAAATAGCTTATTTTCCAATTTTTTCATTTCACATTAAAAAAGGGAAAAGGAAAGCAAACACGAAAATGGGGGAGGATTTAGGGGAAAGAGTTATTTTGTTTTCGTTTTGAGGGAGTTTTCCCCCAAAAAGGAGAGACTTGGCAATACTGTCTGGAACTTCTCTCATGTGACCGCAACTACATCCAATAGTCCACGCGCTCACTACCATTCCCAGTGTTGCCAGATCTACGGATTTTTTCAGATACTGAAATTTTCATGGTATCGACAGACCGACGGAAAACCATAAAAACCGACAGTTTTCAGTATTTTTTAGGAATCAACGGAATTTTATTAGAGCCTCCACTTTTCAGGAAACCAATTAATTAGTCGGCGTCTGTCTTGAAGAATGACTACAATTGCAGACGGGCTTAGCTCAATTGAACATCAAATTTTTGATCTCAGATAGGGCCGTTGCCTGCTTTTTTAACCTAGAAAAGTTGGGCAATTGTGGGCCATGAAGATAGAAATAAAATATTAGTATAAAAAAATAAAAATAAAAATTGAGTTGTTTAAAAATGTTAATAAAGTTTGGTTTCATACAAGTGAGGGAACAGTCATGTTTGTATTTCCCTAGATGGATACACAATATAATTTATAATTTTTTGTTTCCTTTTGTTTGTATTGAATTCCTATACGCTGAGCGCCCCTGGCGGCTTCGCCGCCCAACCCCCTCGGAGGGGGGCTCCGCCCCCTCAGCTATCCTATATATAGTATAGGTATAGGTATGGGTTTAGTAGTTGATTGTTTGTGTATGGAGAGTGGGAATCAATAGTAGTTTATATATAGTGGGTAGTAGTAGTTTCTATAATTTGGTATGTTGGTGCAGGTGTTGTCATGTACTTTGTATCATAAAGTACTGTGTTTTTCAACTGGAGCAAAGTAATAGCAGAATTAGACGTAACAACTTCAAGTTTTCCAAGATTTGTAACTTGCACAGTGGATAACTCAAACAAAATTCGTCAATTCAGATGTTTGAATATACCAAAAGATTGGTAATTTAACTGTCCACATTTTCCCAATATAATGTACCTATCAATTTTTCAACCGTTTTTGCGTTATTCAACAATATTAGTAGACAATACACGAAAAAATCACATTTTTCATCTTCAAACGTTCTTTTCATCTATTTAGTGCGAAAGAAACAAAGAATGAACCATATATTATTGATATACACATCATCAACTATCATTATGCTGAATTTGAGCTAAATCTATTTCAAAAAATTTTTTATAAAAAATCCAAGGGGGACCCCTGCGATTTTGTTGAACCGATCAGCTAACGATTTTTTCCTCCTCTCTCAATTCAGATAAAAATCTGAAATTTTCAGGAAAGTTGCGTCTTACCATGATGTATTTTTGTGATTTTTTTTATTTCTCGGAAAAATCTGCAAGTGGTCCAAAAAAATCGGTTTTTGAAAGCACAAAAATTGGACTTTAACCGCGATTTTCGGGGTCAAAATAAATGCGAATCAATTGTTTTATTATGCAGGAGTCTTCATTTGAACGCCTTACACACGTATGTAGCAAAAAATTTGGTGAAAAAAATTTAAACAGAGCCAGAGAAATTATTTTCCGTAAATCGAGTTTTTCGCCGGCCGGAATCCGAGCTCCGCTGGCATCGGTAATAGTGAAAAATTAAAGTTTCGTTTTAAAGCGATTTTGAAAGCTATTATAATAGGAAATTTAACGCTGAATCCGAATATGACGTCAAAACGGCGGAAATTTGACGACGAACATTAGTTTTCCCCAGTTTTAGTACTACACGGTTCATGTTTTTCAACTTTGAAAATCCGTTGCAAATACTTACAGTACTGTTCAAATTTGATTAATTAATGATTCCTACAGAAAATTAGACGTAGAATTCGAATTTAAAGTGAAAAAAATTAAAATCTAACGATTAATAATATTTTTCGAATTTTTTCGATTTTCATACTTTTGAAGTTTCAACTTTGGGATTTTTTTTCGTCACGTTCCCGAAATGGGAACGATTAGGTGCTGTGGAAGAAAATGTAGGAAATTTAACGTAGAATCGATTAAAAATAAGAAAATGGCTAGCGTATATGATAGCTGTCGAGATATATTCCACTTTATGTCAAAAAACGTGTTTTGACTTTTCTTCAAACGTTAATAGCTCCGCGGGGACAAAACATAAAAATATAATTAAATACACCAAATTGTAGGATTTTGATAGCTCTTTCTCGCTTCTGAGTAATATACCTATGTAAAAGTGGTCGGTTCAAAAGTTATTGGCGAAAAACATGAGAAAAAACGGAAAAAACAGGGTCGTAAAATTTCAAAGCGCAATAAAATTTGAACAGAGGCCTAATTATTGTAACATTAGGTTCACTCCCTTTATTCTTTTCATAACCCAACGACGCGATTTTCTGTTTTTACTTCTCCTGGCTAGTTCTCCAGTGAAATATTGTAAGGTACGAATATTGCGGCCTTAAAATTAGTTTCTCGATTTTATAAGTTGTCATCTCTGTCTGCATAATAACCGCCCTCAATTGTTTTGCAAGGGAAATCTATCAATAATTTATTGTTCCCTTCACTCGATAGTTGCCTAGTTAAGTATTCAAGTGATTTGCCTTACCAATATAGTAAGCACAAAGCTTTTAACATAAATAGCATTTATTGAGCGAGCTCAATTAGCTTCGACTAGTCTAGTTTCGATTTAAATGTGAATACTTTTCCCATTGTCGGACGAACAGGTGAAATTGTGGTTCTTCAGATTTTTCAACATTTGCAGAAAAGTCGGACGGTAAATTATTGCGAATAATTCAAATCTAGGAGTTAATACTCAAAAAACGCCCTGGACAATGAATAATGCACAGCAGTAGTGCGAAGAATTTTTTTTTCGTATTCATGTACCCGCATTTTTCGCATTGCTAAAAATTGCCTTAGGATATTTTGGACAAGCTTTTTGGCCCGCAATAATATAGCGCAATAATAGACAAGTAGCAATATAGAACTAAGAGAAAATGTTCCCGAGATTCAATATCAGGATAACCGATAGAAGAGCGAACAATTTATTATTCAATATACAGCTTGTGCCTACCCATCGATCCAGAACTATTATTATTATTAAAGTAAATAAAAAACCAGGAAAAATAATAAAAAATTGAAATAAAAAATAAAATAAAAAACTTGAAAAAAAAATTTAAAAAAAATGAATAAAACTAAAAATAAAATAAAATACTTGAAAAATGTTAAAAAAATTAAAATAAAATATTAAATAAAAAATTAAAATAAAAATTAAAATGAAAATTAAAAAAAAAATGAAATTAAAAAACTTGAAAAATAATAAAAAAATTAAAAAAAAACTTGAAAAAATCAATCCAATTTTAATAAAAGATTTACTCATAAAAAACCAGTGGTGTACACAGATCGCACGCTATTTACTCCATGTTTGAGTCTGTAACAGCGTATAACCAATTATACTGTTCGTAGACAACAACTTACTATTATCGAAAAAGTGGTTGGGAGTGGTGCTCGAAAAACCTCAAAAATGTGAAAATACCTATCGCGTTTTCGCTCCATTTTCATCTCGACACGCCGAACAGAACGTTGAGTTAGGCATATGCAGATAGACTATTTGAACAAAATGACTTCAAGAAAAACAATTTTTTTTTTTACCAATTCTCGGATTTTTCTAGAAGTAATAAAGTTCGCTAAATCAAAAGGTGTTGTTTTTGCGAAAATCATGTTTTTCGCCTTTTCTCTGAATCTAGGGTCGTAAAACCGGATGGATTCGATTTAAAAAATTGTAAAAACTACCTAGATCGTTGCCCTTTCAACAAAAAAAAAAAAAAAAAATAATAATAATAATAAAATAATAATAAATATAAATTGAAAAAAGAAGATATTTCTACGATTTTCACTCATTTTAAATGAGTTATATCGTTATATCGATTTCGGCCTTTAGGTCATCATCAGTAACAATTTTACTACTACTAAAAAAATCTGAATGCCACCGAACCACAAATACAAATAAAAATAATAATTGAATTAAATTGAAAATGACTAAATAAAAACTCGGCAAGTCAATTAGAGTAACATTTAACTTATGAATTCGTTTTAAAAGACGAATATTCAGATTATCAAATGGCGACCACGTTTCTCGACGGAGGGATCGAGGTTTTCGAACCCTACTACAGAAAATCTCCTCCGTTGGTAAGGAAACGAAGCCATGGAAGACTTAAAACCGTCCATTCGGCTACAGATTTGCGCGGATGGTCCAACGACCAAGAACAACAAAGGCGTTTCGCCCTTGATACTGTCAATAAATCGGTGAGTACCATGATCGTACAGAAAGGGAGAACCATGATTGAAGAAGCGATATTCACATTTTAGCATAATCAAACAGTAGGGGGAAAAGGCCGGTACGGCAACAGTCAGGCTTGCCAACTGTTGTAGGGAAAGTTTCCCGCTTAATTTCCCTGTCTGGGATTTTATCGGGGATTGCCTAAGATGGCATCCATCTTTCAAAATTAAACACAGCAAACCTTTCCCTATGTATCTTTACCTACATAATATGTACGTCTAAATCAAGCTAGGTATATGCAATATATTTATTCTCAAGGGTGCTTTCTTTGATTTCAGAGTACTTCTTACGGAAATTACATTCCTTATGAGACGCTTTTCAACCTCCTTGAAACCCTGGTAAGGACAGGAAACAGCAATAAATAATTAATTGACCATATGTAATAACACAGCTTAAGTATAACACAGCTTAAGTATAACACAGCTAAACTCCCACGTTAGGGCTATACTAGGGTCACACACTGTACATCCGAACAAATTGTTTTTTTAAATTTTTTTTCAAGAGGGTTCTGTTGGGTTAGGAGCATCTTTGCAACCTTCAAGCGGGTCTATTGCGACTTGAAAAATTTGCTTATTTTTCGTTTTAGAAATACTTGCAGTCCTCAAAAGTCATCGTACTTACTGCCTAGTTCAACCTCAAACGTAGGAAAATATTGACTCTTATAGCGTGTGAAAATAAAAATAGAAAAAAAAAACTTTGAACGCCTACATAACGGAAGTACTGTTTGTTATCCAAAATCCGTAAACGGCTTATTCTGCCCAATCACTGGGAAAACGTTTTCTTGAAATTTCACAGAGTTTCATTTATTTTTCACTGAATATGACGATTAATGCAATTTTTCGACCACAGATACAATTGTTCAGTAAGTGTTTCTGAGTATAGTAGCATAAAAATGTCTTCCAAATTTCTCCTCTGTTCCGAATGGAAGAAACAGATGGATTTTGCTTACCATTGGATCGCAATGTAGATCAGTTTCCAAGCCCTGAAGGCGGAAATATTATCCAAAAACTTGGCAAAAAAGGCACGTTTAATTTTCCCCGGGCCTTACCCTTGATAGACGACTACATTTTGTTTTCAGGTGGAAAAAGGCGCAAAAGTTCGGGATAGTAGCCATTTTTCTTACTCGAAAACTTGACTTTATACCCTGATTTACAAAAATGCAATTTTATGCTTCGAAGCCATCTTTGTTTTTATCCGCAAGGCATATACGTTAGATTTTTCTTTTTAAATCTAATTTTCCCCGTGAATCTCCAGGGCTAAAACCATATTATTTCCACGACAAAAGGCCCTGGAGAGTTAACTTTATAGGAAAAGGATATTGCATTCAATCACTTCGCCATGGTTCCCATTAATGGGGAAGACGCCTATTTTTTATTTTTGTTCCTAATGGCCTGAATTCTGCTATTTGGTGTCAGCTGAAGACGGAATGACCAATTTTTCATGAAAATTGTGAGTTTCCGAGGAGAAAATCGCGAATGAAAACCGATGATTTTGAATGAAAAATGAATAGTTATTAGTTGAACGTGAATATCGATACTAGCGCTTGTATCTTCGGAAGAATAAACTAACATTGGGAGCAATGATTTGAGGTTGCTGTGATATTACCAACCCCCCTCAGCAATTTATTTGCTTTACGAGGCATTTCAGGCGGTACTAACTCGACGGTTAAAAAAAACATAACAAGTAGCAGTGAAGTTAGCGTCACTTACTCGATTTAGCATGACTCCAGTCTTAAAGACCGTCTTGTTGTTGTTGTCTGTCTTTCAGCCGACTGCAGAGCGCTCTAGGGAGTTACTTCGATCGGTCGGAGTTACATCTCCGGGTTTATTCAAACCGCTGATTTTCCTTAGCGATTTTCTCCGCGGAAACTCACAATTTTCATGAAAAATTGGTCATTCCCTCTTCGGCTGACACCAAATAGCAGAATTCAGGCCGTTAGGAACGAAAATAAAAAATAGGCGTCTTCCCCATTGTATAAATGTTTCTCCCTTTCGGGCACCTTCAGGTCAATCAGGTAGCCTATGAGCCCTGATGATGCCCAAAGGGGGAAATATAAAGACAATTAGAAGGAACCATGGAAAAAATGTTGCCAAGTTTGGCTCTCCCTCGTCCAAAAAACTATGTAAAATGCGACAAACGACAGAAGCAGATTCCCCTGAAGTTATTATTTCGGTTAATCTGCTGCCTTTCAGACGGAAACGGGAGGACACGCGGCCAAGGCAGTGACCAGAACATTGGAAACACTCAAAGCGCACGATTCCGATGCGGGAATTTCGGAAACATCGTCGGATTTTGCAATAAAGCAATTATTATACCCTAATGTGAGTTGGCAAGTGAGCAGATATTTCATTACTCCGAGTATGAGAATTTAGCGGGAGTCCGATACATATGTAAACCTTCCAGGGCAACGAAATACTCAGGATTTGAAGACTCGAAATGAAATTGACACAGTCGACAGGGAAAATTGTGATTTTGTTGAATCACTCTCGAATAGAAATATACTGAATTGTTCATTTTTTTTTCTCTCTCTAGGAAATTACCGATCCGATCAAGCACAACGAGGAGGTGAGAAATTTGAGAAACCTCGTCAAAGAATTGGTCGATCAAAGGGACGCGTTCCACCAATACCTAAAAAGCCAACAAGAATGCAGCCAATCATCTTGTCCCTCGAGCGAAGAGGAATTGCAAGATTTACGCGGGCAGAATGACCATTTGAAAAATAAGTGAGCTTATAATAGTTCCATATTTCATGGAACAAAATTAATTTTTAAACTAACGAAAATTAGAATTCTAGAGAAATCTCCTAATTCGTAATAAATGTACCCGACTTCGATTGTATTTTTTCACATTGAATCGAACGAGATTATAGGAATTTTTAACGGTTCTCGAGTTATTGACATTTTTCAGTATGAAATTTTTCAAAAATCTGTGTATTTTTAACGCTTTATCGAATGCCTAGTCAGAACCATTAACGGTTCAAAAGTTACGGTATTGTGGAGATTTTTGAGTTCTGGAGAAATGCATACTATCAAGAATATAAATTGCTACATAAACATCCTTCTATATTCGTTATAATATTCTTGAAACGATTCCCTCTACAATACGCTTCGAAAATTCGCTCGTAAAGCCATGTTTTTTTTATTATAATGAAAGGGAGTATAATCAACAAACATTAAGCCTCATCAACCTTCTGAAACTTATATTCAGTTTCAGTGATTGATATTTCATTGCACACCAGTGTTGCAAAGAACGTTTTTGGAAATCTCCCTAAATCCACTCGAAAAATCCCCTGAACTGAACGACGAATCCACTGAAAAATCCCCAAACCCTGCAAGGTCACACAAAATATTCGGGAAAACGTAAATTGAACCTGATGTTGTGCTTCATAAGAAATGTGAACTGACTCCAGTCAAAAAAAAAAAAAAAATAAGAAGCATCCTGGGATGTGGTTAATGGGGAGGGATCTTGAATGTTGAAATAAAGAGATACAGCTATGATCATAAACTTTGGTCCAACATACTCTTAGGTCTAGCCAGTTCTCTGGAACAGTTGGCTTCTAACAAAATACAAGTGAAATTTCAACAACAACAAAAAACAGCTCGTCAAGAAAACCTCCGAACACCACGCCTGTCAGAAAAAAATAAAAGCCTCCTAAAAATCCCTTGATTCCCCCTCCCTAAATTTTCCCAATTAGAAAAAAGTCCCCTATATCTAGGGGGAAATCCCCTGAATTGGCAACACTGTTGCACACCCAACATTTTATTACAGGTTGAGGCTGCAAGATGAGATGGAAAACCAGTTGGAGAAAATGATGAAAAAATATGACAAAGTAATGTACGAAAATCAAAAATTGAAACTGGACAACGCGAAATTGAAAGATGTGAGTAATTTTTTGTCTTGACCTTCAGTCAAAAGGAAAAAATTCCAGCTATAAAATTATTAGCTTCTGTAAAAATTCTGTTGGCTACATTGTTTGTGTTCCAGCTAGGTTGAAAGCATTGTGTGATGTTTCTTGTATATAGTTGAATTATTTTTATAACAACTTTACTGGGAACAGGCTTGGATATATAATAACCAAGATCGTAGCATCGTTTTGCCAAGTGCCTTTCTAGAAATCCCCCTCAACCGAGTCGAAAAATCCCTCAAAATCCCCAGAATTAAAGCCCAAACCCTTCTATGCTACTTCTATGCTCGTAGCCAATCCATAATTCTTATGAAGCCCAAAATCAAATCAAACTTATGGTTTCTTTGTTTTTTTCTTGTGTGTGGTTTTGAAGTGTTTTGGAATTTTCCAGGGGTACTTTTTTTCAATCAGGATATTTTTCGACTCGCTTTAGGAGGATTTCCAAAAAGGCACTTGGCAACACTGTCACCAGGGAGTAGGACAATTTATAAATCTCAGGCGTTCTAGTATTGCCATGTCGGTGGATTTTTTCTGCCCTGGGCCAATTTACATCCCTTACGTAATTTATTTGAATCTACATTGTTACTTTTTGCCCTTAAAACTTGTATCGTTTCTTAAATCGCAAGCTATTTTTTCGATGTGAAAATAAAATCGTAATTTATTCTCATATTTAAATATATCTTCTCGTGATGTATTTTCATTATCGACAGTTGGAATGGGATTTAGATGAAGCGAATGAAAAACTCGCCGAAATGGGCAGGCTGAAAAACGAATTGAAGCGCCTGCGGTTGATGGAACACGAATTCAGAATGGCCTCTGCCGAAAGGAAAAGTAAAGAAGAAGAATATGAATTTATGGCAAACGAAATGGAAAATATTGACAAAGAAATCGGTTCTTTGAAAAAAGAGAATGACCGCATCAGAGAACAAAAGGATCATGAAATCGTGAGTCAAATGAAATCCCTCAAATAGTTAGGTATGGGAGTGCCAAAAATGTGCGGTTCCCGTTTATAGGTCAGCCAGTGCAATATTGGAACGAGGGTGAACCGTTTGTTTCTATCTCGATCTCTCCGTGTTAGCTTTGGGCGTCGCTTTAGCTGGCTAGACAGAACTTCCGGTTTGTGCTTCCTGAGAACACATGAGAGAGGTGCCACACTGGGGAACTTACTCCAGTTATCACTCCACACAAAACCCATAAACGAATTCGAACTCTGAAGTACTATTTTTTGAAACACGCAGGCGGATTGGAAAGATCAATTAGCACAATGCCGGTCTCAGCTGGCAAGCGCTCTAAATGAAGCGGAAAAAGCACGAGCAGAACTGAACGCTGCCAACGAATTGCTGGCCGAATTGGAAACGCTGAAGCAGCAAATGAACATACTCAGCAAAGATATTGAGAGCGTCCATGAGCAACTGCAGGAGGACGAACCTCAAGAAGAAGATGAGGACGATGAAGAAAGCGACGGAATGGGAGGAAAGAGAAAAAAGCCGAGAAAAGCGGACGAACTGCCAACTGGAGCGGATGGTGGTGCCGGAGATACGATTTCGTAAGCTGACATTTTTGCTACTCATCAATTTGCAAGAGCTCGTCCTTGATAAAGAACTGGAGATATTGGATTCATTGATCAACTTCCATAATTCAACAACCAAGTGACATAAATGCGTCACTGGGAAAAACTTTGTCTTCTTTTCCTTGTCGTTGCATTTTTTTTATGCCCAGGGGTTGTGAGGGGGAGAAAAACCAGGCGACCATTTTCTTTATTGGCCTGTGCCTCCATGATAACAAACATTAAACAATTTATACTTAGGTCGCCCCGAAGATGCCCAAACGGGCGAAAGTGCTCGGCCAGCCAATAAAGAACGAGTCGCCTGGTTTTTCTGATAACGGCTGAACTTTGAGTTTCTAATCTAAAGTTTCAGTCTTGGCGAAAATTCTATTAAAGTTAACGGTCGCATATAAATCACAAAACACTATCAATTTTAAAATATTAAGGGCCCAGTGACTCAAATGTCACTTGGTTGTTGAATTATAGACGTTGATCAATGAAAACAACAACAACAACACTAAAATCTTTATATTTCCTCAGGCTTGAAGGAGGCACGTGCGAGGAAATGTTGGCTAACCTCAAACAGAAATACCTGCGGAAGTTGCAGGAGCTAGAGAAAGCTAAAGCCGACAACGAAGGCCTCTCTTCGGAACTGAAAACTGCCGATGACAAAGCTCGCAATGCAGTTGGGGAAATGTCGAAACTGGCCGATCTCCTTGGAGAAGCACGGAGTAAAATCGGCTCGATGGAAGGCGAAATAAGGACGAAAAATCAGGAACTAGAGCAAACCAAAGAATTGAAACAGGCGATGGCTAGACTCAGTGCGGAGCGGGAAGGGTCGAAAGATGAACTCGCCGTAGCCAAAAGATCTATGGAAAAAATGGCTGAGAACTTGACCATGGCTCAGGAAGACCTCAAAAAAGCTACGGGGGAAGCGGGAAAATTGAAAGAAGAGGCCGAAGAATTGAGAGCTCAGTTGATGAAAGCGAAAGATGAGATGGATAAATGCCAGAACGCCCTGACAGCAAAAGCTCAGGAACTCGAAGTGAAACGAAGAGCGAGCAGAGAGCTCGAAGGGAAAATCGCACAAGCAGAAGCCGAAGCGAAGCAACTGGAAGAAATGAAAAAGCAAACGACCGGTTATGAAAATCAATTGAAAATGTTCAACGACGATATAAAAAATCGAGACGACTTCATAAACCAGCTGAGATCGGACCTCGAAAATGCGCGGAGCAATTTGAAAAAAACGGAAGAAGCAATGTCGAACAAAGAAGCGATGCTGCAAAGTTTGAAAAACGAATCCACCGCAGAGAAAGAAAAATTGAAGCATCTCGAAGACGAGATCCGGGCCAAAAACGAACAACTGGGTACTGCTCAAAAAGAACGCGACGAGCTGAAAGATGAAAAGAAAACTTTGGCGGAGAAATTGCACACCATGGACGAACAGTTGAGCCAAGAGGTGAAGAAAAATGAACTGGCCACCGCTGAAAAGGAGGGCCTTATGCAGCAAATTCACCACACCAAAGATGCGATCGATCGTCTGCAGTCGGAAAAGGAAGAATTGGATACGAAAATAAAGACCGAAAAAGCAGCCGCCGAGGGGTTGAAAAACGAAATCGGAAAATTGAACCAAAACCTGGTCGAGAAAGAGCAGAAGATGGACGGGCTGAAAAAAGAGGCAGAGCAAGCTAAAGGAGAGCTTACAAAGGCGCAAGACGTTGTCGTAGGCATGAAACATAAGGACGGCAGCAATTTGGGCAAAATCAAAGAAATGGACGATACGGTGAAGGCGCAAGCCGAAGATATAACCAAGTTGAAAGGTCAGTCTGAAAATTTGCAAAAGGAATTGCAAAATAGCGACGACCAATTGAGAGCGGCTAAGGAGGCGTTAGAGAATTGCCGGAAAGAGTTGGAGAGCGTGAGAAACGAGAGGGACAAGGTTAAAGTGGCTCTCGAAAATAATGAGACAATGTTGAAAGAAGCAGAGAAAGAGATTGCTACATTGAACGTTGAAACGGGGAAAATGCAGAAAGAAAACGAAGTGCTCAATAAAACGAGGATGGTATTGGAGGGGCAAGACATGAAACTCGAAGAAGAGCTGAAGAAAGTCCAGGCTGCTCTGAAAGCCAAAGAACAAGAGTTGGCAACGGCCGTCAAATCTTTGGAAGATAACACCTCGCAACTCAAAGCGATCCAAACTGACAACGCAACGCTGAAAAACGAGTTGGCCAGCGCCGAAAATAAAGTCGCCGACTGCCAAAGTATGGTCAAAGGATCGGAAACGACAATGACCAGCCTTCAAGGGACAAATAAAAAGTTGAAAGACGACTACAACAAAGCCGTCGCCGATTTCGACGCGAAGCGAGTTGAATTAGCTGCGGCCGAAAATCGTACGAAGGAACTGCAAGATGTAAATACGGCACAAAAGGCTGAGCTCGATAAAGCCAAAACGGAGGTGGACGAATTGAAAAAGCTGCTGTCTGGCCTGGAAAACCAGCTCGCCAGAGCTCAGAACGAGAACGAAAATTTCAAAACGGAAATTAACAAGGCGAAGAACGATTTGGCCCAGTCGAAGGGATTGAATGAAAATTTGGCCAAAGATTTGGACGAAACGAAGAAAGCGAATACTTATCTGAGTAAACAGATGAATATCGTCGGCCAGGAGCTGGAAGGACTCGAAAAGACCAAGGACGCACTGCAAAACTCTCTGAGCCAATTGGCCAACGAAAAGAAGAGCGCTCAAGAACAAGTTGAAGAGACCAAAAGCAAATTAGCGGCGGCTGACAAATTGCAAGAATCGGTAACGGCTCTGAACGAGAACAATAATGCTCTGTTGAAAGAAATCGAATCTCTGAAAGGGAGAATCGGCGAACTTCAAGCGGCAAATACTATGGTGGAAAACGCGCTGAAGTACTGCGGCAAAGAGAAGAGGGATTTGGAAAATGTGATCGCAGGATTGAAGAGCCAATTGGAAGACGCGAAGAGAAAAGAAGAAGACGTCGCTGGTGCGGCTGATACGGTCGGAGAGAAAGCTGCCGAACTGGAAAAGCTCAGCACGGACCAAGCTAAAGAGATAGCCGATCTGAAAAATAGAATAGCCGCTCTGCAACGGGATATTGAAATACAGAAAGGGAAGATGGCCGACTTGGAATGCGAAGTTCTCAAATTGCGCCCGGCGAACAATCTTTTGAAATCGGACAACGAGGAACTTCGAGCAACGTTGGCACGCGTCAAAGCGGAGCTTCAAAGCACCAAAAACAGCGCTCAGGAGAAACTCAACGATTTGCAAAGTCTGGTGAACAAACTGCGCTCCGACATTGAGCAAATCACACAGTACAATAATAATCTCAAAGAGGATCTGGACAGAGTTAGAAACGATATGAACCAAATCATCAAAGCGAAAGACGAACTCAGCGCAAGTTTGGATCGAGCGCGGAACGATTTGTACAAGAAACAGGTAGAATGCGACAATTTGACAAAGACCGCCGAAGATCTGGAAAGGATTATCGCTTCGTTGAAATCGCAGCTTGAAGAGGAAAAGCAGGCGTCGAAAAAAGCTGACCTGGCTGACATGGATTCGAGACGTCGGATTGACGAGCTGATGGAAGCAAGCGAGCGGGATCTCAAGGAGAAAAACGAACTGCTCAAGCAAATGGGGCAAGCCAAAAACGAGATCGACCGTTTAAAAGCGCAGATAGAAGGCAACAGCCGCATAATAAAAGGGCTGCAAGAGGAACTCGCCAAGTTGAAAAACAGTTTGGCGCTCAAGGGAGAAGCCGAATTGGAGAGGAAAGCCCAATTGGACGAACTAACTTTGGAGAACGAAGTGCTGAGAGAAGAAATCGGCTTGCTGAGGAAGGATAACGACGAAATGAAAAAGAAACTCACAGTCTTGCAAAACGAACTGAAAGGAATGACAACGATGAAGTTGGGCCTGGAAAACGATATGAGCAAGATGAACAAGCTGGTGAAAGAGTTGAAGGCTGAAAATGGCAAACTGCTCGAAGACGTCGAGGCTCTGAAAAGGGAAATCGCAGGCTTGAAAGCTCTCAACAGCTCTCTCAACAGAGAGAACGCAAATTTAATATCCGATCTAAGCAGAGCGAAGAAGAATATGGAAGAAGCGATCGCAAATAAAGCCAAGGCTGAAGAAACGGTCAACGAGTTGAGCAAACGGATCGAAGAAATGCAGGAGCAGATAAACAATTTCAACGCAAGGATCGCACAGCTCGAAGCGAAACTCAACCAACAGAAAATGGCGAACGAAAAGTTGAAGAAAGATATCGACGGGCTCCTTACGGAATTGAGGGACGAGCGCGAGGGGAGAGCGATGGCGGATAAAGAATTGGCAAAACTCAGGGAGAATCTGAAAGAGGCCAAGAATCAGTTGAACAAATTAAAACCCAAAGCTGCAGATTTGGCCGACTCGGCATCGCGGGTTAACCTGAAAGACATGGAACAGGAAAATGACAAATTGAGGGGGCAGCTGGAGCTCCTGAAGGAAGAAGCGGACGAGCTAAGGTCAGAACTCAGCGCCCGCGACGGCAAAATAAGACTCCTCCAAGACGACCTCGAAAGGAAACAACAGAGTTTGGACGACTCCAAAAGAGCGTACGACGAATTGCTCGACAACGGCAAGAAATGCAGGGAAGAATTGAGATCTGCCAAAGCCAACCTGGCGAATTTGAAACGCGAAGCGAAAGAGCAAGCGAAGGAGAAGGAAGTGCTGCAACAGCAAGTGGCCGACGCAGAAAGCGACGCCAAAGAGCTGCGCGGTGAAGTAGCCGCGCTCAAAAATCAAATCAACGCACTCGAGTCCGAGTTGAACGAAACTAAGGCCAACTATCACGCGATACGAGAAGAGGGTCGCCTTTGCGGAGACGAGAAGAGCAAATGCGCCAGAGAGTTGAAAGCTCTGCTCAAGGAGAAGCAAAGACTGGAAATGGCGCTCGAAACATTGAAAAAGAAGTCGGACGATCAGGCGAAAAAGTTGACCAATTGCCGCACGGAAATAGAGCAGATTTCTAAAGCGAAAGCCGAAATCGCCGAGCTGGGCAGAGCCAAAGACGTGACAATTGCAGGTGATTAATTCGCGATTAAAACTTTATGGTCTAGCAGGGAAAACATACCCTTAAAATTGAGCTAGCAATATGGTTTAAGGATTGGGCCGGTTTGAGACTGAGAGTAATGGGGAAGACGCCTATTTTATATTTTCGTTCCTAATGGCCCGAATTCAAGTAGCAGTGAAGTTAGCGTCACTTACTCCATTTAGCATGACTCCAGTCTTAAAGACCGTCTTGTTGTTGTTGTCTGTCTTTCAGCCGACTGCAGAGCGCTCTAGGGAGTTACTTCAATCGGTTGGAGTTACATCTCCGGTTTTATTCAAACCGCTGATTTTCCTTAGCGATTTTCTCCGCGGAAACTCACAATTTTCATGAAAAATTGGTCATTCCCTCTTCGGCTGACACCAAATAGCAGAATTCAGGCCATTAGGAAAGAAAATAAGAGGAAGTGCTAACGGAGAAGTGCTAACGGCGGGCAGCATTTTTTTATTGGATATTCGGATTCTACATGCCTTGAAACGTAAAACATCAAATTTTGAGGGGGGTTAGAAATTTTTATTCTTGGGCGATTACAATGGTTTATTATTGATAATAAACCAAAAAATTCTGCCCGTCCGCCGTCAACACTTTTCCGACGAAACCATAAAGGTGCTTTACAGACCAAATGTTAGTAAAAACAATTGTTATTAACATAACATGTTGATAACAGTAATGTTTGTAACAAAATGAGATGATCTAGAAAATATGTTACCAACATTGTTAGCAACAATGTCGTCAACTTTTTTGTTGCCAACAATTCTTCCGTCTGTTTTATTTGGGTCTAGTCCACAATGTTAGTCACGAACTCCGGTTTTCTTATCGCTCATGGCTCGATAACAAAACTCAGTGTCGCCAACAATGTTACAAACAATGTTGACGGAAAAAATAACAAAATGTTGCCAACAATGTTTCCAGTAACATTTCGGGGGAGGATTTGTGAGTTTAATAATTGCAGATGCAGTGAGTGGGATAGGAAAAACTTGTATTTCGAACTGACAGAGAATTAGACATTAAATACAGACGAGACATTACGCGAACGACGGAGTACAAAAGGTGTCGAGACGGAAGACAGAAAGGCGAACAGATGTTGTCAAGGAGTCATAGCAACAACATCAGCCTCGCAATGACTGAAGGCGAACCAAATTAATCTCACACCCTCCGTAATTTGGTAAGTCCTTGATGCTTGAGGCATGCTTGAAGTTTCGTCTGGTCAAGAGGTTTCGTCAGAGAGTCAGCGACGATCTTGCTCGTAGGGACGTACTTCAACGCGATGTCTCCAGCAGCTATCTTCTCTCGAAGGAAAGGGTGACGAACATCAATATATTTCTTGCGGCTTCGATTATAAACCCACCTGCAACTGTGCGCCTTTTTTTCAGGAGGAAGATCATCAAGCTCACAAGTTTTGTTGATCAGGGATTGATGTTCTTTCTTCATAGCATCGAACCACACGTTTTTATCAGTTCGATCCATCGCTTCTTCGTAGCTTGCCGGTTCTTCGCTACAGAAAAATGCAGAGTACGAATTGAAATTTTGCTGTGACCTTACTCGCCTACGTTCTCGTTGAGGTCTTGACTGATCAGATGGTGTGGATGAAATACGTACGGGTGGTACATAGTCAGGATCCCCTCCATCATCCTCACCATTATCAGGATCTTGTGAACTAGGCGAATCGGAGAGAAATTCTTCAGAAGCAGTTGTATCGCTTGATATGCTGATGAACGGAGACGATTCAGAACTTTCCAAGACACGGCTAACAGAGCTGTTGGGATCAGAAGTTTCGTCATCTTCAGCATTCAAATCTAGAACAGGATAGATATCGTGAGGATAGAAGAAACCATCGATTTTTGATACTTTTTTCAACAGTGTACTTCCTTTTTCGGTTTCAGAGAAAGTAACATCTCTCGATGATATTATCACACTTTGATCGGGATCGTACAGTCGATAGGCTTTCTTCTCACGGCTGTAACCTATGAAAATGCACGGAGTCGCTCTTCGACTTAGCTTTTTCCTTTTTTCAGAAGGAATGTGGGCAAAAGCCTTACATCCAAATCTTCTCAGATGAGCGATTGAGGGTTTATTACCGCTCCAGAGCTCCTCAGGAGTTTTATCGATTGATTTCACGGGCGATCGGTTCATCAAATATATGGCAGTATTTACCGCCTCTGCCCAGAAAGAGTTAGGAAGTCCTGATTCAATGAGAATGCAGCGTGCACGATCAAGGATCAGACGGTTTAAGCGTTCAGCCTTTCCATTCTGAGCAGGGGTGTACGCGCAAGTAGTCTGATGAAGTATACCGGACGAAGTAAAAAAATTGTTCAGTTGCCCGTTACAAAATTCACCACCACCATCACTTCGGAAAATTTTCAACTTTTTGCCAGTTTGCGTTTCTGCAAATGCAACAAAATTTTTGATGTGTGTGGCTGCTTGATCCTTTGTTTTTAGAAAATAGACAAATGACTTGTGACTGAAGTCGTCTAAAAACGTCAGAAGGTAGCGTGATCCTGCGAGCGAATTTTCAAGTGGCCCAACCAAATCGGAGTGAACAAGTTCTAAAACAGCAGATGACTTAGACTTGCTACGCTTAAATGGTAAACGGTGGCTCTTACCCAGAACGCAGATTTCACAAATTTTTTCAGATTCGGCTGAAGCGGGAAAATCGAGTCCAGAAACCATGTTTTCGTTCTTCAGTTGTCGAACACTTGCGAAGTTAAGGTGTGCCAATCTTTGATGCCACAAATCAATGCTCACGGAATGCGCGGACAAAGCTGAATCTGTCGAAGGTTTAGCTTGAACATCAAGTTTGAATAAATTATTCATCAATGTAGCAGTGGCAATAACTCTTCCTCCACAATTCATGATTTTTGCCCCATTCTTATCGAAAATGACAGTGTTATCCTTTTGTACAATTTGACTCACGGACAACAAATTAACGTTCAAATTTGGTACGTAATAAACATTACTTACAGGTACCGACGATATTCTATTTTTCGAACGGAGAACGGGCAACATAACATCTCCTACAGTTTCGGATACCATTTTTTCGTTATTAGCAGTGGTAATTTTCAATGTTCGGGGAGATTTTCGGACATTTTTCAGACAATCTGCATCTTTGGTTAGGTGTTGAGTGCAACCAGAGTCTAGAAAATGATCGTTGGAAGAATTTTCAATGACGGATTTAGCTGATAGAGCGGCAGCAAAATTTTCATTATTCCAATTTTTATTTTTCGATTTTCGGCAATCTTTACTGATATGGCCATACTGATTACATTGAAAGCAACGCGGACCTTTTTTCATCACGTTCGAATCGGAATCTGAATTGCGAGATATGTTTTTAGCCGTCCCACGGAAATATTTTTTGGAACCTGAACTATACATCGCTTTTTCGGCAGAATTTTCGGACGTGTAAGAAGGTATATCCTGGAGCAATTTAGTTTTGATTGAATCGGCGGTTATCGGAACACCAGAACTTTCGATTCCCATTATCATGGGTTGGAACTGCTCAGGAAGGCCGGCGAGCAAAATGGTTCCCACCCATTCGTCAGCTACAATTAGTCCAACGCTCGATAATTTGAAAGCTGTGTTAACGATTTTATTTACATAATCGTCAACCGATTCACATTGCTCTAATCTGGTCGTGATCAATGTACGGAGCAGACCTACACGACGCGTGAGACCTTTGTCTTCGAACGCTTTCTGCAAACAATCCCAAGCTTCTTTCGCTGTCGCAGTTGATTGAATATGAACATATATTATCGGATCAACCAGCAAAATTATCTTTGACCGGCACTTGGTAATTTTTTTCAGATTCTTTTCAGTCCCGAGAATACAATCCCACAATTCTAAGTCTTCTAGATAAGCTTGAACGGCGAATTTCCAAGAATCATAATTTTCCCGACCTCGCAATCGTTCGATCGACGGCGGTTGAACAGAAGACATCTCGGATACGGATTCGATTTTCAAAGCTTAATCACTGGAGTACTTACAATTCACGCCGATCTGGGCCCATAACCTGTGAGTTTAATAATCGCAGATGCAGTGAGTGGGATAGGAAAAACTTGTATTTCGAACTGACAGAGAATTAGACATTGAATACAGACGAGACATTACGCGAACGACGGAGTACAAAAGGTGTCGAGACGGAAGACAGAAAGGCGAACAGATGTTGTCAAGGAGTCATAGCAACAACATCAGCCTCGCAATGACTGAAGGCGAACCAAATTAATCTCACAGGATTGTTATCAACATTTTTCAAGTGCCGTAACAATGTTATTAACAATTCCTCACCCAATGTTGATAACATTGTTGCCAACAATGTTGCGTTCGGTGTGAGAGGAAAGTTACTGAAAAATGCTATTAACAATGTTTTCAACATTGTTATTGTCCGGTCTGTGAAGGCCTTAAAAGTTAAATTCTTGGAAATTTCACCAAAAATTTGGTTCAATTCTTTAGCCAAATCACTACCTCAATTTTAGGGGTATTTTTGAGGGGGGAAAATTCATATTTTCCAACGTTTTTCTGAAAAAGGTGTATTTGGTATCAATTTGTATAGATTTTTTGACGCTGAATCGTATGAGACCATTGAGTGGTCGATAGCTTCATTGGTTCTCGGGTTATCGCAGCTTTAGTACCGAATTTGGGAGATTTTCAGAAATTTGGCACGAGGGTATAACTCGAGAGTTCTTGGAGCTATAAAAATCGTTCCATACTCGTTTTAATGATCGTCCAACACTCTCTTCAACTAAGTTGTATAACGTGAGGCGAAAAATTCAGCTTTTAATTTGGAAATTGAGAAAAATAAAAATGATTAAAATTACAATAGTTGCTACGGAATTTTCCCCGATAGTTAACTATCTGTTTTAGGTGGGAACGTTCACAAATATTCGAAATAACTATCACAAATGGATAGTCTTCGTAAATCATTATTGAAGCGAAGGAATAATAAACCACTGTACAATCGTTTGCAGCATTTTTTATTTAAACAATTGAATTCAGCGTTAGCTATTACTATAAATTCATTGCATTGTCTTTGGTGTTCACAGCCTTGACGGAAGACGTAAAACTGCTGAAAGAGCTAAGCAACGGCTTGGAACAGATGAAGAATCTTGCCGAAAGCCAATTGGCCACATTACAAGAACAAAACGAGTCACTGAAAGCGGACGTGGATCGGTTAAAAACGTCAGTTCAAGAACTGCGAAATCAAAGATCGCTTTTGGACCGGCAAATTCAAGATCTGCGCAATACTGCCAGGTAACTTTTTACATTGGAAGAAAACGATTTTGCTCTAGCCTGAAAGCAGAACGCAAATCGCCGTCCGCTATTAATTTTCTCACTAGAGGAATCATCTGAAGATTCCCAATACCTAATTGATTCGAACCGTTGTTTCTTAGGGAGAGTTTGATCGAAATTGACGGCCTTGGCGAGCAATTGCGAGACCTTCGTCAGGAGAACAAAGTGATGCAAGACAAGAACAATTATCTCGAAAGAGAATGCGAACTTTACAGGTCTCAGCTGTGTAAATTGAAACAGCTCATTGAAACTATGAAAGGTATTCTGATTTATTTAATTAATAGAAAAGTTTTGCTGAATAATTGATTTAATTTTTGACTAATTAAAGTTGAGTGATTTTTTGTTTTTATATTTTTGTTTTTTGATTTTTTTGGTGGTTGGTTGATTGATTTTTAAAATTTTCATTTTCAATAGGTAACTGATTGAATTTTTTTTAATTGAATCATTTTTCAGTTTATTGATATGTTCAGTTTTTCAATTGATTGATTTTTTTTTATTGATAGGTCATTTTTTATCAAATTTCAAAGAATTGCTTTGGTTTTTAAAAAATTAATCTGATTCAATTTGTTTTTTGCTTTTAATTTTTTTTTTATTTTTTGTTGTTTTAATTTATTTTTAATTTTATTTATTTAATTTGATTCGATTTTCATTTTTTCTTATTAGTTATTTTGTATTTGATTTATTCGATTAATTATTATGAACTATCATGACGATATTCCTTTCAAAAATCGAACACCAGAAAAACAACCCGATTTTGGTTTATTACTCAATAATAATAAATATGTATTATACAATAATTATAACAATTTTTATAATAATCTTAATATGTTAGTTGTTCAATTTTTGCGCAGAATATTTTTGCAATGATTTATTATTTAATAATGGTTAATTATTATAATTATATTATTAATTATTGATTTATTAGGTATTTAGTGACCAACATTTAGGGAACCATTGCAACCGCTCACGGAAAATTTTTTAAAACTATAAAAGATTTTACATGGTTGAAATTTTCACCAAAAATCGATCTTGCCTGACTATTGCCCGATTCTTTAGCCAAACCGCTACTAAAATTTTAGTGGACATTTTTTAAATGGTTTCAAGGGGAATTTTGTTTTTGAAGGTTTTTCGGGCAAAGGTGGCTTTGGTATCATTTGTTGAGAGAAATAATTTGTCAATTTGCATAATGAGGCAACACTGCTTAAAACCGTTTATTCCGTCGCCATGTTACGCGCCAGTTCGCTTTCTGTTTGTCGACCACTGTTTCTTTTGCTGTGTTCCCAGTTTTAAATAAATCAGTGTTTGAGAACGTTCGTTCGTGAAAACCGACGCTATTATTTTAAAAACCTCAATATCATTTACTATGGATTTTTGGACGCCCAATTGGCGAGATGGCATAGCTCGAGATTCCTAGAGCTATTATAAAAAACGTCCTATTCTCGTCAGATGATCAGTAAAAAGTCTTGCAAGCTATATCGTCAGGAGAATAATTTAAGTTATAATTAGATAATTGTGACAAATAAAATTGATTGAAATTTCGATAGTTGCTATGGAAGTTTTCCTTATAGTTGCCAATCTGATGTTTGGTGGAAACGTTCACAAATGTTCTGTCTTTGCAGCGATGGAGCCTCCTGATACAAAAACTAATCGAGCTCTCAAAAAGATCATGCAGAGCGGGTTTGAAGTAAGAGATTAAATTTTACTTTTATTTTTAATTTCTCTATTTAATTTTCTTTTTTTTAATTTTACATTTTTTTACGTACTAGTCCATAACTCGACTTCATATTTTGTCTATAGTAGGAAACTATAATTGAAGAAAGGAAAAGTTGAAAATAGAAAGTTGGATAAAGTGGGTATTGGCAACACTGCTGTGAATTTTAGGAACAGGTAGGTGGCGCCAGCGGGAGTTAGTGTTCCATGGTTTTTCTTAGGTTTTTTTAAACTATCAAAATTTAACTCTGGTCTGATTTAGAAAAATCCCTTTATTGTTGAATCGATAATATCCTGATAACACCAGAATTTGAATATCGATATTTAAATATCAAATGTTGGTATAAAATATCGATATTCGATACTATCAATATTGATATCCCATCACTAGCTAGAGTCATGAGAAATCGCTTAACTCATTTCTCATTGTGCTGATGGGTGGTTACCTCCCACATTTCATTTTTTAAATGACTATGAAGAACAAAAACTATGAAAAAATAAAAATACTCCTGTTTTTATAATGTATTTCATTGAGTTTCGATGAAAGAAACTAACTTTTCCTACTCTTTATACTAAGATTACGAAGAAGCCGTAAAATTTTATCGCCTAGGTACAGATTGATTATTTAAAAATCTCATCTCCTTTTCTTGGGATGAATGCTCAAGAATTAGTAACCGAATAATTTTATCCAGTTATGAACTATACTGTGATAATCGACAAAATTTATCATTCTTCCTATATCCACAGCGGCAGTATCAACTTTTTCCACGTTCATCAGACGGAATATTGTTTTTGAGGCAAATAATATTTTCTAGGAACTAAATGTGAAAGAGTTGGCCGAGATACACCAAGGTGTCACAGTGGCAGCTGACCGATTGGTCCGCAGAGCTGAATGCCCTTGTCCACCTTTGGGGAACCGACCGACGGAGCTTGAGAAGAGCATTGTAACCAAAGAAGGTGCAGCTAGAGTCAGAGGTTTGCACCCATTTAACTAGAATTGAACTGTTCTGAGTGAGGTCGAGAAGAAAATCGTGACGAGCTTACGAACACAACAATATTTATTTGTTTCCCTATTAACTCAACAGCGTGCGATATCGTCGCTCGGCTGAAAGAGCTTGGAGTCACATTTGAACCAGGTGATCCCCTCGAGCAGTTGGGAATTTCGAGCAGCCAAACTTCAGTGAAGGTTAAACCGGGGAAAGCCAAGGTGCCAACCCGCACAGATGGCGCTGGTAAGCAGAAAAGTGCTGCCGGAACCAGAGCAAAAGGGCCTTGCGAGCTGGCAGCAGACAAAGAAGCGTTTGATGTATGTTTTAGTAAGCCAACAGCCTGAAAATGGCATTGTTTAATTCGATCAATCACTATTTGCACATTGATGTATCGAACTGTGGCTACTTTCGTTTCAACAGAGAGAAAAACCAGTTAAAGGAACTACTGCCAGCCAATGCGACCGGAGTTTCCTGAAGAAACAGCCTAAACACGCAAGACTGCTTTGACTGGGGCTCGAATTTTTTGGTGTAAAGGTAGGGCCGAATCGAGAACCAAAAGCGATCGGACAAGTTTGGCTGATAAAGGCAATAAATGCTGTTGATATGACGTTCAAATGACTTTCAATACAACTAGTGAACTTTCGATACTTCCGTTTACCCAATAAATGGTATTAAAACGAGACGGTAAGCTCGGTACTCATATCGATATAATATCTAAAGAAAGCATTCAATACTGGGAGGACTGTGGCCATGGCTGATTTGGGTATTCTATTCGGTCCCAAGTTTACCTAAAATGGCCATATCGAGAGAATCACGAGCAAAGCACTAAGATCGTTGGGTTCCTTGAAAAGGAATACCCGCGATTTTAATAGCATAGATGCACTGGTAACCCTGGTTGTTCCAACATTGGAATATGGGTCCATAGTGTGGTCTCAGTTCTACGCTGCCTACAAGAGACGTACAGAAAATAAGATTACATCTGCTGCCAAAAATCGAAAAGTGCATATATTTTAACCAAATTTACAAGGTATGTTCCAAAATATATGATTATTTTTCGACATAATCGCCATCCCGATCAATACATTTTTTCAGCCTCGGCACCAGTTTTTATATACCCTTGTCGTATACGCTTCGCTCCACCTTTGAAAGCCAATTCTTGACAGTCTCCATCACCTCCTCGTCGTTAGAAAAACGTTTTCCACCCGAGAACTCTTTCAATTTAGTGAAAAGATGAAAATCTGAGGGCGCAAGGTCCGGAGAATATGGTGGGATGGGTCACAATATCTCATCCAAAGGATGCAAGCAGGGCTTGGAGTCACACGAGCAGTGTTGCGTCGGGCGTTGTAGTGAAGGAGAGACGCACCATGAGTCAGCATCCCCCTACTCCTGTTTTTTTTTCTTTTATGATGTTCTTCAATTTTTTTAAAGCATAATGGTGGTCCCTCTGGCCATAAAATCCACCAACAACAACCCTTTTCGGTCCCAAAACACTGATGCCATGATTTTCCACTCTGAGAACTGGACTTTCTTCATCCTTTCTTTGTCGTGAGTGTCTGTGCGACCTTCTTTAACCCTCTCTCCTCGAAACGTACCCGACCACCGTGAGGCCACCCTCCCGACGCTTTAGCGACCATTTGTGAACCGCCTACCGAAGGATTTTTCAGTCTGCCGGCCGCTCGCTCTCTGTCTTCCTCTCTTATTCTCACCCACTTTCACTCAACATTTTTTCTCAAATGAATTATTTTTCAGTTTGTACCTAACATTCTATTTGCAAAAAAAAAAAAACCTCAAATGCTCCAATTGTCAAACTGAAGGGGAAAAGAGCTGCTGAGGTGACTGAGAAGATAAGATAACGGCAGAGGTGACAGTTTCGCCCTCCTCGATATTGTTACTGCCGCGAAATCTGTTGGAAGAGGGTTAAAATGAAAGGTGTACTTCTCTCCTACACGATGGTAACCGAATGGAAAAGATTAGTACAGAAATACGGCTGTAGATCGCATCAGATGGTAATACAACTCCCCAACCCCGCTCGGATTTCGATCCTGGTGGTGGGGTAATTTCCGTTCCACGAATGTTTTGCTCGCTGCACTGCTGTGTGTCATCAAGGAAATATATTTATATTCATTCATTCATTCATTCAGAAGGTCGAAAAACTACAAAAAAAAAAAAACGCCTTTAGGCCACGTCTTGGCGGAGAAAGGGTTAAAAAGCCTAACCCACTTGAAAACATGTTGACTTACCTCAGGTCCGTAAGTGCCCAAAAGCTGATGCTGGATTTCGGAAGCAGATTCGTGACGCATAGTCAGGAACTTGATTACTGAATCTCGCATCGGCGGTAGGAGGAGGGAAGAGCACCTTCAGAGGTTGTCGGTAAACTGCTCCTGTGACGCCATTTCTCAACTGACTGACACGAGGTTGGGCTTATTTTGACCTTTACGAACCCATCTACAAGCAGGTATACCACTCATAACGAAAAAAATTCCCTGTGCCCTTCAGGGGACTTGTAACCTTACTTTCTGGATATCCCTCGTATGTAATTATTTTTTAGGCACGTGTAAGAAATATCTCGTAACATTTAAAATCTAAAAAAAAATTAAGACATTTTTATGTGCTTTGCCAGGAACCACCTCTGTGGAAATTGTCTGGGTAGGGTAAATACGAGCCGAACCACTCGTCATGGTTGAGCTTCGCCATTAAGTAAAAAGATAAAATGAAAGACAAAATTTATAAGTTGTCAAATAACACAATAGCTAATATTTGTACTCATTTTGTTGCAATAACTTCGCCGTGAAATTACAAAATGAAAAGAATAAATCAAGGATAAAAGATTACGATGGAGAAGGATAATTATAGTAGACGGATAAAGGTTAGAATCACATGGAAAAAGGGATCTGATTATTCGGCCAACATGGAGAGGTTCCTCTTCAGCCCCAGTGTTGCCACAGGCTCCAAATATATTAAATATTGAATATCCCACATTTGTAATGTAAAATTTCGTGAAAATCAGTAAGAGGTTAATAAAAGGATAAATGTAATTTATTAAACTTCTTGTGAAATTGCTGATTTTGAATCTTTAGGGGTGGTAATACTGAGTAACGGTCGATATTAAATACCTACATAAATTGATACCATGTGTGCCATAGCAAGGATATATAATGTAAAAACACTAGTGGTGTGCATAATTAATATTATGAGAAGAATGTAACGACCATTCCAACGAGTATAGAACGATTTTTATAGCTACAAGAACTCTCGAGTTTTGCCAGATTTCCGATAATCTCCCAAATTAGACACAAAATCTGCGATAACTCGAGAACCGATAAAGCTATCGACCCCGCGATGGTCTCATTCGATTCAGCGTCCAAAAATCAGTAAAAGTTGATACCAAATACACCTTGGAAATAATGAATTTTCTCCCCCTCAAAACACCCCAAAAATACCCTCGAAAAATTGAGCTAGCAATGTGATTCAAGAATTGGGCCGTTGTGAGGCCGAGATCGATTTTTGATGAAAATTTCAAGATTTTATAGTTTTTTTTTTTTTTTTTTTTTTGCTATTATAGTTTGGTGTAAAAGTGTTGACCCGGGACGTACAGATTTTTTTTATTGGATATTCGGATTCTACACGCCTTGAAACGTAAAATATAAAATTTCGAGGGGGTTTGAAATTTTTCCTCGGGCGATTACAATAGTTAATTATTGAATAATAAACCAAAAAACCTATTGTACGACAGCCCTCTCTATTTGAAGTCGGAGAGGAACAAGGATACTTCCGGTAGCAATAGTTACCAGTCACCACTCGTCACGTAGAGATGTTTTCAGCGAAAGTGGGTTTTCACGTGCCCTACCAAAAAGAAGACAGGAAAAATAGGAGAAATTATTTCGTGAACGAGAAGAGTCCTACATCTATCGACCGGCAATCCTTTCAAGTCGGCGCCTATCCCGTTTATCGGTCGCCAAGGTGATCGCGAGTCGACGTTTGTATTTTTCTAGTTTGTAGTCGTACAAAGGCAATCGATGATTCGCTGGTATTAGCCTCGTTTCATTAATCCGAAATCTTCCCGTTCTTACCGCACAGTTTTGAGCAGTAAGACGAGCAATGATTCCGTTTTGAGATTTATGAGGAAACAGAGAAAAATGTCAGATCCGAGGTCATCTAGCGCGTCGTTGGGAGCGACCGGATCGAGGCCCCGGCCTGCGTCCATGAGAGACCTTCGAGAAAATTCTATGCACACCACCGGTAGCTCAGATGACGATGACGATGACGACGACGAAGTAGAAAGTAAGCCGATGGAGAGCTATTATTTTTGGTTTATTAAATAATATTTAATAAACTTAATTTAAATAATAATTTTTTCCAATCGAGGAAAAAATTTTTCTAATCTCTCCTCAAAGTTTGATATTTTACGTTTCAAGGCATATGGAATCCGAATATTATATAATTTAAAAAATTCTGTCCGTCCGCCGTATACCTAATACAGGCTCGTATACATTCTTGAAATTTTCACCAAAAATCAATCTCGGTCTCACAACGGCCCAATTCTTTAACTAACAATTAATAATTAATTGTTAATTAATTACCTATTAAATCATTTAATAAAATTAATTATTTAATAAAATTTATTATTTAATGAAATTAATTGTTTAATAAAATTTATTATTTAATAAAATTAATTATTTAATAAAATTTATTATTTAATAAAATTTATTATTTAATAAAATTAATTATTTAATAAACTAATAATTAATTTAAAGGGTATTTTTGGGGGTTTTCGAATGGGAGAAATAAATAATTAATAATAAAATAATTTTCCAACGTTTTTCAGAAAAACGTGTATTTGGTATCTATTTCTATAGATTTTTGGACGCTGAATCGAATGAGATCGATAGCTTTATCGGTTCTCGAGTTATCGCAGCTTTTGTGTTGAATTTGGGAGATTTTCAGAAATTCGGCTCGACTCGAATGTTCTTGGAGCTAAAAAACCGTTCTATACACGTTAAATTGGTTGTCAAACACTCTTCAGCTGTACCGTAAGGCAAAGAATTTCCCCTCTAATTTGGAAATTCAGAAAAATATAAATTCAAAACAGAAAAAAAAACTTTGAACGGTTATATCTCAAATGGACGTTGTGGTATTCACAATTCAATAAAAGCTAATTTTGCTCATTCACTAGGAAAACATTTCCTGAATATTTCATCGAGTTTCTTTCATTTTGGATTATTATTCAATAATAAACCTTTTTATGTCTTTGCTATGGTACACAAACTCGAAAAACGTCATGTAAAAGCGTTATGAAAATCAATGGTTTATTATTCAATAATCAACCGTTGAAATCGCCCAAGAAAAACGATGTTATAACAATCTCAAAATTTGATGTTTTTACGTTTCAAGGCTCGAAGAATCCGAATATCAATTTTAAAAAATTCTGTCCGTACGCCGGACGCTGTTAAAGAATTTTCGTCTTAACTATGGAAGCTGAATTCTTGAAATTTTCACCAAATAAATCGAATGGGACCATAGCTTAAATGGTTCTCAAGTTATCGCAGGTTTACTGATGAATTTTTTTTAGGTATTCAGAAATTTGGTACGAGAGTATAACTCAATAGTTCTTCGGAGCTATAAAAATCGTCCTACACTCGTTCAGAAAAATAAAATTTTTAGCAGTCTATTGATAGCCTTCTTAAATCATTATTGAAGCGAAGGAATTAAAAATCACTGAACAATCATTTGCTGCGTTTTTCTCACGTTTTTTTATAACGATTTTTCATATGGATTTTTCATAACGCTTTTACATGACGTTTTTCGAGTTTGTGTACCATAGCAAAGACATGAAAATGTCGAAAAAGAAAACCAATTACGACAGCCCTCTTTATATTTGAAGTCGCCGCCAAAGTTTAATGTTTTACGTTTCATGGCATGTAAAATCCGAATATCCAATTTAAAAAAAAAAAAAAAATTGGATTTTTAAGGGTATTTTTGAGGGGTTTTGAAGGAGAAAATTCGTATTTTCCAACGTTTTTCAGAAAAAGAAATTTGGTATACATTTCTATAGATTTTTGGACGCTGAACCGAATGATCGCGAGGTCGATAGCTTTATCGGTTCTCGTTATCGCAAAATTTGGGAGATTTTATGTCGAATTTGGGAGATTTCTAGAAATTTGACTTGAGAGTTCTTGGAGCTATAAAAACCGTTCTATACACGTTGGAACGCTAACCATACATTCTCTTCAGCTGTACAGTTAGGCGAAAAATTTAGCTTTCAATTTGGGTTTAAGGAAAAAAATTATTAAAGAAAAAAGAAATAACGGAATTTTCTCTTCTAGTTATCGATTTGTTTTTTTTTTTTCTGTGCGAACGTTCACAAATGTTCGGAATAATTTCTATCACAAATTGTTGATAATCTTACATCATAATTGAAGCAAATTAATTATAAACCACTATTTATTTGCAGCGTTTTACTTGTATAAATTAGCCAATATAATGTATCAATCAAATTTCATACCTGAAAGCACTTTCGAGTAGAACCTATAGGTATCATATACTTATGTAAATGCTGACGAATTTCTCTCAGGTAGAAAGTTGAAAAAAATCGTCCTAACTTAGAAATACGACTTTCCTACGTTATAATTAGCAATTGCTTAATCATTGAAACGCCCGACCTCGGAATTATTTTTTCTCAGCTGGACTATATTTTTAAAATCTCGACAAAAGCACCAGAAGCTTTTCAGAATTGGCCCTATTTATCGAGTTCAACCGAGTTTATATTAATTATTGTAAATCTGTGACTGTTCTTTGTGCCTTATCTGTATTGCGAAGTTGAAATAGTCTCTCAGAAGGGAGAGATTTTTTCTAGTCAAAATAAGTCCAACTGGCTCGGTGCTGGCGCCATCGCCCAACCCTTACGACAAAGTTCAAAAGCTGAGGCAGGCGAACGCTCAACTGATGGCATCAAGACTACCTCCAAGGCCTCCGGGTAAGGTGCGATTCAACGATTCAGTGATCACATCCGACGAAATAAACGGTGAGGATCATAAATTTATTATTTAATTGATCATAACTTGTTTTAAAAAAAAATTTTTTTTTCTTAGTTTATAATAAACATATTTTTTTTGGAAACATTATTTTTGGAAAGAGCTATAAACGTTCGAAGAAAACTCTAAACACGTTTTTGGCATAATTTGAAATATATCTCGAAAACAAAAAAAAATTGCTGTTTTTTTTTATTTTGGATCGATTCTAAATTAAATCTTTTCAATTTGCTTTCACAGAAACTATTTTTTCAAAATTCGCGAACGTGACGAAAAAAAATGCGAAAGTTGAAACTTCAAAAGTATGAAAAATCGAAAAAACTCAAAAATTATTGATAGTGGTCAGAATTCGATTGTTTTCACTTTAAATTCGAATTCGACGTCTAATTTCCTGTAGGAATCATAAATTAATCAAATTCGAAATCTGCGACGAATTTTCAAAGTTTGAACACATAACGACGCTGGAATACTAAAACGAGATAAACCAATCGTTGTCGTCACACTGCCATGGTTTTTACATCAAATTATTGCAGCGTTAAATTTCGTATAATAATGAGTAATAAAATATTATTGAACAGTACTGTTAGTATTAGCAACAGATTTTCAGGGTTGAACATGAAAGTTGCGAAACACTAAAAATGGAAAAAACTAATAGTCGTCGTCAAATATCCGTCGTTTTGACGTCAAATTCGGATTCAGCGTTAAATTTCCTATAAGAATAGCTGTAGAAAACAATTAAAAACAAAAGTTTAATTTTTCACCCTCACGGAGCTCGAAATATCGGCCGGTGAAAAACTCGATTTACGGAAATTAATTTCTGAGGCGCTGTTTAAATTTTTTTCACCAAATTTTTTGCTATGTACGTGTGTAAGGCGTTCAAATGAAGACTCCTGCATAATAAAACAATCGATTCGCATAAATTTTCACCCCGAAAATCGCGGTTGAAGTGCAATTTTCGAGCTTTCAAAAACTGATTTTTTTGGACCACTCGCAGATTTTTCCGAGGAATGAAAAAAATCACAAAAATACATCTTGGTAAGATACAACTTTCCTGAAAATTTCAGATTTTTATGTGCAATGAGAGACGAGTAAAAATTCGTTGACTGATTGGTTAAAAAAAATCGCAGGGGTACCCCTAGGATTTTTCGTGAAAAATTTTTTGCAATAGATTTCGCTCAAATTCAGCATAATGATAGTTGATGACGTCTATATCAATAATATATAGTTCATTATTTGTTTCTTTCGCTCTAAACGGATGAAAAGAACGTTTGAAGTTGAAAAATGTGATGTTTTCGCGTATATCCCAGTATTATTGTTGAATAACGCAAAAACGGTTGAAAAATTGATAGGTACATTACATTGGGAAAATGTGGACAATTAAATTACCTATTTTTTAGTATATTCAATCATCTGAATTGACGACTTTTTGTCTGAGTTATCCACTGTGCAAGTTACAAATCTTGGAAAACTTGAATGTTGAAACGTCTACCACGGCTAAAACTTTGCCCGAGTTGAAAAACCCAATACTTTATGATACAAAGTACATGGAAACACCTCCACCTACATACCAAATTATAGCTACTACTAATACTAATATCTATAGATTCCCACACTTCATACGCAAACAATACTACTATATACTATACATAGTAGTGAAAACAACACTACCCCCGCCGATTTGTAAGGCACGGCAGAAGGGGTGCAGCCTGCGAAAGGGGGGGAGGCTCCCCCCCTCCCCGCCCCCTCCGACAGGGAGTTGGGCGGCGTAGCCGCCAGGGGCGCTCAGCCCCCAATTTAAAAAGAAGTGTTCAATTTTTTAATGTATTTAGTGTAATATGCCGTGTGGCTAATCCTTTGTAGTCAAAGGTCTGCATTACCTCCAACTTGCATTAGCTCCAAATAATTGTTTTGACTAAATTAATTACTCTTAAAGTCTATAAAAATTGGAAACAGAGTAAAGAGTTGAACGGTTACATCTCAAATGCGCAGTGTTGTCCAAAATTTGATAAAAACTAATTTTGCACAATCGCTGCAGAGTATTTCAAAAAATTTCATTGATTTTCACAGAGATACGATTTTCGTCACTTTTTGACCAAATACTGACACACATACACTTGGCCAGAAAATGTTAATAATGGCCAGAAAATGGACAACGATCAAGACCAAAAAATAATTTTCCACACAGCCAAAGTGACGACTTGACATTTTTTTTACTATGTTTGCAGAAGGCACACAAATAATTACATCCGTGGAAACACTGAAATCAGCCCCATGCAAAATACTCCTCGTAACAGTTCCAACCGGTTTCAGTGAGGACGTCGACGACGCGAATTCGGATGATGAAGTAATCGATGAGACTGATTTCAGAGATCACGTCGATACGATCGAAAAAGCCCAAAACGTCCGTGACTCTTCCCCCAAGTTTAAAAAGACGATAGCCTACCAGGAATATTCGGTCGACATGAAATCCATCGACGAGGACTATGAGAATCGAGTGGAAGATTTGACGACAACATTGGTATCCCTGTGCAGGATGACAAGCGAATGCGACGACACCGATCTTGCCAATAACATATCGAAATTTGATAAAAACGCAGTGCAACCGATCCACGAAGTCGACAGTCAAGGCGGAAGTCAAGATGACGAAAACTATTGCGACGACTCTGTAGAAAGCGCTGACTCTCAGATTGGCAACCCTGGCCAATGTTGCTCTCATGATGAAGCCGTTCCTTCAGAAAAGATTACATCTTCGAATGGTTCTCTCCAAGAGCAACATTTATCTAACGTTTTAGAAATCAAACGCGTCCTCACACCGCAGAATACGACTAACGGTTCCTCTAGACCTGCCAGTTCTAGAGCTCAGAAAAAAACCGAACAAGATAAGAAGGCGGACGAGGCAAGACCTTCGACGTCACCAGTTAAGAGAGTCTGTTTCAAGAACCAATGGGTAACAACCAATAAACTACCGCAGTACAACGGGCTCAGATCGGAATACGGATTAAGCTCCCAACAATTACAGGAGAGGAAAAAGTAAGTCATGGAAATGAATGAAATATTTGTTCATTTTAGGAAAATATACGAGTAGCATTCGTAAATTACAAAGCATGTACAAAAACATAATATGGCACCTCGCGTTGTAGCTTTGTCACATTTATCGTTCTTCGTTGTTGGGGTTAAGGGGGAGAAAACCACGGCGACCTGCTCTCTTGTTTTTTATTGTCGGCCTGCCAAGCACTTTCGCCCATTCGGGCATCACAGGGCTTCGTAGCACCATTAAAGGGGGGCTGTGGATACCTTGTAATGGTGCTACAAAGCCCCGATGATGCCCGAATGGGCGAAAGTGCTTGGCAGGCGGACAATAAAAAACCGGAGAGCAGGTGGCCACGGTTTTCTCCCCCTCAACCCCAACAACGAAGAATAATATGGCATGGTTAAATACCGTCTGCCAGTGGCACTGGTCTGGTAGAGAAGTACTAGTTACATTTTTACTCTGTGGGTTCAGATAGTATATTTTCCCAAACTCACTCGCGGGTAACTATGGTCCACGCACCTTATTTGCGAGTGCTCCGATGTTTTGCCAGTCAAAGTTCTAATTCAGAAGTTGGCTATTTCTTCTGCAGGCCGGTGTTGGATGGGGTCTGCTGGGCTGAAGCTGGTGAAGCTCAGTCAGAGGATCAGAGACAAGGTTCGTAGGTGATCTAGTCACTTTGAACTCCTGATTCCAAACTTTGGTCTTCGAGCGTCCCTCAATATTTGTCACCTCAGATCCGAGGAGGTGGGACGAATTTCATTAAACCGGGGAAACTTCTACCCAATGAGAAATCCCGTTTCCTCCATTTTTGTCAGGTTTCCCACCAATTGGGTTGCACTCGTGACTTCGCCAGCATCAGCAGTACTGCTGACAGGAGGCAACCTTGGTGGTTCTGATCTCATTCCAATACTGACACCTGGGTACCAGAATACGATCAGTTGAAGGGGTTGATATTCCCATGTGGCGACGGATATCGGGTAGCCGACTTCTCGGCGCCTGTCTGCGATATCCGAAGCCAACAGTACCTTAACTATCCTTTACAAATTATCCTGATTCTTATCAAGAGCCTTCCCATTATCCACCACCTATGACCCTATGTCCCGGACTGGAAACCTGTAGCCGTGAGGTATCTATTGACCTCCGGTGGGATGGCATCTTCGATTTAGTGGCCTTTCCAACTCGTATAGGGGGAATACAAGAGAGGCGCTTGGCAACACTGCCAACTGGCTCAATATGAAGAAGAAGAATAAGAAGAAGAAGAAATCATGCTTTATTATCAATCAAATAACTATTTTTATAGCACAACAAAATCGAGGAGACATGTATATAATCATGGTCCAATGACCGTCTGATAGAGTTCGCTTCATCAATTTTTTTCATTAATTTTTTTATTACTCTACTGCTCGTTAGGTGCTTGACAACTTTTATTACTTCATTCGTCCCACAGTCCGAGCTGCCATGATACGTTGCAAAATTTGACCAGCCGTCCATCACAGTTTCTCAACAAATTCAAATACTCAGCTCTTGATATTTCCCTCACGCCAATGATCTTCAGCCGTATTGTGACATATTCGGTTCACTCACGAAATGATACACGTTCTCAATTTCACCACTACTGCACACCGGGCATGTCTGGAATATGTTAATCAGTGGCATGTGTTCTGGTAATATATTATAATTAATTCTAAAATACTGCCCCCGCCGAATCTGAAAGAATCCGCTTCAATTGCTAAGCGCAGAATATTTTGCTGAAAAGTGTTGCAAAAAGCTTGTTTCCATTCCTGCCAAGAATCATCTTGATGGTCCATTAAATGCGAAGAGAACCACTTTGTTGCTAGACTGTTAGCTGGAAATGCAGAAATCAGGTGATCGATTTTATATACATTTTCCCACCCATTCTGATTGCACAATCTCTCGTACAAAGACATCCACAACTCGGGATCTTCATGTTCACAATCAAAGACTCTGATAGGTATCGTGCTCTTCGGCATTAGAAGTGAAGCTAAACTTTCGACCAATTTTGCCGTTCTTTTCAAAATGTCCTCATTCATCTTCATTTGAGAATCGAGAAATGTCTGCTCAGTTGAGAACAGGCCAATTCCCACTGTCTGCGCCATTGTGAAATATGAATAAATAGATAAGCACTGTTCTGGTCGAGACCAAACATTACAATAAATTATATTTATGGCCGGTTTCTCGAACCACGATTAACTCTGACAGCGAAGTCAACTGACAACGACTCGGAAAAAGCGTTTCTTGAACCAATGTTAGCGTTTGACGACGGGTCAGTTTGCCATAACTGTAATCGGCCGAGGACCCACGATTAGCACTTTGACGAGGCCTCTCATTGGTCGAGAATTCCCACCCGCCTTGAGGCGAAACGCCGGGAAGACGAGACACCTTCGAAACTGAGTCTGGGGAGAATATTTGGCAGTTCAGGCAAGATGGCGGCTGATTCCCCGTCGATAGCTAACCCGCCAGTGATCGTGGTTCGAGAAACGCTTTTTTTTTTCTTGGTTGAGTCGTCGCATCTCTCATTGTACTGGGTTGGTGAGGGGGAGAAGAACCAGGCGACATATTCTCCGATTTTTTATTTACTGGCCGAGCACTTTCGCTGTCAAAAGTATACCACAGGCTGTGGTAACCTATGGTTCCACATCGCCCTGAGGATGCCTGAAGGGGCGAAAGTGCTCGGCCAGTAAATAAAAAATCGGAGAATATGTCGCCTGGTTCTTCTCCCCCTCACCAACCCAGTACGAAACGCTTTTTGTTGATCCGGTGTCAAATCGATTTGACAACGGGTTGGCTAACACCGTGATCTGCAGTGGTTCGAGAAACCGGCCCTTAGTAGAAAGCGGGTTGCCTAATAAAATGGTAACGTAGGAGTTTAGCTACATTACATCAATATACTAAAATATAAGTAATATAGCCTATTACTTTATATAAGTTGACTAGCCAACAATACCCATACGATGCCAAAAAAAAAAAAATTAAATTGAATAACATAAATAAAAAAAATTGGAAAAAAACAAAAACAAATCTTTCCTTCCATTATACTTAAATGCTTGGTATATAAGCAGCAAAGCAAACGATCGATGAGCCTCGAATGATGAAGAACTCTCCATTTGGGGAACGCTTTTCAGAAAACGGCTCGAAACGGCAGCTATGAAGAGGCAAGAGAAACAGGAAAAATACAAAGAGGAGAAGCGGAAGCAAAAGGAGAACGAAATCATGTTTGCCAATTGGCTGGTCAAGAAAAAGAAAGAAGCCGCGATGAAAGCTGCGCGAAGAAAACAACTCCAGTCGGCATTTTATTTCAAAACATTGCCAGCTCCCATCAGCCACCTGTAAGAATATAAAGCTCAAGAGAATCAATTTTATTACACGTTGAAACAGACAGTAATACGAGAATTATTATGAGCGAAGTTGAAAATTTTGGTTTATTATTCAATAATATTGGCTTATTATTCAATAACAAACCGTTGTAATCGCTCAAGAAAATTTTTTCAAATGTTTTACGTTTCAAGGCATGTAGAATCCGAATATTCAATAAAGTTAAGTATTTTTGGAAGGTTTTGAGGGGGAGAAAATTCATAATTTCCAAGGTTTTCCAAAAAAAGGTGAACTTGGTATCAATTTCTATAAATTTTTGGACGCTGAATCGAATGAGACCATCGCGTGGACGATAGCTTTATTGGTTCTCGAGTTATCGCAGCTTTTGTCTCGAATTTGGGAGATTTTCAGAAATTTGGCATGGATTTTTAAAATTGGGTACATTCGAAAGTTCTTGAGGTTATAAAAATCGTTCCATACTCGTTGGAATGATCGTCGAACACTCTTCAACTATAACGTGAGGCGGAAAATGCGTATTTTAATGATCAAAAATCAATATCTACGTCATATTATATTGCAATAGACGTTTTTGATATCAAAATCGGATTCTACCTCTAATTATCTTATAAGATTGAGTAATGGAATAAAATTGAACAGTTCAATTTTTTTCAAAGTTTTTTTTTTTCAACTTTTTTTTTCTTTTTCAAAGTTCAAAAACATGAAATCGGTGTAGTACAAAACTCGAAGTTGTCGTCAAATTTCTATTGTTTTGACGTCGAATTCGGCTTTAGCGTTCACTCTTTGAAGAATAGCTATCGAAAACAATTAAAAACGAAAATTTAATTTTTCACCCTAGCCGATGCCAGCGGAGCTCGAAATTTCAGCCGGTTCACGGAAAATAATTTCTGTGGCGCTATTTAAATTTTTTAGACCAAATTCTTTGCTATGTACGTGTGTAAGGCGTTCAAATGAAGACTCCTGCAAAATAAAACAATTGATTCAAATTAATTTTGACCCCGAAAATCACGATTGAAGTCCAATTTTCGAGCTCTCATAAACCGATTTTTTTTTTTACCATTTTCCGATTTTTCCGAGAATTGAGAAAAACCGCAAAAATTAATCTTGGTAAGATACAACTTTTCTAAGAATTGCAGATTTTTATCTTTGTTAAGAGAGGAGTTAAAAATCGTCAACTGATCGGTTCAAAAAAATCGCAAGGTGCTCTTGAATTTTTTGTGGAAGATTTTTTATTTTGATTCAAATTCAGCAAATGATAGTTGATAGTTGGGTATATCAATAATATATGCTTTATTCTTCGTTCCTTTCGAACTAAATTGATGAAAAGAAGGTTTAAAATTGAAAAATGTGATGTTTTCGTATATATTTCAGCAATATTGTCGAATACCTCACAGACGGTTGAAAAATGGATAGGTAAATTGCATGGGGAAAAAGTGGACAGTTAAATTACCTATATTTTGATAAATTCAAACATCTGCATTGACGAATTTTTGTTAAAGTTATCCGCCGAGCACTGAAAGTCACATGACAGACTCGATTTTCGACAAAATCTACACTCGACAACTAACACATGAATAACTCTCGCCCTCGAAACGACGTTAGCCTTGAGAAGAATTAAAAAACTTTTTGTCCATGCTTGCAGGGAAAAGATGGGCCTCCTGAGAAAGAAAGTGCTCGCAAGACGAGAGCACACTTGCTACTCTTTGGAAGAATTTTTCAAAAAAGCCAAACCTCACGAGCAGAAGACTTACAGAATCTACCTAGGCCTTTGCGTCGAATAATAATAATTACTCAGCGTAATTTATTATTTGGAATATTCTGTCGGTAAAGATGTGCTAAAGGATTTCGTTGGCGGTCCCGTTTTTCGTTCCTTTGCACGCGAGAAAGGGAGATCTGCTGCTAATTATTCATTATAAAAAAGCTCTAGTCCGACATGGTTGAGTTATTATCACCTTTTTCTCTACAAACCTGATATGAAGCGATGAGACATTTTTTATTACATAAAGCGCTTGAATAGGCATCTCTAAATATATATATTTGTTTTTTGCTTAATCACTCGAGCTGAGATAGTGGAATCCCTTTTCAAAAGGATAGAAGACCAAGAGATTGTCATGAATTCCACTGATTTTAAATTAGTTCTACTGTTATATCGATTTAATAATAATTAATAAAATAATTTAATAATTAATAATTAATTATATCGATTTATTTAATTAATAATTAATGGAGGAAAATAATATAATAATAACAAAATATAAATACAATAATAATATAATGTGGGGTCTTAGTGATAAATACAATAGTAGTAATAAAATAATTTATTAAATCGATATAACAATACAACTCATTTAAAACCAGTGGAATTTGTGACAAACTCTAGTCGTTTATCCGTATCGCCAAATAATTTACAGAAGATAGTATTTCAGCAGACCAGCGTTTGGGATTTTTCAACAAAAAAAAAACTCCAGACGTCAAAATTTATAGTTTATTATCTGACATCAAAAGTGTACATAAATGCCACAGGATTTGGCAATAAAAATCATTTTCGCATCGTATTTTTGGATCTTGAAACTGCTAGGAATAATTGAAATAATTCAAGATTACATAATCTAAAATACAGCCTTGACTAGCCTAATGAAAGAAAATAATTTTCATTAGAGTGCGAGACGGGATTGGCATTCAATCGTATTACCGTGTCCTATTCTTGTCCAAGTCGCGCTAATGATGATATAGATATAATAAGCTATCAATCGAAGTATTGGAATGGAAACTTCACAATCTTGACCTCACAACCATCCGTCATCAAATATAGTTAGTTTTACAAAACTTACATCCTACAACTATAATGTACATACGCCGAAATTTGCATGCGAAACAGCCCGTCCGACATTTTGTCGCGATTAGGATTAATATTAAATTCTTCCTAGCGTATGAACGGATTTTCGAGCTATCCACAGCTACCATAAATCAACCGTCAATGAAATCGTCCTCTATCGCTCAGCCGCTTCGACAATCGATAATAATACATAGCGTGAAATCACTCAAGGAAAATTAAGTAATACAATAATAGTACCTACGGAAAAAAAAATTATTTGTGCTAACGTATTGCTCGAGTCATATAACAGTGATGAACGGTTTGAGCAAACAGTTAGAAAAACAACGGTTTCAAACAAAAAAAAAAAAGATTCCGGAAGGAATTAAAAACAAAGAACGCACAACTCTCATACAACAGCAGTTTTCAAATCGATAACACGCTGGTCGAATTTTCACTCTTGGAAATAGTAATAAATAAGTAAAGAACATTGTAACCTCATCTGTTTGAACGGTGGCGCCGAGGGTGAACCAAAATTGGACGGAATTGGAAATAATATAAACCAACAATTTCTAGGGCTAATAAATAAACGTCCGTAATGAATAGATAATGAAAGATTAAATAAAAATTAAGTATAATTAATACAAACACAGCCCCAAAACAATACGCATAACAGAAAAAAATACAGGTACAAAATCAATGGCAAGAGGAATTACATCAGATTACCGCCTATTTGAAACCTCGCTCTTAAAACGCACGTAAGACCTGCGATTCTCAAGAAATACAAGGGAGAAAAAAAGAGCTGTCGTCCGTGGAGCATTGGAGACTTTCGTGACATAATGTGGACATAGAGAGCATCAGTGACAGAGCATGGTTCAGGCAATTTCCTCATAAAAGCAGGACAACGAGGATTAGGATAACACGAAAAAGCATTCGCTGTCACGCCATTCCATTTTGGAAAGAAACACCACTCCTAAGATGAGACCTGATACAACACTAGCAAAAAGTTTACGCACCCAGTGTTGAAGATACGGATTCATACTCGCGCTTGAAATTAAAGATAATCATCGCTTTAGTCTTAAAGAGTGAATTTTTCTTCACATAGAAAGTGGCTCAAGCAGAAATATGGCTCATCGATCCAGAAGTATGGTGTCGACTTGGTTGGGAATGGTCGATCAAACAAAATTTATTTTACTTTTTCTTGTCATAGCATTTTTTTTATGGGTTGTGAAGCCATGGCTGTGGACCCTATGACTGAAGATGCCCAAACGGGCGAAAGAGCTCGGCCAGCCAATGAAGAATCGGGAACGAGTCGCCTGATTTCTCTCCCCCTAACAACCCATGGACATCAAAATTTATTTTAGAGCAGCCGTAGACTCGTAGTTTAGAGGAAAGCTAAGAAGCTACTTGTAGCTTTTTCTTGGGATTGTCAAGAAAGTGATAAAAAGGCTGCTATTGCATATCGGAATAGTTTAGAAATATGAGAGCATGGTCTGCAGCAGCAAGTTGATTAATTTCGAGTGACTTCAGGAGCCAAGTTGGCAGAAATAAAACTGCTCGGTGATACAGGGTCCGCCAACGGATTAGTATGTTTTTCAATTGGGCAGTACTCGGGGTCTGGGCCCCTCAGAGTGGTGGGGTTGGTCTCATTGTGTTCACAACGAAGGGGAGTTTTTTTCAGGTCAGTACTCAAGATGGTTTGGACCATGCAGCAACGTGTTTTCGCCGTAAGTCGTTTCTTGGTTAACGGATCGATCGTCCAGACTCAGCGTGACTTCCGTCGGCATTTTAACATTCCCCACCGCGGAACTATCCCCAATCGGAATTTAATAATGTTGTGGGTGAACAATTTTAACGAAACGGGAAGTGTTATGAAAAGAAGAATGCGAGGAAATCGAACTGTACGAACTCCGGAGAATGTTGACAGAGTCGGTGACGGTGTGACAGTCACAGTGAACTCCGATCGTTATCTCACCATGTTGAATGAGTTTTTTATCCCTCAAATCCGACGAAAACGTATCCCATTGAGAAATGTTTAGTTTCAGCAGGATGGAGCGACTTGCCATACGTCAAATGCCACAATGACCTTCCTCCGCCAAAAATTTCCTGGCTCATCTCTCGACGCGGTGATGTCTCCCCAGATGTGTCTCCTTGCGACTTTTTTTTGTGGGGATACCTAAAAGAGAGAGTCTACAGAGAAAAGCCGAGGACCCTGCACAGGTTGAAGGAGGCCATCAGTGAAGAAATCCGACGGATCCCTCGGGCCATGTTGGGCAGTGTGGCTACGAACTTCATCTCGAGACTCAATTCATGCATTACTGCTGATGGCCGCCATATGCTCGACGTGAACTTCAGAACGTGACTTTATCATAAAAATCCCCCTTCTTGGGAACATTTTAAGACCAGAAATAAAAATATATCTGCACAAATGATCGAGTTATGTTTTTTTGAAATCAATACTAATCCGTTGGCGGACCCTGTATATAGGAAATATCTGGAATAATATTCGATAATAAGGGACAGCCAAAAATTCCGGATGCCCATAACTTTTGACCAATAGGATAAACCTTTTCCATGAAGCTGCGTCAGCAAACGGGGTGAACTTTCTTCAATAATAAATGGAAAGATTGCCCTTCGCATTAGCATAAAATGCAATTTTGAGTCATAATACTGAATTTTTGGCAATATATTTATAAGGATGGGGTATCACTAATTAATTGTAAGTCAAATTATGGTCACCAGAGAGCAGTTATGCTCATCAATGCAGTGGTACTGGTGCAAATCAAGATGCGTTCATGGCCATTGAAGGTTTCACAGGCATTGTTGTCCTGCTAAAGTCACAAGTAGGTAATTTTTTTTTTTTGCCCGAGGGTTCTATTGGGATTAAGATCTTCCTTCGCCACTGCGACCTCCGAGTGGGTCTATTGTGACTCTCACAAGGTCATAGTTAAAGAGTACCAATGGCGCAATCTGCGTTTGAGCCGTTTTGCAAAAAAAAGAAGGGTTTCAGTCTGGTGATTTTTCTCTTATTTGACAATACGCACTGAACGTGTTGAAGCATTTCAACAACAGCTCTTTCTCCGTTGTGACGCAAACAGTTAATGCGAACAGTTGACAGTAAAAACGAAATTACCAATCGGTTACTGTTGTTAATTAAACCGTTAAAATGAACAGTTTTTGCTCGTCGACGAACGTAGATCAACGTTTTCCCCAATGTGGCAGAAACGCCTCTATATAAGGAAATTACCATAACTGCTAGCCCTGTCACTCTCCACAGCTGATCAGTCACTTATAAAAAGAAACGGAACCGAGGCAAGATCAAGATGCCCTGTTTATAATTCTGAATATGACGATAGGCGCCTTCGAAATACTGTTCGCAGGAAAAAAGCCGATGGAATTTTGAAAAAGGGCAAGAGTATTTTGAAAAACCGAATCACACATTGTCCATATTCAAACAAACGTCAACGCGAGCAAATCGTTTAAGTTTAATGGTAACATTAGTAAAGCACGAGGCTAAAACACTACATATTTATACATAATATTGTGTACGCCTTATCACTGAGAAAACGTCATTAAACCTCATCTTTGAACCCGAAACAAGATATACTCCAACGCTTCGAAATATATTATTAGAATTATAGTGGACACAGTATGTTAACTAGTGGACAATAGGACTAACTATTGGACTCTCTTCTCCTCCTTAGAATTGGACTTACACGGGATGGAATAACGGCTTGTTTTATTGTTTCCAAATGGATGGAAAGAAAATAATTATTTTTTATTTATCACATCGAAATTCTTTTTTTTTTAAATATTATTTATTTATATTTTTTTTGTCTGGAGTACAATTTTATTTATAGACGTTCTTACGATGGAAGCGGGTTCAGGATCAAGCAGAGACTATACGAAGCTATTGTAAACTTGAGATTGGCGAACGGTGAATCACCGAAACCGATTATTGAGCCAGAAGAAAATTAAATAACGTTAAAATGATTTACCAGAGCGGGAGAGCGGCTGAAAGTCGCAATACGATTTTCAACGTACCCACTTCACTTTTTTCTCCGCCGTTTTCTACCATCATAGTACAATATTGCTTCGTATGGCTCAGTTCTACAGAAGTGTGCCGTGCGCACCTCTTGGAAAGTCGAACACATGAATTAAAATGCTTTGACCGCTAAAATAAAACGAAATTTCGCAGATTCCAATGCTGGAACGCAAGGGACAAATACGAAAGTGACCGACGATTCGAGTCGGAGAAAATTTGCGCGACGTTTCGGGTGAATATTCCCTTGCAAAGTATTTACCATTTAAAGCTGGTTATTGCACGACATTACAATACGTAAGAACTACTGTCAACTACGAAAGAGAATTTATAATGTAGAAGAAGAAATTGAGAGGAAACAAAGGTAAATTTATAAGAGAACTTATTCGGTTTCGATAAAAAACGAAATTATTTTCTAACTACTGACGTATTGCTAAAACGGTGATGGATACAATAAACTGATGTTAGTCATGTTAACTTTCTACTTTCCTAAGCAGGATAGTGAAGGGAGCTCTGCATTAAGCATGATTTTTCCATCAGCTACACACGAACAAATTTTTATACAGGAACCGAAAGGATTCCTTCGTACTTTGTCTAATATTTTGCAGGAATGATATAGCGACGAAGCTCACATATGTACATCGACTACCGGCAACTACTAGTTTTAAATTTTAATACGAATAAAGAATCGCAAGATAAGACGGCGATTGAATTTATCAACTTCAAAGAGCGCAAAGTAAATTAAACATTTCAACTAAGTTCAGCGATCCGATTGGATTTCGTGCACGATCGCACCAACGTCTTAGACAGTGAACAAATTGCAATAAATGGCAACAATGGCGATTCAACCTCGTAGAGATGATAGATTGTTTTATTTTCTTTCACTTATTTATTCTCAGTGTACCTAAGAAGGTAAAATTAACCCGATGAAATTTTTTTTCATCTATCTATCGAATTTTTAGTAAATAACGTCGAGAAATTAAAAATGCCACAAAAAAAGGATATCCTGTTTTTCTCCAACTTCGCGATACTCTACGCCTACCTTTTCGAATAGTTTTTCGCCAACCTCCAAAAAAAGGGGGAAAAACGAGCAAAATATATTAACTAAGCTGGAAGATTTATTCAGTCGAGTCAAGGCAATATAAATTTCCTAAGGCCGGGCCAAAAAAGTAGCATTCGGAAAAATCACACTTGGGGCAATTAAATTGTGATAAACATAGATTTATATTGTAATTAATATTTAGCAGTTTTAGCATTCTTAACTATTCCCAAAATTAACCTGAATTGCCCTTTTCATCAAGTACTGCAGCCTTCGCCATGGAACTTTTGTTTTTCATCGAATCTTGAACATCTAAGTTCGCATAGCCTAGAATTTTAACGACTAGCTGAAAAAATGGAGCTTCGGCAAATTTGTTCTGTTGTGTTAAGCGAGTATGATTCCACAGATTGGAGCGAGTGCGCAACCGTCGCACCATTACGTTATCGACAATATAAAATTAATTTCATAGAGAAAAATTATGAATGCGTTCTCTTATAGCAGAATATTAATGTTAGGTCACTGTGACAGTATAAGAAGGCGAAAAGGAAAAAGGAGGGAGAACGGGGTACGAGCACAGCCTTGGAAGGGTTACGTTCACAGGACAGGGCAAAACGTGAGCCAACCACAAATGAGCAATTGAAAGTTAATCGGATGATATTAACGAAGCAATATGGAAACGATGTGAATTCAACAATAACGTTTAAAAAGAGATATTGATCTAACGATGTAAGCTCTGCTTTGAACAAGATTTACAGGTTAGAGGACATGAATGGTAGACTTGGACCAGTTATGGCATCTGAGCCATGAGAGGTACATGATAAAATAAGGAAAAACGCTGCAAATGATAGCATTGTGGTTTATTATTCCTCAGCGTCAATATTATGTAAGAAGATCATACATTCGCGATAACATTCGTGAACGTGTCCACCAAAAAAAGATAGGTAAGGGGAACTCCGTAGCAGCTATGGTAATATCATTTTTATTTTTATTCATTTTCAAATTAAGAGCTAAATTATCCGCCTAAAGGTACAACTATCAGTGTTAGATGTTTGATCGCAGCATTCAGGCAGAATTTGCGAGATTTACAGAAACTCGGCATGAGTTTCGGAGCTATAGAAATTCTCGAGCTATACACAGAGCCAAACTTCTGAAAATCGCGTAAATACTACACGAAAGCTGTGGTAACTCGAGAACGATTAAAGCTATCGACATCCCGATGGTCCCTTTCGATTCAGCGTCCAAATATCTGTAGAAATTGATACCAAATACACCTTTGTCTGAAAAACGTTGGAAAATACGAATTTTCTTCCCCTCAAAACCCTTAAAATACCCTTTAAACTGAGGTAGCGATTTGGTTAAAGAATTGAGCCATTGTCAGGCCAAGATTGATTTTTGGTAAAAATTTCAAGAATTCAGCTCTTATAATTTCATCAGAAAACTGTTGACGGAAGATGGACAGAATTTTTTTATTGGATAATCCGGTTCTACATGCCTCGTGACGTAAAACGTCAAATTTTGAAGAAAGGTAAGCATTTTATTTTTTCTTGGGCAATTACAATGTCTATGAAGTTCGATACCAAATACATTTGTATGAAAAACGTTGGAAAATACTAATAATAAACCAAAATCAATATTATTATTGCTTGAATTATAGCAATATTATTATTGCTAGATTTATTCATATTTGAATAATAAACCACAAGCAAGCACTTGTTTAAAACAGGGCCAGTTCTAAAAATTTCTAGAATCAGCGAGGGCAAAACTCCAAGAGGAGACCAGAATAACGGTTTTTGATTTCCCTCACCTGCTGACAATCATAGATCAACTTAATTAATGCATAAAAAATAAGTGCGGTTTGTGGAAGGCTCACGGAACAAGCCCTAGTCTACGGAAAGCCGGTCAGTGAAGCGGTTTGAATTCCAATAGGAAAGTAGGGATATAAGGATAAAAGAATCACCATTACTTGGTACAGTTCAAGCGTCCTGTACTTCTCCCTACAGAACTTATTCCTTCGCCTCGTGATCGCGACCGGTGCAAGTTCAATCCCTCACCTGGAACAAAATTGAATATCATTTGTAACCTGCATCGCATAACACAACCGTACGATTCAATAAATACTAGTAACATAATCGTTCCTTCATTTATATGATCGAGGCAAAGCAAACTACCAAACTTTCAAAAAATGAACATCACCACTTTTGAAAAATTTTCAGGTCGGCCGAAAAACGTGTTACACAGCAGCATCACCTCTTGAAATCAAAACAACTTCAAAAATATATTCTTTCCATATCAGTTTTCCCCTAATTATTAACAGCGTGTCATCATAACATAATTACGAACTAAAGTAATTTGGAGACGTTGAGTTTTGATAAAAACAAACAAACTTGAAATCTAGGGGAGTAGAATAGTATTTACTGAACTTATAAAAAGAACTGTTTGGTAGGTACATTTATTTTCATGAAAAAAGTAAAAAAATAAAACCCAAATAAAAAAACTAGACTACAAAATGTGCAACATATATCACGGAAAATGAAAATCGCCTGATTGAGGGGGCAACAGGCAACAGCATCTGTAAAGCAAGATGGTCCCGCTCAAAACCTAACCCCAGTTCACCATATGCTTAAATCGAAAATGAGGTAATAACATACCTCGACTGGAGCTCCTCCTCATAGAAGGCTCATGGCCTCTCATAGCGCGCCCTCTTCGATCCTGGATTAATTTGTCAGCTCGCACAAAAATCCCATGTTTAGGTCGCGCTTCAAAATACCTTACACCTTGCACTGTTCCATCGTTCTTGCCTGCAATCACGAAGACTTTAGCTTTTATAGTTTCATCAGATGAGTGTTGACAGCGGATGGACAGAATTTTTTTAAATGGATATTCGGATTCTACATGCCTAGTAATGTGTGACAATGTTTGTTTCTTAGCGATTGCAATGGTTTATGATTGAATAATAAATCAAAAAGAAACGGGATTTCTCCAACTTACCGATTGGAGCGTCAAGGTCGACTCCGACCCAAGTGCCTGAAGCGAAATCTGTAGGGCCGATATAAGCTATAACGCCCGTCGAATTGTACGGTCGAATCTGAACGCTCTCGCCAAGACAGACCCATTCTGGGATTGGTGTTTCTTTTACGACGTGCTCAACTTCATCTGGGAATTGAAAAAAGTATTGATAGCGACTGGAGACGAGCACCTTTCTGCAATAAAAATGGGGCAATTGCCCAATATGTTTTGTTTTAAATACTCAAACGCTACCTTCGGTGTGATCGGATGAAAAGGAGTCGCCATTTGTGGACGAATCGGTCGCTCTCTGTTCGATTCTCATCGCAGCCTTACTTTCAACCATTTGAGGTTTCGCTTGAGGAAAAGATGCTCGGTTTTGAAGATTACTGCTCCGGATGGAGGATTTTTTTCTGCGGACCACCTGAGAAAGTAACAAAGCAGGAAAATGAAGCAGGGGTTGGATATTTGAAATGCAAACGACAGCTGAACCTTTGAAGAATCTACTGAAGTCAAGCTGGGTTCAGATAATGATGGAAAACATAAAGAGAGCGGATTGAAATTTTATTTATAACTTGTAACCTGTCTAAACAGTACTTATGGGTGAATGAGGATGAATTGGGCGTTCTTTTTCATGCACTGTGTAAAAGTGTACTGTTACCTTGCCGAGAGGGAGTCCTGTGTTGACTACATGTTTATCGCTCTCGCCTGATTGATTGTTAGATACGTCGTCCGAACTTGACATTGGGCTGGAAGTCAGGAGCGGGTGATTGACGACAGCGTGACTAGGAACTGGACATTTTTTCCCTCCTGAAGAAGGTTTATCGATTGTTGATTCTGCAGCAGATGGCTGTCTGATGGGTTCTTTGACGTTGACTGTGTTCATAAGGGGTTCTTTGGTCTTGATTGTTTCGGCGTCCGCTGGTCGATCGACTTCGTTTATCGATTCTTTGCGTTCCATGTCAGGCGTTTCATCGACACTGATGCTTCTCAATGACAAACAGTCGTCATTGGTCAGGTTGCTCGACGATACAGCTTGAGAGCCGTAGCCGCTGAAAATGAAAAATTATGGTAAATGCCACACGCAACATTAAAATTAAATGACAACCTAGATGAAATCGAGGAATGTTATGAGGGTTAGAATTTAACAGCCAACCTTGAACTGGTACTGGGAGTTCCTCCTTTATTCGATTGGAACTCGGCCAATGAATCCATTGTTCGGGAACTGGACAACACATTCTTGGTACGTTTAATTCGGTCGGAATCAATCTGAAATCGAGGCACAGTAAATAAAACGGCCATTATTAACAACATGTTTCATAATTTTTATAAGTGATTTTGTTTTAAATTTCTATTTTTTTCCTATCGGTTCCTCTGAAATACAAAAGCCACATCAAAATCGAGGAAACGGTAATAATACATGCATGAATTCTGAAGGATAACATTGGTGACAATCGAAGGCTCGCCCGTCTGTTATACTGAAGGTGGTACTCTCTACAGGCGCTTTACTCTCAAAAACCAAAATAAAAATTTCAAACGCCCTTAAAATTAGATGTTTTACGATTCAAGGCATGTAAAATCTGGAAAAAAAAAACTGTTCCCCGACAACATTTTTCTGACTATAAAAACTATAAAAGCTAAATTCTTGAAATTGTCACTAAAAATCAATTTCAGTCTCACAACGGCTCAATTCTTTTGCGAAATCGCTACCTAAATTTTAATGGTATTTTTGGGGGTTCTGAGAGGGAGAAAACTCGTATTTTGGGACATAGATATTTTATAACTGTCAAAATAAAGCCGGTTCCATGCAAACACGCCATTTGTTTTGTTGTTCAAAGAGAGCGTCGCACGACAGGAAATTTTCAAGGCTATAAGGAACTATTTTAATCAATAAAGACAACCTTGGTATCGCAAAACAATGTGACACCTTGAAAAGCATAACATCGAGTGAGCCAAGAAATGAATCACGGTCAGGGAGTCGATTACGAACAATACACTAACAAAAAATATTCGATTAAGCCTCAATTTACCTGATATGCATCAAGGTCTGAGAAATTCAGAGTCTCTGGAGTGGCCATCCTTTGGTTAAGTACAGGCTCTTTGACGGGAGGGACTTTTTCTTCTTCTTCCTCTTCAGGTTCTTCCTCTTCCTCAATGTCATCTCCTCGAGGGAACGGGTTCAACGGTCCATCGTGCAACGTCGGTATTCTGAATCCCATTTTAGTATTGGGTGACGCTGAAATGGCGTAATAATTCGTTACTTTCATGGAAAATGTATTGATAGCTACGAAAGACCTTGCAATGCAAACTACAAAAATATTTCTGTATTCAAATGGGACAAACTGACATGGAGTATATGAATCTTGGAATCTAAGCAGTCATGTCGGCTGTTCCTTGATTTTAGGAAATGGCAAAAATGATGCGAATTCGCCCTCGGGAAACGCAGGAGTTATGAAACAATGTTTTCAGCACAACATTTGGGCAAGCTAAAAAAAATTGTTCTGTCTTTTGCACAATATTCCAACTAATGAGTTGGCGAAAATGGCAATGACTTAACAAGACCACATGTGCACACCACCGGCAGACAACATTTGAAACTCCACAGTTTCACTTCACTTCTCAACCAAAATTCACGATCGTTAGAAAGTTTCAGGGCATGCAGTGTGAAAGACACCTCGTTCAACATGCAAATTAACATGAAATCGCTAAAAGAAAAAAAGAAGAAAAATAAAATAAATTAAAAAATATATATAGGAGCTGAAAGAAGTGGTTAGTAAACACAACGTACGTTTAGAGCCTGGTTGTAATCGTAGTGTGTTCAGGTTGAGGTTTAGATTAAGGAACGTCGGTCGAGCTGAAATAATTCCATCACCATTAGCATCCCAAAGATCGTAAAGAGACATTGTATCCGTACAAGAGACAAGTGATACAATAATGCATCCGAGAATCGTACGAACGCAATGTAAACCGTGAGGTTAGAAATGGAATTTCTAAAGTATATTTGACTAGATGAAAGCGCTTTATACACAGGAGTGGAAACGGGAAGTTCAAAGAATTACACCAATAGTTACATCAACCTTACAAACTATGGACATGTTCACATCAGTTCTAATCGGCAAACACATACAAACCACCAACAGATTTTCAAAAAATGAAAATAAACAACGGTGATATTAAAATACTCTAAACAAAGCAGAACCACTGGTATTTTTATTTTATTTATTTATTTTTTGTACACTAGTTATAATGTAAATACGTTCCTACAATGGATGACTGAGGTTCACGTTAAATAATGTTTCAACATGAGCAGGCGTGCACAGCTAGATGGATCGCAACCGTTTCAACAGCTCAATAACTTGCAACAACACAATCTAGCAAATTCCAAGGACAAAAAATACCTATGTAACACGTTACGAAGGTTATGAATTACCAATCTGTCCTGAATGCCCAACTACTGAGGAATCTAAGAGATCGCGACACTTGAGCAGAACTGAAAACATACTTTGAAATGAATAAGGGTCATCCGCACCAAGACCAAGCAAGCGGTAAAATTTACAGAGAATTACAGCCACGATGTTAAACAACCGGTGTTTTGAAAAATTCGAACTGAATTCATAAACCTGGGGATTTTTTCAAGCGACCTGCAACATACTCTGAAAATTGAAGACAGGTGAAATAATGAGAAGTTGCTGCTCGCGAGAGAAGGTCAATACGGAGGATTGATGAATAAAATGGACATGAAAAATGATTATTATGTGGGGGGATGTTTAAAATGAGGAAAAGCAAGCTGGCTGACAATGATCAACGAGACGATCAAGCAATTATGCCCTAGGAGTCAAGGAAACTTAGGCGCATTTGCAGGGAAAGAGCTCAAAATGTAAACGATCCTGCTTCCCTTTTGAACAGTAGTAAAAAATACTAGGACGTTTTATCAGAATTACCCAACCATCAGTCAATGTAAATAGAGAATTTTTTCTTTAGGTGTTTCTTTCTACAAACATTATGTAAAGAAAAAGTGTCAAAGGCGCACATAATCGCAAAATGAGCGAAATTCTTTGAGTAAACGCAAGGATCTGACCTCTACCGTGGTCCGTAATTCACGAGAAATCGACAAAACAAGAAGGTAAAGTCAAGTCGATCATATCGAGGTCAACAGCATAACTTTTACTTGAACTTCAACGTAATATTCCTCACCTCAACATTTTCCGTTCACCGTTTTACAAGATTCTGCAAACTTGATCTTTCTGACGTAAAGAACTTAACGTAAAGGGACAATTTGGTTAGCATCATGAGTTGCTCGCTCTAGCACCGGTTTTTATGCGAAAAATTGAAGAAAAAATGCAAAGGACAAAACTCTTCTTAGTTGTTTTCCATCATCTCAGCATTAGATACCAAATATTGGTGCTTATCCATTCTAATCTTTTTCTTCTCCAGGTGGTCGTATTACTTCTTTTTGCAGGTTGAGGGGGAGAATAACGCGACGACCTCTTATCCATTTTTTCTTTTTTATTACGCCTAATAAATAAAAATGGCGTATAAAAAAGAAAAAATGGAGAAGAGGTCGTCTCGTTATTCTCCCCCTCAACCTGCAGAAACATTCTAATCTTCATTAAACGAAACGAAAAGTGCACAAATTGAAGTCGCAAGAGTCGGGAATAAATTAAAATTTCAACGGTGCACCAACTGAGCTAAGCAACTGATACTAGTATGATTTAGTCCATTTTTCATACTAACAACTCTCCAAAACAACATTTATGAGTCCGAAATAAAACCCAAGGGTTTTCAGATCGTAGTGAAACAGTTCCATGTTAGCATTTATTTAGGAAGGTGAGAGAAAACATCAGCAAAGCATTATATATCATGCAGCAAGCACATGCAAGATAAGTGGAGCAGAATAGAAGCCTATTACCTGACAAAATGGAGCCTGATTGAGCGCGCAAAACCAACAACGAAAAGAAACAAAAGGCAAAGTATCAGACAATGTGAACACTCCGCTTGGCCGACAGAATGTCAACAACTATACGCTTAGGATAACAAATGACAATGTGTTGAAGGGAAAGAATAAAACGAAACTCAAATACTGATTAGGGAAAAATGTGAAAACATGGTTTTGTGAAGCCTGTTACGCTCTAGATGGAATGAACGAAGAGCAAAAGTGGAAGTTAATATACAACTGAGGCCCGCTTCTGAGATGTAAATCGAGGGGCGATGTAGCAGTAGAGGACGAAGAAAGATAAAAAGAGAGTGGGAAAACAATTTTTTTAAAAAATGCATTTCCATAACGAATCAAAGCAGCACCTTGGTAGAAAGGCGATTCGGGGGGCAAACGGA